>UFQX01000182.1:287610-386565 GCA_900497675.1 Arapaima gigas
GGGGGGGGGGGGGGGGGGGGGGGTGATGGTGGGCGGGGCTTGGGGAAGGGGGCGAGGCACCACCCCCATGGCCGAAGGTCGCTGCGGTTACACTCCTCAGGCTCTCTTGTCCGCAGAGACCAGTGAGGTAGAGAGTCAAGTCCAGGACTCTCTGACACTACTCTGTACATGTTTTTTTTTTGTGTCCCCCAAATGTTAATTTGTTTATTTCTCTCAGTCTCTCGTAAATCTACAACTCGAGAGCAGCGTACCCTGTGTAGTTTGTAGTTTTGCGACGGACGGACAGCAAGCCAGGCTTTTTTTTTTTTTTTTTTTTTCCGTTGTCTTCTTCCACAATGACAACGGTGGACACGACAAGATTTACTGGTAGCACTTAGTAGACATTCTGTCACACACACACACTGCGCAGCTGTGACATGCAAACAAAATCCATAAAAAAAAACGGAGTAAAATAAGTAAACAATCTGCAGGAGCAACATCTTTTATATTACATTCCTCTAATGTTTTTAGTGTCATCATTAGTTGTTTTCCTTTTGAAAAAAGGCGATGGATGTTAAGTTCTTCTTTTCTGTCTTCCAGGTTCTGGGGTGTGGATGTCAGGCAGAGAGCTACGAGGCGGTTTGCTTCCCTTCCTGTCTTGCGAGGAGCTCGTGCTGTGATGGCGATGGGCTGCGGCGGCCGGTTCAGACACTGGGGAACAGAGGCACAGCAGGTGGCGCAGTGGTTAGAAGCGTCACTTTGCAACCCGATAGGATCGAATGACTGCTCCCTGACCCAGGTTCTTACCCTGTCTGGGTAAAAGTTACCTCTCTGTATAATTTAAGTAGCCTAGAGTACAAATTCAACATCTGGACAAAAATGACATTCGATGACGTCCAGGATGGAGCCACTGATGTGTCATCACTCGATGCCCACATGGCAGGAGATGCAGAAATGGGTCCGTGTTGGGGAATCTCTCCGCCCCTCCACAGTGTCGTCCGCAACCTCATTGATCAGTTTTGGCCCGACACGCCGCGCTGAACGTTAGGTAAACAGCTGATCGTTCCAAATTGATCACTCTCCGTCATCCCGGTGCCCCCCCCCTCACATTACAGCCCCTCAGTGAAGAAATGCCAACCTAGCAGCAATAGCTCAAGGTAACAGAAGGAGACAGGTTCCCAAATCCAGCTAATAATGAAAAAGCAGATCATTTCTGAGTGGAATTTCACCTCTAATGTTTGCATCTTAAAGCCGTGTCAGATTCTTTTACTGGACCCATCTGAAACCTAGACTCATCAATGGAAAACCATGCAGCCCTTAGTAGTTATTGGTCTGCCGCTTAATAATTATTAGTATTAATTCGCAGTAAGCCGACACCTTTGGCCGAGTGGCTTACTGATGTAGCACGTGACACATACGTGACACACACTAAAGTGGAATGAGCTCCCTCTGTCCCTCAGGGCTGCCAAATCCTTCTCAACATTGAGGAAGGGTCTCAAAACCCTCCATTTCAAACCCCTTTCTCTGCTGATCTCCTTTGTTTACTCTGAGCTGTGCACGTCAGCTTGGAGAAAAGCATCTGCTACATCAGGGGTTCTTCATCTTTTTTGTACCATGGACCCATTCTGGAGTCCGGAGGAGCCTATGAACCCCCACCTATGGATCCTAATAACTACCGCAATTTCAAAGTAGTGACGAGTGTAACTGATATTTCTAGGTATCTACAACTGTAACGTGAGATGAAAATATCTCATTTCTATTAGTAACAAAGCCACAGTTACGGCTAATACTGCTGTGGTTTGTTGCCTGCATTCGTAATTGAAGGAAATGCCAGATTTCAGCTAGAAGCTGCTGAAAATAAAGTTGTACATTTTTCCCATCCAAGTTCACGGGACCCCTGAAATCTATCCACGCATGGACCCCCAAGGGGTCAGCGCACCCAAGGTTAAGAGCCCCTGTGAGGGATGAATAAATGCAAAGGCAGTTTAGAGTCGCCCGGGTTCACCTGGAGCACATTTGGGAGGAAACCCACGCAACCTTGCAAACCCCACACAATGAACTGCCTTTGAACCCCAAGCCTGGAGGCTGCGAGGTACTGGCATTACCTGCTGCATAACCGTGCCGCCTGAACACGGAACAAACACTCACACCCTGCGCACGACCCCTGCACGTCTGAGGGAGCAGCACCAACACACGCTGCATGGGCCAGACTGCAGGAGGCCACCGCTCGTCGTCTCCGGGCTCCCCACGCCAGCGGCGGTCCCGCACGGGTCGGCAGACTGTCATCTATTTTTCAACAGCTCCGACAAGCCAAAGCCCACAGCAGCCGCCGCCCCAATGCTGAATAAATGATCAAATAAAGAGCAGCGTCGTTTTTATGGCTGCCTTTAAATACACGTCCTGCACTTTTTGTTTTACACAGAAATTGTTTAGCCCGTCAGGGAGCCGGTGCCCCAGGTCCACCCAACGCTCCCCCATCCAGCAAAAAGCTTTTTGGACCAACTTTCCATTCCACTGCTTCTCCAGCAAGACTCAGATTAATTTTATGATATGAATAAATCAGAGTGGAAACCTAAGAGTTTTTCTGAGTTTCCTTAACGCCGGACTGTGTTACAGAGGGAAAGGTGGAAACAAAGATGAATAACACTCACCTTTATTCAGCGTTGAAGGAATTCCCAATAATAAGGCATGTTTTCTTTTATTTTCTTTGTTTTTGTTTTGTTTTTTTCTTTCCCAACCAGGAAGGAACGCTTGGAAACTGGAGGCTGGTTCCATCCTGGTCCAGGAAGAAGAAAAAAAAATCTCCAAAGCTGAACTGGTCCACAAAGCATGTGCAGCTGAATGTAGGTAGAACATCTGGACATGGAAGGAGGGTCTATATACAACAACGGGTTCAGGTTGAGGGGGGGAAAGACACTGCTTCTGATCAAAGCCTTTCCCAGAATGTCCTGAGGAACAAAAAATACTCCGTCCCAACAAATTAAAAGCAACAAACCAATAAAAAAAAGCACCCCATAATCCCCACCCGAAAAAAGTCGCTTCCATGGAGATGGGGGAGCGCAGTCTCAGGGAGTCTCCAGAACAAACAGCCGGTGGGGATCAGTAACGTCTGACGTGGCAGCAAATTGCAAAAAACCATAAATCAGCTAAGGAAAATACAAAAAAGATACAATGCTGGATGTTTTTCAGGAAGAACTCTCAAATTTGTCAAGAAGGAAAAAAAAAATCTGTCCCAGTTCTGTGGTTTTTCGGAAGGCACAGCAGTTTGGCCTCTGTGGAACCTGTCGATCCCTTACAACACTGCAGATGGAGAATATCCGGTTGCGAAAGAGCAGGAATGAATTTCTATAAAAGTGCCTTTTTTTCTGCTTTTCTTGTCTTCTGCCGTCTGTTCGTTTTTTTTTTCTTTTTTTTCTTAAATTCAAATTTAAAGTGCATGGATGAGGTAAACTATTTCACTATTTCTCGTTCCGTTTAAAAAAGCAGTTATGAGTTTGCTGGTTCTCGGCTCAGACGGGGACCATTCTGCCTTGGATCTGCTGCATTTGAGACATCATTCCCTGGACGCTGCTCAGGATCTTGTTCTGATGCGCCGCAGATGAGATCCCTATCCTTGCCATGTCTCTGTTCACAAGAGTAAACAAACTCCGGTGAAAACGCGTTCATAAAACATAACAGACCCTTAAAATCTACACACGCTGTAATATAAATCCTGCATCGCTATACAATAAAGTTGATTATTATTCTGTCACCCCTATAATAACACTTCCTCCAGCTGGTGCTTTTTCCCGAAGCAACTTAAAATGTTAGGTTTGTACACTAAGCTACTTACAATTATTTGCCAGCTTATGCAGCATAATTTTACTGTATTACTTTAAGGTGACTACCTTGTTTAAGTGTGTTACAGTATCAGCAAGACTGAAATCTGGATGTTTGAAATGTAAGGAGATGGCCCAAATATACTGTATCGCTATGTGGAGCAACATCTATTGTTATTAATAATAATCATAATAATAATAATAATAATACAAGTATCACCCTACTTAGGGCATTCCTGGAAATCGGCCCATAAAATTAAATCAGACACTTCATTACCATTCATTTCAAAGGGGACCTTTTTTCCTGAGCCCACAAAGCCACCCTGGTTTTTTGCTCAAGTAGCTAAAAAAACCAATAGAAGGGAGATAGATAATAAAGTGTATATTAAAAACAGACTTTTCCTTTCATTACTAATATGCAGCAATGCAATAATAGCGTAGCAGTGCTACATAAATCGAGTTCACGATATGGACCACAAGAATCGAGCAGAACTCGAAGGAGACAAAGGGTGGCGCTGCTACCAGGGAACTCGGTATGGCCATTGTGTCCCTGTAGGTCCCTCACAACAAATAATAATAATGAATAATGTCACCCATATATGCATAAACTCGTAAGTCAAAAACTCAGTGACGACAATTCGTCATAGATGGGCGGCATGGGCTGCACACTCACTCTTCCGTCATTTGCACCACGGCCTCCAGGGTGGTGTAGCCGGCAGCAGTGAAGTTGTCCTTGTAGCGCTCCATCTTGATGGCCTGCAGCCAGTCGGCCACTGAGCCCAGCGAGGAGAACTCCGGGCTGCTGGGGTCCAGAAGGGTGGTGTTCGGCCTGGAACAGTGAGGAGACTCTGGTTAACAGCACATCCAGGGCGACCAGCCAGGGGGCAGATAGCATCACTCCTGTCCCCTGCTTCTGGTCGACATGCTATAATATGCGCGGGGGGAAAAGAAAATAATTGTAAAACCGCACCGATGTTCTTGACACTCTGCAGTGAAGCAACAAGCTCAATTAAATTAAAGCCTCGGGTAAAGTTCGACACAGGAACCCCCTGCAGCCAGCACGCGCTCGAGATTCTCATCCCAGACATCCCTGACAGGCGGCAAGAAGTAATACAGACACTGACCGAGTATGAAAGTGCAAAAGTAAAAGTTTGTAGCTGAATTAGCGGCTCTCCAAAAACCACTTTATTCACTACATTCGTGCCATCATTATGATAAGCTACGTTAAATGCTATTTACCCAAGTCTGGTTAATCCATATGGAAGGAGGGGACTGTAATGGAGTCTGACACTTAGCATAACCAACTCTTATTCTTAGCTTTAATGATTAATTAACCGGTCACTTCTCTTCCTCCTCCAAACTGGAGTCTGAGGCTTTAAATCTTTTCTTAGACTTTCAGCTGGCACAAAGAGTCTGGCCTGAAGCTGACAGTGCATTTGCATAAATGCATATGAATATATGTAAATGAGGTCATTCATATGTACACATGTCACGTTGCGTCCTGCTGTTGAGCGGCGACGGTCTAACATTATGGACGCTGAGGGATGGAGATGTGGCCAATATGGATCTCGTTCATTGTCACAGAAGAGCAAAGGAGTAGTCCTCAACCCTTGGGAGATGGGATTTATGGTGTCAAGAAACACTGAGGGAGGAGGGATAAGGGAGGACAAGAGGCATTTCGGGATGTGGAGGTGATTCACTGTATCAAGAAAGATTGGGGATGAAGACCTTGGGAAGACGCGGCGGTGCTTGCATCGCGCACTTTCTCAGGCATGCTTTGACAGTTGTTCCACAGTCCTGGCCAGTACTTAACTCCTCAACTAAGCCCTTAAATCCAGGACGCTGATTCTGATGGCCTTCTGCTCCACATCCTCACCCACAGTTTACCAGGCAACCGTCTGCTAATCCCCACCCTTCTGGAGGCCAACTGAGCTGCCCCTTGTGACGTGTAAAACATGTTGTGGATGAGTAACCCCCCCCAAGAGAGACTGCCGGCCCCCTTTTACGTGCGCTCCTATGTAATCAGCCAGGACTTCATTTCTCGTTCCATTAAGGACGGCTTAGCCAGGAATAGGGAATTCTACAGTCCCTTTAATGGCAATAAACATAAATGGATCGTCTTCAGCATGAATGGCCTTAAATAGTAACTAATGGCTTCCAGGTTCGAAGGTCAGATTCAGTTTTTTTTGGAAAAGTTCTCATAAAGACCAAACGAGGCCCCCGATACGCGCACCGAGGCGGAAATAGCGCGGCTTGACGCAGACTGTCTGGATGAACAGCGGTACTGTCAATTAGCTCAAGTCACGTAAACGGGATGTGACAGGTGTGGTACCTGTGTGACAGTGAACACACGGCACAGTGGAAGGTATTAAAGGGTTTCAAACTGACAGCAGACAGTGACTCATGCAGCCTGCACCACAAAACGGGCTGCCGCCGTGGTACGGATCTCTGGGAGCGGAGTCTCTGGCAGCACCAGAAGCCCCGCCCCTTCTCACAGGTGGAGAGCACGAGAGCTCACCTGGTTGTTTCACCACCTGTCCTCTTCAGGCTGTTGGGGTTGCGGATCAGCTTGTCCAGCATGTTCACAATCTGGCTGAACTTGGGTCGGTCGCTGCGGTCCTTCTGCCAGCAGTCTAACATGAGCTGGTGCAGAGCCACTGGGCAGTCCATTGGTGGGGGCAGCCGGTAGCCCTCCTCGATGGCCTTGATCACCTGCAAGTGATCAAGTGGATCAAGTGGGTCGACAGTACAGGGTTGCGTGTAGTGAACAGGTACAAATTTTGCAGGACCACCAGCTGGCTCGTCTTCCGTGTCCTTATCGTACCGTGAATTGTGACAAGCCTGTGTGAAAACCCGTTCCAACTGCTATGACAACAGGGGCCGTAGCAGCGATTATAACACCTCAAAGATCGACTTACGTCCTGGTTGCTCATGTCCCAGTATGGCCGCTCTCCGTATGACATCACTTCCCACATGACGATTCCATAGCTCCACACGTCGGAGGCAGAGGTGAACTTCCTGTAAGCAATGGCCTCGGGGGCTGTCCACCTGATGGGGATCTTGCCACCCTGTGATTGACACGTTCTCATTATTCCCTTTCAAAAGACTCAGCATACAGACAGAAACGCACACACACACCCACACACACACACCCACACACACACACACACACACACAGACGCACGCTTAATCCACCGCAGTTATTCATCTGCATCTGCAAAACTCTTGTATTCTTCTAAGAACTCAATAAATTGGCTTTAGATGAAAAACATCTGAAGTCTGTTTTTAGGTTTACATTCCATGTGGTGCACTTTTAAGACTGCTTACGCCGCCGACTTCATCTGCCGAAAGCCCACGCCTTCCCTCATCTTACCCGTGTGGTGTAGGCGGCCTCGGGGTCGTCCTCCAGCACACGCGACATGCCAAAGTCAGACACCTTGCACACCAGGTTGCTGTTGACCAGGATGTTGCGGGCGGCCAGGTCACGGTGCACGTAACTCATGTCGGACAGGTACTTCATGCCCGAGGCGATGCCGCGCAAGATGCCCACGAGCTGGATCACAGTGAAGCGCCCGTCGTTCTTCTGCGCAGGAGAAATGCGGTCACTGTTACTCACCTGGGCCAACATTCTGGTCACTGAATAAATCAGCAGTCAAGAGCAACACCGCACTGTGTGGCGTATTTGTTTAGCAGGTAACCCAAGGGCAGTGGCTAGAACCTTCTGCCATCCCGACTTACAACTCACCCTTAAGAACGCGTCCAGAGATCCATTCTCCATGTACTCCGTGATGATCATGACCGGTTTACCTGGAGGAGAGAAGAAGGAAGGTTATCCATGTCCATCCACCATGTGACCAATGGTTGCAGTGGTCCACTCTATATCCTAGACTCAAAGGGCATGAGGAAGGGTACACCCTGGGTGGGATTCCAGTCCATCGCAGGGGAATCACACACACACAAAATGGAATTTTAAAGTCACCTGAAGCACTGTTTGGTGAACTGCAGACAGAAACCATGCAAACTCCACAGAAGAATGAGCAGGATTCAAACCCATGTTTAAACCCACAGCTGGGGGCTGTGAGGCACCAGCACTAGCCACTGTGCCACCAGGGGCAGGTTAGACAAGGACCAAGGTGAAGACTGAGCTAAAGATGTGGGGAGGGGAAAAAGTCTCACCACCGCATTCATCTCCCTTGCCTCGCTTCTATTGACAGTGTGTAGATTGGGCCCGGGTCCCTGTGAATTATTTATTATTTAGGGACAGCGCGAGACTCCCATCTGGCATATTAAACCCACTCTGGCATTCCAAAGCCTGCAGCGGAGGGGTTTATTTCACTGGAGGAATTCCCAGGGGGGCTAATGGCAGATGACTGCTACTCGCGGCTGAGGACCGCCGCTCGGTCCCTCTGCACCGCCAAAAGATCTCAACCACTTTCGGGTTTAGTTTCACAGTAATTCAAAAGGTTCCGAAACCCTAAATACGGACGCGCAAGCATAAAGCGGTGTCTTCTTTAAAATTGGATTAGCGGATGTTAAGCTGCAGCCCGGCCGTCGCGGAGAAGGGCAGCGGCGGCACGGCGTGCGTGTGACTGGCGCGGAATAAATCAAAATGCCCGACCGCAAATCAGCTTTTCCAGACATCTTTGTGTGTCCGTCTCTCAGACTCCCTGCGCTTGTTTAAAAAAAAAAAAAAAAAAAAAAACTCGACCTTTGACCTTATACTCTTCTTCTTCTCATTCCACCTCCCCATTTACATGTTAATTTCTTGTTAGCTGCATCCTTCGGCGGCGCTGTGCTAGCAGGTCCCGAATGCGCCACTAGACCCTCCGTAAGTTGGGGTTGTTGGGAGAATGACGCACAGGTCAAGTCGGCCATTTTGGAGATGGAAGCGGCTGTTTTAACTTACCCGCGGCTGTAGTACACAGACGGAACCTCAACGCAGAAGACGCCGCGACAGAGCCAGCTGCACGCTGCTTCTCTGGGACCGTAAGTGTGGCCCGGCTCGGTCGTGCTTGGACGTTTGTTTTGTTTGTCCATTAACGCATGTTAAACATAATAAACAATTAAAAACACCTAATTGGCCCTGCTGGAAATAAAGTTAAAGTGTTGTGGGGCAGGGGTGGGGGGAGCGAGGCCCTTTTCAACAATCTTTGAGGATATTTTCAATTAAAATAATAGCTTCCACCCACACAACCAAGTGTGAAGGTCTAATCAAGAAGAAAATAATAATTGCATTTTGCTCCCTACAGAGGATGGAAAAAAAACACACACACAAAAAAAAACGTTCAACCAAGAAGCAGCGACGCCAAAACAAAACGATGCTCTTTCCTTTAACCAAGTACATCGAGACGCGTTTGGTCCTTGAGGTGACCGGCGTTATTGCCAGCGGGGGGGGGGGTCATTATTAGGACTGGCGTGCGGAGGGCAGGGATGCGTGATGGAGGAGCTCGGACACATGCGCGCGGGAATGATGCAGCCAGACCCGGTGCCCGCGGTCCCCAGACACTGCAGTCCTTTCAGGTTCTGCGGCGATAAAAGCACATTCTTCAGGTTCGGCCTCCGGCGTCTGTTGTTGAAAAGCCTGATTGCTGATAAGCGATTGAGAAGGAGAGCCTGGGGGGGGGCTTGTAACCCAGGCTCTTTCGCCTGGGCCCCTCGCGGGCGACCGTGCGACAGAACGCACACTTATCTCCCAGGGAGGGCGGCAGATAAACGCCGGGAGTTCGTCACGATACGCCGCACCCGTCCGTCCGGCTCTTCCGTCTCCAGGCCACGGCTCTGTGCCGTGCGTGCGGCCAACCTCGACGCCTCACCCTTTTTGACGGCGCGATCGAATTTTATCCAGTTCTACAGACGCCAGAAAAATTAGACACAAATTTGCTCGGGGCAATGGATGCCAGATGCGTTTGCGTTGGATGTATTGAGTAAACAAAAATCGCCATGTAATTAAGCAATTACACGAGTCTGTTTCTGTCCAACCGAACGACAGCTTTCGTGATTTGAGGGCTGACATACGGCCTGTTTTTATTTATCATCGTGCTGCGAACTGCACGCTTGCACGCATGCGTGGACCCAGGGTTTACGCTCCTGCAGGAAAGAGGGGGGAAAAAGCGATCAAGGACAACCTGTCTGGCAGATAGTGTGTCACGGCGGACCCCCGGACACTTCCAGGGCTGACACTGTGATTAATGGGCTTTTCACAAAGTAACCATTTTTCGCGACACATTAGCTCATGGAAAAGGCCCCTTCCATCTGTCATGTTCCCTGGAGAAAAATTCCCCAGGCTCCAGGTTAGGGGAGTTAGATGTTGTGTCTCTGGACGGCAAAGCTTGGAAATAGAGAGGCCAGACTGGTCTTAGCACAATGCAGTTCACTCAAAAATGCCCCCTTTGGTGTAGAGCTCTATTAGGGTTTATGGGTAATTTTTAAATGTGTAAGTGACTGTTTAGAGTTTCTCAGGGATTCCATCAGGCAAAGGATGAGAAAGCGTCTCCTGCAGTCCTTTTGCGTGAGGGATTTTTAGGGACGGTTACGTGAACTCACATTTGGTGACCACGCCCTCCAGGTGAATGATGTTGGGGTGGTCAAACTGGCCCATGATGCTGGCCTCGCTCAGGAAGTCCCGCCTCTGTTTGTCGGTGTAACCCGCCTTGAGGGTCTTGATGGCCACGCAGATCTCCCGCTTGCCCGGCATCTTCAGGCGCCCGCTGCACACTTCCCCAAACTCACCTGGCAAGGACGAGGGAAAGTGAGACGAGTCCCAGCTACACTCGGCCAAAATCCTCAACTGGGAAAGAGGAGCAGGGACGAGCCGTCCAAGACCGGTCCCAACAGAAACCAGGATTAACAAATCAGCATTTACCGATTCCAATAACTTTTTCAATCTTGATGCAGGACGCATCAATCTCTTTGGCAAACTCCCGAACAGCTTGGTTCGGGTCCTCATATGTGAAGGGATCCACATATATCCTCACACCTGCAGAAGAGGAGGGGGAGGGGGTTGAAAACACCAGAGAAATAAGTGACATCTGCTTTCAATCTCCACCGTCTTGCTGGCAGCTCCAGCTTCTATCCACTTTCAGTCTATTTTAACTTCAACGCCATAAATTTACCTCATTTATTTTACAGTTCAGATGTCATTGTTGTTGGCAGCGGGCCGTACCTTGGTGTAAGTGTTTCTCTTCGTCAGAATCCTGCTTCGCTTTGCTGTACTTGCTTCTCCTGTAATAAAAAGCGGAGTAATGACAATGATTACAGGAGGGAATAAGAGTCTGGAGGCAGGAACGCGGAGACATTCCTTCCAAACACCCACTTCTAGGCTGGCCGAAAGCTGCAAACACGGTTGGCCCTGCTACTAAAACGCTGTCCCGCCGCTGGAACCATAAACTGGGGACGGGAATTTTCCCGGTCTTTACAAAAGATGATCCGATGACCAGGAACAGAAGTACTAATTGTTTGTCTTTTTCTGTAACTTTAAACTGCCTAACCCGACATAATAGGGACAAAAAAAAAAAACAAAAGGTTGACTGAGAAGCAGACATCCCACAGACCACCTGCCTGGCCAGAAGGGGAGAGACGCACAAAACCGCTACTGTTGAAGCAGCCCCGTCGTGCCAAGTTGCTCCGTTTTAATCACTGCCCCCACCGCCTCACCCTCACCCTTCCCACTGTCACCTGTTGACCTGGGGAACGGCCTGAGGCGACTCAGGGCAGCACCGGGAGGGGCCTCTGCTACTGACTGAGTCCCAAGAGGCAGGAAAAGCTCCTCGAGACGGAGGGTGTTGAGCAGGGCGGGACTGTTCCACATGGGTTCACCGTTCAGGAATGCGGGATGTGTTGGTATACTGCGGTTATTACCGCGACCGGAGGCTACAGGAGCCAGGAAGGCCTCTGCTAGTGGAACACGAGGCCCCAGGTGATGCAGTGGATGGACCCCCAGCACCCAAAGGAACCAGGTTCGCATCCCACTACCGCTGAAGTGCCCTTGATCGAAACCCCTGCCCTGTGTTATTTAAGCAAAAATTACTCAGCTGTACTAATGGGCAAAAAATGTTAAGCAGCTTAGTGTTCAACAAACACTGTTAGTCACGCTGAAGAAAAGTGCCAGATAAATAAAATAAAACCGGGTCCTGGTTATGTGTGTATGTGACGGTGGGGGGGGGGTAGTGATCCATGCCGCTATTCCAGGAATAAACAGAAGCACCAGGCACGCTGTCAGGGGCATCTATGACTAACTGTTTGCGAACCGTCTTAAAGCCAGTGTGCGCTCATCGCTGTCGATGCTGCTGAAAAACGCTTTTCAAACAGGCTCCCGATGCCCGGCGGCCCTTAACTGGAGCCGGGAGAAAACAAAGGGGGCCAAATTAATTAGCCTATGTTTGTTCAGCGTGTCCTCAAGGAGAAAGCCCAAGGAAAAAAAAAATCAACCTGCATAATTTATTACCCCTTTTTACAAGCATCCTCGCAGGACAATAAATACAGTGATGCTAATCGTGATGAGCGTGGCGGTAAAAATATATTGAACTGAATCTGTAAACCGCATCGGTGCCGGTGTAACATTGAAAAGGACAGATCACGAGAGAGCGGGCAGCAACAGAATAAATGTTCCAGCCATAAAAATATGCAATCATATCTGAAGGTCCCTATTCAGTGACCCGGTCTTAGTTGCGAGATAAATACTCCATTTGCATATGTAAGAAAAAAAAAAACCACCTGGTGAATTTTTGAAAGGACTAATGCATCAGTGCTGGGGAGAAAAGTAAAACAAGAAATAATTGTTTCTGTGCTATTACTGTTGGGCAGAAAGAGAATAGCGGCTGATTGCATCTCCCGGCTGTCCTGCTATCAATCTTGTCTGTAGAATAATGAAAGCCATCAACTACGGGACGGCGGGGCAGTGTGTCGGCACCCGTCAAATTCTGACGGCCCGCTTCCAGCTCCACCCACGTTCCAGGTCGCCCCCGATCCGCTTACGATGCTTTGCCTCGAAATATATTTTTGGTTTAATTCATAGATGCATTTGCAATGTTTCCCCCCCTCGATTTGCGTCTAGGAAGAGGTGGAATGGGGAAAGCGTGATGTTCACCAAGGCCACCCGTGGGTCACCTTTCACATGAAGATGACTTTAACAAACCGGACCGAGTAATGAGGATAACAGCAAGCGCGCGGCAGTTACGTGGGATTTTTATATTCTGCCGAGCTTTTTGAGGTTCGGAGGGTGGGGGCGTGCGGCGGAGGAGGGGGGCGGCGGCGGAGAAGGAGTCCCAACTGGGCCAGAGAACCATGGAGAGCAGCCATCGACACACCAGACATTTAATCAGCGAGGACTGCAAGGCGTCTGTCAAAAACCCTCCAACAAGCAGAGGAACTGTCAGCTGCCGGCAGACCGAGCTCTACTGGAGCCCTCCCCCGTGGGAGAGAGGGGATGGAGAGAGCTGGAGGCTGAGGGAGAAGGAGAGAGACAAGGGAAGCAGAAGGCAGAGATGAAAAAAGAACATGGAAGAGGAACGGCAAGTGGACCGTGAAAGAGTGACTCAGGGGGCCAGAGCCTGGAGATGAGGAAGTAGAGGAGGAGGAGGAGGAGGAGGAGGAGGAGGAGGACGTGGGTCTGTCGGTGGTCTGCTGAGCCTTACCTCCTGCTGATGACGAAGGCGCTGATGAGGATGATGAGGAGGACCACACTCCCGACCACGGACACCAGCAGAACCGTGGGGTTGGCGCCGTCACCGATGACCGGAGAAGGAACTGAGACGGTCACACAAACACGCAGATGGTCAAACTACAGATACTGGATGTACGTTGGCACCTCTTCCTGTGACGGCGCCGCCGAAGGTGACGGCCGTCATTGTGACTGTTATTTCTTTCCCTTAATCTACTTTTGGCCTTTTCTCTGTTGGTTCATAAAAACCAACATGAGTCATGTGCGACAGGTCGTGTGCGTGTGTGTGTGTGTGTGTGTGTGTGTGTGTGTGTGTGTGTGGTCTTTAGTGAAACGCCAGCTGGACTCAAAAAGGGTTTCCTCCTGCTCAGAAATGTACAGTATATATTTTAAATGTTGAAACAAATTACACAAAGTGCTGGGTTCTCTAGCAGAGAATAAACATCATTTTTGCTGAGGTAAGGTAGCTGGGGGGGGGGGAGCAAACTGTTTTGTGTTATAAAAATTAGCATAATGCTGCACTATATATATACGGGTTTCCCCATGACACGACAAGGTTTTTGCATATACGAGTGAAGTTATTTAATGCCTTTACCGAGTTGTGACCAAATGCGAGGATGATTTTTTGTTCTTTATGAGCGAGGGAGAACTTTCTAAGTTTGCATCTGTGATCGATCAGTTATGACTGATGGCTTCGATGTCCACAAGTATAATTTGATCCTGACCCCATTTTGAAGCATTTTGGTGCTACTTGAGCAAACAAAATGATTTTGTGGGCCCAGGAACGTTTAAAATTTTGAAATTAATGGTGATTATGTCGCCCACATATGAAGTTTCATCTCCCGAGCCGATTTCCAGCGCTTACACTCGGTAAGTAGGCGGTACCTGTGTTTACGCTGAAAAACAACCCACACGAGCAACACCGAATAGCCCCAAAAAATAATTATCGTTTTGAACTTGTTACTCCTCGTAATTTTGGAGAAATTCAAAACAACTTAAATGTGATTTTTAATTCCGCTGCACGCGCCGCATCGCTGCTATAAACCCGACACACCTTCCGGCCTGCCGCCGTGGCCCCCCCCATCTACACACAACACTCACCAGAGTTGGTCATGAACTCGAAGGGGGCGCTGAAGTCGCCGTATCCAGCTGCCGTGCGGGCGCGCACGTGGAACACATAGGACGTCAGTGGGTTCAGGCCCTTGATGTCTGCGTTCCGGGATGCGGTCTTGATGATGCGGTAGCTCCTCTCGTTCTGATCCTGTTTCAAAGACAGACAGATTTGTTTATTCGTTTATTTTCCTCAAATTGTGTTAAGCTACTTAGAGCAATGTACTCTTTTATACAGCTTTTAATGTTTTTTTTCTAACGGAGAAGGAGGTGGGATCTGAATCTGGGTCTCTTGACTCCGGCAGCTGCACCCGCTACACCTACTGCTGTCACAGATATTTAGGGACTGTCAGCTCTTTTTCTTACCCACTTGTTTCAAACTTTGCCTGCTGTCGAGTACGTCCATGGCCTATGCTTATAATTTCATTTTCTTCATCCCTTCCATGTTAGACTCCTCCTGACTCCATGATGATGACCAACCCGGAAGACATGCCAGCCGTGTAATTGCAAGTCCAGAAGGACCAAGGGTCACGGTGATAGCTGAGGTACAAAATGGCCCTTCTTTCTGTGGACCTGAAAGCTTGCCACCCTCGTAGCGATAGCCACACTATTTTCTTTATTCCGCCCATCCGCCCTCGATGGCACGGCGCAGGCGGCAAAGACTAAACCGCAACCCCCACTCACAGGAATCGCAGGCTCATCATTCAGTCACTGCTTCACTACATTTCCCAGGAGACACCTCACCTTCTCGTAGTATTTGACTTCATACTCCAGAATGACCCCGTTGGGTCTCTCAGGCTCCTGCCATGACAACGACACCGTGTGCCTCGTGATGTCTTTGGCCTGGATAGAGGTGACAGGGGAAGGTGCTGGAAGGGTGCAAAATGGAGGGAGAAAGAGAGAGAGAGAGAGAAAGAGAGAGAGAGAGAGAGGTGTTTCTAAGGGCTTTAATAAGCTTCTCAGTCCCTCAAGAGATTCCCAACCTCTTTTGTAAGAAGATAATGCAAAACTAAGTCTCCCTTTGTTTCACATTTTTCTTTTTTTTCCATTTCTCTACATAAAGAAGATGCAGAGAAAGGTAAACATGAATGAAGGGAAATGTCACAATGGTTAATCAATTTGTTTTTCAGCTTCGCTCCGCCACAAAGACTCGAAGCTCTGCAAATGACTGGTGCACAAAACACGTCCCGACGATTGAAATAAAGAAAAAAGCCCTTTCTCTTACCCACAACCGCCGGAGACCGGGGCTTGTTCTCTCTGACCCCCCCCCCCCACCCACCCGCAGAATTCAGCGCTTCATTTCTATTGACCTCCTTATAGCGTCTCTGCAGTCATTTAATCTGCGCCTCTTTTTCCCCAGGAAAAGCCAAGCAGCCGGCTGGAGGCTAATTTGAAATAATCTCCACGATGTTCTGACACATCTCTAGCGTTTCTATAGATGTAAACATCGTTTCTAATTGCAGAGATTTTCCTTCTGAACAGTTGACAAATTAGCTGCCTAATTATTCGTTTACTTATTTATTCACGCTACGTGAGAATCACACATTTCCCCCCAAAGCATATTTCCCCCCAACGTTCCGTCGGTTGCTTTATTAATTTTAATTAGCAATTACATTAAACGCAGGTTAAGATATAAAACTGTTGTAATTATAAGGTTGTTTGCGATGCAAAGGCAGGTGTTTTTTTTTTTTTTTTTTTTAAATTTTGGACGGAGACGAACGCGCTCCTGGCGACCGCGTGTAGGCCTCATGTCGGAACCTAACCGGGTTTCTCACGTGACAGGTTTTCGGGAACAAACCGTCAAAAAAACCTGCGAGCCACCATTTATATAATGGTGCAAGAATAAAGCCGGAGATCCAGGACCAGTCGAACTCCGCTAACCCTAATCACTTTAAATTATTACCTGCCCCTTTTTAAGACATTAAGTGTGATGATGTATGTCTTTTCTCTAAACTCTGATTATGATTACATTATTTTCCTTTTTGACCAGGAGCTCCAGAATCTATGCTAACGAAACCATGCTTTTAAGAACGGATAGTGTTCAGACCCCTGACTGGAGCTACAAGTTCGATTGATCACTTTGCAAGGGCAGACTTCTCCCCGACAAGGTAAATAGATTTACCCCACTCGCGCGATCCCACGGGCTAATATGTTGCGTCTGTGTTAAACAATTAGGCCGTGCCATTTGTGTTGCCCAGATCAATCTTACTCTAACGCGTCTGGCAACAAAACCAATTTCGGGGTCCCCGGGGTGAAGGCATGGGTGATCCTAGCACGGTGGGACCCGGGTTGGCTTTCACCCTCCCGTGTTCCTCACATTCATCATTTTTCACCATGTGGCAGATATTGCAATTTAATCGTGTTGTGCTGCTGGTTTCATTTTTAAATAATGGGAGGTTAACGATGAGCGATTTTGGATGCGTGCCCTCGGTCGTAGACGCGCGTGCTCTTTCCATCCTCCGCCAGAGCCATTTCGAGGAAGTGACAGCCCGAGTGGAAAGCGGGGAATAACGCGGTGGATGATGTGTATAATTTGAGATTAGGACAACAATAGCGCTCGCAGAAATGGACTTACTTTAGGCTGCGTTTAATTCCTTAAACAACCGGTAAACAGGGCCGAGGAGCGACTCGGAGGCGGACAGCGCGCAAACAGCAGTCGGCCCTTATTTCGCAATAGCGTGACACCGCTTTCGATGTCGTAACCAGAGACCCGTGCAAACACGCACCTGCGCGGGTCCCCGACTGGCACACACTCGAGGCTACGGGCGACCTGCTTAAATTCGGGCCAACAATGCGGGCACTCCAGGACTTCGGGACGCTGCGAAACTCTATCCCGCGATCCTTTAAGTGCTTTGTTCCAGATATTCGCCCCTCGGACAAAGGCGCCAGTGTGCTCTCGCCGCTGCCTCTCGTACCCCGGGCCGGCTCGTTGCTGGCGTGGTCACACCGCTGAGCGGATTACAAGCCATGTGAAAATATTCCCTTCCGAACACCCCGGACTGCGGGAGAACCCAGCGCGGTGTCGAATATTTACACTGCTTCCCCTCAGCCACCGTCTGAAACAAGCGAGTTAACAAACGCAGCTCACGGTTTAAGAGATAAGCGATCGGACCGAAATGATGGATACGAGTATTAGAGCCGCAGCGGTCAGAACAGCGCCAGGCGCGCCTTGCTGGATTTGCCATAAGTCAAAGTCACAGCTGTGCTGGGATGGGGGCACGACGGGGGCGGGATGATGCTGGAATCCTCCTGCAATTTGAAAATGTGCTTCAAAAATACGTTTTCATGGCCAGGCGACTATATGGGCCTTTGAAGCAGGTTGAGTTACACGAGCTGCGCGCGATAAAGCAGAGTTGAGAAATGCGTCCCCAGAGAGAGCCACGGCACACAGCCTCTTTCTCTCACTCCCACTCCCCGACGTTCCCCTCTTCTCTGTCGCTTTTTCTCTGGAAGGAGCCCAAGGATAGCAGGAGACTGGAATCCAGCTCTCTCCTTGGCGGTCTTGAGCACTGCGTGAAGTGGGTCCTTCTCTCTTTCCGCTGGAAAGGAGCTGTGGTGTCTTAAACATTATTTCAGAGCCTGTTTTGTGCATTAATGCGCCGACGTGACTGAAGACGCAGAGAGACACACCTGCTGGCACTCGGCACTGTGTAGAAAATGACGCTACGCCAGCGTGCATCGACTGCCTGGTACGAATGCATTTACCTACAATATTTTGCCCACCGAGGCTTCGGTGCTGTCAATGCAGCCAAGAAATATGAGGCTTGATATGAAAGACATTCCTGATGATGTTCCTCTCCGTGGCTGGAAAGACATATGGCCACCAGATTGCCGCCTGTGAGCCGGAGGACGTTGATTTGCGACATCAGAGGAAATATGCAAAGCGGGAGCCGTTTCTCACCGCACCCGGAAAGCGGCTCCTTCTGCTCCTCGCCGCGGCACCCGCGCCCGATGGAGCCGATTCTCCAGAGCTTCGGGGAGGACCGCTTGCTAAACGGGCCCGAGGTCCGCCTCCTGCACGGGCTGATTTAAAACAGCCGCTCGGAGCGAGACCGCCATCCCTGAAGCAAAGCTGTTATTTGGAATAGGGCTCTGTGAATAAGAGGAAGATGAATTGCTCCACCGAAGTACAAGTCAGACCCCAAACGAGGTAGTTAAGGTTATTGACTTTGGCGAAGAGATACCGGCCAATAAAAACAGAGCGTTGAAATTTTGGACAGCCTGTCTGTTAATGGGTGCTGAGTTTGGGCCCAGAGGCCGGATGCGGGGTACACGGACAGTGTGGGATTTTGGACGGCAGGACCACTGTCCGCGTGATTTGCAGCGCCGTTCATGTTTGCTCGGGGAGGAATGCGAGCACGAGGCTGGGTGGGGGTGGGGGGGCCACAGACTCACTGTTTGTCCTGTAAGGGAAGACCACTGAGCTGCAGCCCATAAACAGGACAAAACTCACATTTACAGCCTGTGATGTTTCAGTGCCGCTGCCCCTCCCTAGCAGGGCCTGTTTCCAGAGGCGCAGGGACTCTTCGGGGGGCTTCGGGTGGGGTTATGGCAGGGTGGGCGGATGGGGGGGGGGGGCGGCGGCGTATGGCTGATTTATGAGCCAGATTGTTCATGGTGAAATTTGGAATCCCCTCCTCCAGCCCATCCCCCGCCACTTTTCCACCATCCAGAAACCCAAAGCCTGATCAAGGTCTGTGAAAGTTTTCTTTAATAGGAATAAAGTATAGAGGAGGTGACTCGTACGTCTTCTCAAAAAAAACGGGACAGATAAAGATGATTAATGGCCCTGCTGCAATACAGATTAGCGGAGTAAAATTATCCTGCCAGGGCGAAAGAAACTATATTTGTGCGCCGAGGCAATAAATACAATCAGTGTGTGTTTTTCTCACTAACATGGTTTTAACTGATATCCCAAGAGCCCCGCAAGCGGCGAAGATCCACTTCATGTCGCCAACGTGTGTGAACTGGAGAGAACACAGACGGCTTGTGAAAGAGCCTCAAAGCAGCCAAAGAAAATATATCTGTTTTTTTCAGACCCAGCGATGTCCGCGAGGTCCAGGGCACGGCTCTCCGGCCTTATGCAATTCCCCCGGCTCTGACATAATCCTCGTCTGGCTTATTTAGGGTCTCCTTTGTTTTTGGACTTCGGGGAAAGGGGGCGGGGTTTTCCCTCCCTTTACCTCTCCCTTCCTCTTCTCCTTCTGTGTACAAACAATGGCCTGGCTGAGGCCGTGTGGCCAGCCCGGGTGCCACGGGTCTGCCCTGGGTGGTCAATGGCCCGTCCCCCCCCCCCCCCCCCCCCCCCCCCCCCCCCCCCCCCCCCCCCCCCCCCCCCCCCCCCCCCCCCCCCCCCCCCCCCCCCNCCCCCCCCCCCCCCCCAGCATGGAGGACTCGTCATTGTCAGACCAATTTTTAGGGCTTCGTAAAAAGCCACAATTGGGCCATCCAACTAGCAGTTAAAAGATAATGGCTGCTCGGCGGGTACAGCGACGCAGCGACACTGTTTACAGCTGTCATCGCCACACGCGCACCAAGAAGCCCCCTCCTAGCAGGCAGTATCCGGGTTTCGTCAATCTTTGGCCCTCGACTCGCGGCAGCCTTGTTAGTTACTCATCTCCCTCCCGTCCCCACGCTCACTGACCAGATAAATCAAACATGAGCGACCTTGAGATATCCCCCCAGTGGGAAGAAATAGTCAGATGAATGGAAATTAAAGATAAAAACACAAAACAAAACAAAGGGGCACTTAGCGTGATACTGCGCGGTAGGCTGCAGAACAGGCGGGTAATAATCATTTATCTGGGAAAGGTCACAGCAGTAAAACACATTTACACAAGAACAGGAGCGGAACTGTGAATGCCACCAGCTTCTGCCGGTTCCCTTTCTTTCCAAGGACAGCTTTTGTGAGCCAAATGGGCCGATCCACCCATCATTCCACTCAGTAAAACGTGGACAAAACACCAAACAAAACCCGTCATCATCTTAACTGCGATAAGTGCACTAATCTCTGACCCCGGTAATAAGATTCACAGCTGCTATCTCCCATATCCCTGCTAAGGGCCATCAGTCCAAACCAAAATGTCAACTGCACAACATGCCCCCCCCCCCCCAGACAGGCCTCCTTGGGTTTACATTAATTCCACATTGATGCTCCAGCTTGTTCTGTCGCGAGACGTGATGAAACCGACACTCTGGCCGCCACCTTTACTCCGCATTGACTGTGAAGGTCGGTACCTTCACTGTGCTCGCCACTAGTTTTATTCTGTATTAACATTTACTCATTTACTAGGCTACTGTGTAATATTTCAGGCGACACCTTTATCCAAGCTGACTTGCAGCGTTAGATGGACTACCGGCAATAATTCACCTACCCAAAAAGCAGAGCGAGGGAACACACTCATTCATTCACCCACACTGTGGACTCACCAACCCACCTGAAACACGTCTTTGGACAACAGGAAGAAATCAGTTCAAACTGGGTGAAATGCAAACTGTTAATAGATTCTTTTTATGTATTCCTTATGTATCTATGATGCTCTTGTTTATCAAATTATATCTAAAAGGGGTCACAAACCGCACACAGATAGTGGGGATCGAGCCTGGAGATGATCCTCTTTATCCAGTTCTTCCTCTGACTGTTTGTCATGGCCCTTCCACAGATGATGAATTATCAAGTATTTGGCAAACTCACTTTTCCGGCGGTGGATCGAAAAGCCGAAATCATACAACAACACCGGAGGCCACGTCAGTCAGTGTGAGCACCACTAACAGGACCTGGGTTCTCAGCAAACATGGCTGCCTTGGAGGCAGTATGGTAAATATCTGTAGTACGTATTCTGTGGGCAGTTGGACGTGATCCCACGGATACCTGGTGTTTTTCGGACAAGGAGGGCAAACTGCTCACGCTAAAACACTGACGCACACTCACCGGCTTGGTTGGTGGTGACGGTGACCGACACGGACTGCTCAGGACTCGGGCTCTGCTTGGACACGCCGTTGACAGCCCAGATCTCGAAGGTGTAGTTGGTGTGGGCCTGCAGGTCAGTGATGGAGACGCGAGTGCCCCTCAGGTTCAGTTGCTGGGGCGAGAAGTGGACGCCGTTTCCGCAAGGCTGGCACCGCTGGGGGTCGGAGCCGCACCGCTTGCACACCACATTGTAGCTCAGGTCCTGCCGCCCGCCCGTCGACACCGGGGGGCTCCACTCCAGGTTCACGGAGGTCTCGTTCACGTTGGAGATGAGGTGCTGGGGAGCCGAGGGGGGGCCTGGGGTGGGAGGAGGGTTCCATACAAGTTGTTTATCGATTCTTTTCCGAAACTCTTAAACATATACCTCGTGTAGCTATGATTACATGTCCCGTTTATTGAAATTTTGTTTAAAACAGGGGCAAAGGGTAACATAGTGACGGCACAAGGTTTGTATCACCAACTCTACCCTTAAGCAACTTACCCTGAATTGATACAGCAAAAATTACCATGGTTAAATCAATGTAAATAGTCAAACTTTGTGAGTCACTTTGGGGAGAAAAACACCTACTGGATAGATAGATAGATAGATAGATAGATAGATAGATAGATAGATAGATAGATAGATAGATAGATAGATAGAACTGGGAAAAAATGACAGAATTTGAACTTTATAACTCAGTGAGTTCACAAGTGAGAGATGCCAAAAAGCAGTTTCTGCAAGATCCCGAGAAGAACGGCGCGGCCAAAGACAAAGGGAACGAAGGAGGCCCCTGTGTCGAAAGCGGCGCCCCCGCGCGCGGGCCAAAGGGGCAGACGCGTTGCGGCCGAGACGGCGACCAGTTCCGATCGGGTCCCGCAGGATCTGAGCCCTGGCTGAGCGTGAGAGCCGGCGACCGGGGAGGGAGCGCTTAATTAGAGATCCCTTCAGGATGACCAGCACCTTCATTTCCTCTCCTCCTGAAAGGCCCATTATGGGGTCTCATTAAGCGGCGTGATAAAGGCGCCCTCATTGAGCGCTAATCCGCGCTGCTCCTCGCCACACTGCAGCACCGTTATGGATAGACTTTCTAATTTAAGGCACTGGAAGAATTGTCACCGTAATGTACTTTTTCTAAACCTTTTTGGCTTTCAAACTCGTGCCTAAAAGCCCTACTTAATGGCTTTTAATATTTAATATTGAACAAAGCTTTTTTTTATTGTCATTATTAATGAACCAGGGAGTCAACGCAACCCCAGGCTTCTTTGGGTCAGTGATATACAGTATATGTATTACATATATATAAACCACCCCACAACATCGGCCTGGGGGTCTCTGCAGGGGCGACTTGTGAGGGTGGAAACTGTATTTGCTTTGCCCCCTGTTTTCACGGGGCAATTCAGAGATGGTGTGCCGGCAAATTCCGAGAGTTACTATGTCGGACGTTTCTGCTTTGATGGGTCTGCGGAGCTTTTGACCGTGTCTGGACTGCGCCGCGTTTGACTGACAGCAGATAATTAAGTCCTACGGGCTGCAGTGTTTTCAAAAGCCGTCTGTGGAACGCAGCGAGAGGCTCAATGGGGTCCATCTGGTTCCTGCAGACCAGTCGCCGGCCGCCATGTCACCATCTTGGGGTGCGGCCTACAAGAGCAGAGCACAGACCTCCATTTCGAGCTCCTATTACTCTTGGAACCCAACGGCAAATCCTCCCTGGTCCCCCCCCCCCCCCCCCCCCCCCCCCCCCCCCCCCCACACCCCCCCCCCACCCCCCCCCCCCCCCCCCCCCCCCCCCCCNCCCCCCCCCCCCCCCCCCACACCTGGCAACTGCCAAACCACAGCGTGTTCCTCCCTGTACGGAAATCTGGAATCTGAAAAGTGCATTAAGGGAACAAACGGAAAAAGAGAAGAGCATTCCAAGCAGAATGGAGCTGGCCGCCATGCTCGGGTTTCCGCTAAAACACCGGGTCTTGAGCGCGTCCCTCTGCTGCCCCTCTGCCGTGTGGACACGACCAGCCAAGCGTGGAATAAATCTCACAGCAACCAAGGCGAACGTGCTCAGAGGCGAAGGAACATGTGCAGAGGGGCACGCTGAACTTTGGGAATGGCGGTCCTTAGCCGGTTAACACATTTTCAGGTCCGCGTTCACTAATGTTTCACCTTAATGATGCGCTCTTAAGTATTTCTTCCTTAACACTCACATCTCTGCCAAAAACTGCAAAAGCTACCAATAACATTTGCTTCTGCGTAGGCGGCGCAGCTCGCACACGTCTCCCAGAGTGTTTTATTAAAAACACAAATATAATATACAACACACGCGCGAGAAACCACAAAACAGGGGTTTTCAGGCAGCCATATGAACAGCAGTCTAAGCTCCGCGTGCAATGACTTTCTGTCCTCCATCAGCTCAGTAAATCCCACCGACAGTCCAGACGGGGGGGGGGGGCAGCCGTGATCCTGCCTCCCATAAACATTTGAGTTTTTTATTCATTACGCAACTCTGGTGTTTAGCTTTAATGCGTTGCCCCAAATTTATCCTTAAATAACCACATATTCCCATTTCCCAACTAAAACAGTCCCAGTCGTACCCCCTCGCAGTAGAGAGTCTGTCTTCAGGTCACGTGGTTAACGGACAAAATCCAGTTACCGGCTGAGCTTCGCTCCTTAACCCTGACGTTAACCAGGCAACGACAGTTCTCTTCATCGGCCGCTGACCTCTGCCCATCGTCGAACCTGAGTCACAGAAGGGAAGATGCCTTTAAATTACGCTTAATTTCGCCGTCGTTCTCGGTCCACCCAACAGGAAACGGCCACAGTTAACCCCGCCGCATCCCGGCTTGTCTCGCTGCCGCGCGGGGCTTCGCCATCCCCCATCAAGACGCAGCACAGCTCGGAGGTTAGAGGGTAGAGATAAGAGTGGAAAAGCATTTGCAGCACAACGCGGGGCACAGGTTTCGGGGGAGGCTGGCCCAAAGTGACCCATAATATTATTATATGCAGGAAAAAACATAACCCTTCAACTCAGAGGTTGACCCAGGATTCTTGTTTTGATCTGCTCTCTCTTTACCGACGGCCCTGCGGTGAGAAATGCAAACTCCTCTCTCTTTGACCTTCAAGACTCTCTTTGTGGATGTCACCGCTTCACTCAGCACTTTGCAGAGAACCTCATTTTTGCTCGTGACACAACAGTGTGTCACGAGCTGCCGTGAGCAACAGCCAAAACCCCCAGGGGGGCCCTCTCCTCTCACCACTCGATCCCGATTTGTAAGAAATGTTCTTTAAGCACATCTGTCAGTAGCAGTTTTGCATGTAGCAGTTTTGCTCTTCTCTAACCGTCACGCCGGTTTGAAAACCCCGCAGCACGAAAGGTGACTTTTTAAAGCCGGGGAAATTATGCTTCTCTCTCACACCTCCCCCCCTCCCCCCCCAGCAGGAAGAATGAATCTTTGATGCACAGTTTTATTTCTTCATTAGGAAAACTGTCAAACTGACAGATCACCAGGTGTGACCTGGAATTAGAATTAAACAGGGACTGATGTGGCGAACACTCGCATACACACACATGCACAGTCTCACGTCACACGCAGATTCGTGCACAGATGTACACACTCCTGAAAGAATAGCATTCTAAGTGACAGGTAGTCACATCAACTACTTAAGACATGTAAAGACACAGCCATGAGATAAAGACACAAGTCCTACAGGCTGCGGTGTTTTTATGTGAGTGTAGCTGAGAGGTTATAAATTATTATTAATGAACTAATATGACAGTGAGGTTTGTACACTACACCACTTACGGTGATTTATGTTTTTATGCAACAGGGTGATTTCTACTGTATCATTTTAGAGTCATTACTTACAGCAGGAGGTGGGATTCAAACCTGGTTCCTTTGAGTACAAGGAGCAGCAAGTCAGGTATGTATTTTGGCCGTGTGTTTATAATGGCAGAATACATGTTGCTAATGAATTGAAGGTGGGGGGGGGGGTATTTTAAGTCTTATGAGACAATAGGCTGTGTGTGTGTGTGTGTGTGTGTGTGTGTGTGTGTGTGTGTGTTTGCACAGCTCACTGGTCGACTTACGAGTGCAGGGCATGGAGGCAGGATCCGTCTCGGAGCGGAAGTAGCCCTTGTCACAGTTGCAGGAGGTGGCGCCCTCTCTGGTGGAGTAGCTGTGCAGGGGACACTTGGAGCAGCTGCCGTCCGTGGACAGGGCCCTGTAGTAGCCGATCTTACAGGCTGGAGGACACAGAGAAGACGTGTGTCAGCCATCACGTGCGGGACGTTTTGAAAAATCAACACAAACACTTACTAACAGCTACAGTTTGTTTTTATTTGTGGGTTTAGGGCACACAGTCCTTCCGAATGACTTGCACTGATTTTGCACTGTCACCAAAGGGTGACAACCTTTTAGTCGCAAGTACACAGCAATGTTAGCATCAGGCTAATGCATGACAGCACTTCTTTGTGTATCACATATATTTTTGTCCCTTCCTCTGGCAGAGGCTATAAAACACGGTAAAGGCAGATACAGACGGAGAGACAAGTGGGAGGCAGGGAGACATGGAAGAATAATGGATCGGGGTATTTTTACAGCCCTTTCTGACATGGCACTGAACTTTGGGAGGAAGGAGGCACGTGAGGAATTATGGGTCGTCTGTGATTTTTCAAAGTGCCACACGCACACTCACACAGTCTCAGGCGTTTCGTTCTTCGCGTTTCCTCTCCTTTAATTTTACATCCCTGCCCGCAATGCTGTCATTACCTCTTACACGGCTTTTTATTGCCTTTGGAGAAGGAACGCAAGGCCTGGAAAGTGTTACAGCTCCAAGCTGCCGTGTGCTGTGTGTGTGTGTGTGTGTGTGTGTGTGTGTGTGTGCCAGCCATATCTGAGGAATGCTGCACACCCTTTATCTGAGCACTCGAGTCACGGCTGTGTCTCCGTCAACCCAGCAGGTTTATCTCTGCTTCCCATCCGGTCCTCATCTCCGACAAGAAAGGCTCGCGACTTTTATTGGGCTGCTATCACTTGGTATCAGCAAGACAATTTGGCCACATGTGATCAAAGTTCGGGCGTCTCGTGTTTATTTCACAGACCTACGCCACTATAAAGCTAATCTACCCTATTAAAATGAATGTGCTCCAGGGTGTGGTCAGTTTCACTGTAACCTGGACAGCAACTGAAGCTTTTCGCCGCATTTCTTTGTGCCAGGTTCACCTTTCAAGACGTCGGAGACTGTTGTCTTTCAACCGTAAGCGTTAAGCCAAGAAAGAAAACCGTCCCATTAAAAACGCCGAATACAGGGGTATGAGAAGCGCTCCACCCAACAGGGAGCAACACGGTCGAGACACTCAATGGGCCAAACCCCCCTCTCAATCACAGTAACCAGCACCTGCCAACAGAGGGTTTCTTTCCTCCCACAGGCCAAGCCAAGGAGCGGCGGTTTCACAGCGCAACTGGGTGGAGGGGAGATGCTTTCGGGATCAGCTTTCAAGAAAGGCAGCACTGCAGAAATAATCCCATTATGGACTGTATAACCAAATTATGAGTCGCCCGTTGCGCCAATGAGCTGTCCAAGCCTTCATCTGCTGTGCTGCCCGTTGAGATGGTCAAAAAGTCTGCTCTGACTGGATCAGACTCCATTATGCAAATTCACGGTATGTTAACTACAATCCGCAGGCCTTCTGAAATACTCAATTTTCACCAAAGGGTAGCTAGGAAAATTGTAGGGCAGCAGCTGTACCGCGGTAGTCTAACAGGTCGGCCTAATCTACAACCGGTTGTAGTGGTTCCGGGCCATAACTTAGGAGAAAGTGGAACAATCCAAAGGCCAAGTCTCCAAGGAAACATGGAGACGACCTGCAATAAACGGTGTTTGACTTTCGCTTATAAGCCGGGCTCGGGGTCTGATTGGGTCGGACACCAGCGGTTTGCTGCCTGCTGAGTTTTCATCGTGCTGAACTCCTCCCCGATCAATCGGACTGAACGCGGGAGCTCATCAATGGAGCCGGGGGTTGTGACGCTGTTAGAACTCCTTTGATTGCGAACCAGGGGGCTAAAGAAGCTTAAATCCCCAATTGTGGATAGACTAGCGATTCAAATGGAGCATTTTGATGCTTCTCTCAACCAACGATGTTGCACCCAAAAAACACACACACACACTCATTAGGAAAGAAAATCTGCTGTGGTCATTGCAGTTATGGGTGACTTCAAGATGTCAGCCTTATCACTGGATGGGAAGAGGGTCCGGCGTGCTTTAACGTGGGTCTGCGGTAAGAGTTAATTGAGGGCCGTGCTTCTGGGGCTTCCGGTCAGCGGGAAGGCGCCACCCCAACCCCTGCCTTTAGCTCCCCGGCGTTATTGGATTGTTCGCCCACGACCGAGGCCTTAGTGCTCGCCCAGGCTGAAAGCACCCAGCTGTCCCAGCGACCAGCACTGTTGACCAGAACACGAGAGGCCGGTAGTTCCCCGCTGTCATGAAAGCAATGTGGCCCACCACCCCCACCTCCTACACCACCAAACCTGAGATAACAAAGCCATGGCAGGCTACTGGTTAGGATGGGTAACAAAAGCCTGATTACCGCGGGATTTATGCAGAGGGGGGTGTACTGGACTGAAGTGATTAGTTTTACTCTAATAATTGAGCCGTCCTGCATGGGTGTAATTACCCCCCCCCAACCCCCAACCACAAGCCCCTTATTAACTGCACTTAATCCAAACCCTTTCGGCCTTAAAGGAACCTAAATGGCGATTGAGGACCAGGATTATGAGGGTATTTGAATACTTGTTTCTTTGTTTATTCATGCCCTGAAATATTAAGTATTTGATTAAGTCTTTTCCAAGCTGATAGCTACAAAAGTGAGATGGGCTTTCACAGGTAAATAATAAAACACAAAACACACAAAAATGAAAGAAATGGTCGTAAAAGCTAAAACTCGAGTTTTGTTCTAGAACCACAGCACAGACCAAGACGGAAAGGAAAAGCAGGACAAGCAGCTCAGGAGAAGCTCCACAGGTGGGTGGTCCTCCTTTGCCAGTGGACCTTCCCAGAAGACATGTCCAGATCCACAGATTTACGGCAGGCACTGGACTCAACCCACCGACTCCCACACTGTAAGCCCCCCCCCCCCACTTTTACAGCAGCACCCCATCCGTCTGGCTCGCTACTTCTCAAGCACCCTTTTTTAACACACCGGAGTGTGTTAGCTGCCAAATTTTGCAGCCCACAGATCAAAGCAGTTGAGAGACCGACAGCCTTCATGTTCTCCACTGTAGTGCCTGTAGAGGCATCACTCTGGGACAGTCCTTTCCTCCCTCCCCTTCATTCAGCCATTCTCCGCCGCTTCTGCTCCCATCTTTGTCCCTCCTATTCAGCCATCCTGTGTGTGTATGGGGATGAGGGCATTCAGCGGTTTGACGGGGTTAACGAGGTGCTTGGCAAATCCCCCTTCCCCACACACACACACACACACACACACACACACACACACACACACGCGCACACACACACACACACACACACAGTGTAAAGGCTTCCTCCCCACATGAAGAATGGGGCAGCTCTCCCCTCACATCATAAACAAGCAAAAAAAAAAAAAACAGTATGGGCTCACAAGGAGCCATGCAGCGCGGCATTTTGCACGACGACCCGCCACCCGCCTGAACGTCAGGCTAGGATGCATTCCCTTTCAATAGCAACGGCAAAAAAAAAAACCTCAGCAACTGCAGATGCTTTGGTTTTATTTTGCCGTATTGAATTCAGCAGCCTGAAACCCGGCTTGGTGTAAAATGCAGCAACTGCCAGCATCACATGTTCTTGTTCTCCTAAGTAAACGCGAGATCACATGTCTGTTTGGACACCAGGTTTTCCCAGTTGCCGGAGCACAATGTGACTATCGTGTCTTTTTTGTTCATACACCGATCAAATAACTGGGGAGTTATTTGCATCCTGCAAGAAAACTGAATGCAGCACCCATAGAGATAACAGCCTGAGCTTCATCTCACAGCTTAGATATACATACAGTAGGATATTTTTTATTCCACTTTTCTCAAAAGTCACTTATAATTTTAGATTTACATACTAAACTGCTTGCAGTGATTTACTCCTTTATACAGCTGGGTAATTTTTAATGTGCCAGTTCAGGATAAACACCTTGACCCAAGGCCACTACAGCAGGATTGGGATTTGAACCCACATGCTTATCAAGCAAAGCAACTGCTCTAACCACTATATCACCCGCTGGCCCAAGACAATGCAACAGATAATAAAAGAAAATATAAAATAGCTGTACAAGCACCTGCTGTGAGACTAAATCAATAACTCAGTAAATTGCACCCATCTGTAAGAGAGTTTGTGACCACTGTTTGGGTCCTATACTCCCACTATTATGGTGAGGAAAAGTTCTTAAAGGGAGGGGGACACCAATTTGAGACCTCAAAAGCCATTTTTCTCCTAATGATACTGATACTCTCTTCCATCTTTTGCAGTTATCTGTCTTGTACCAAAAAGAAATAATAAACACAATTATTCCAATAATGTGCCTTTTCTTGGAGACGGGACCACGGCAGCTTTGTCATCACAAAGACAGCACTTACAACTCACACGTATTCAGGCGATGTTATCAAGGCTATCATGGGAATTACCTTCTTTGTTTCTGTTCCTCTGATATTTACCGTGCACTTCCCCTCTACCCATAACATTCCTGACCTGCATGTAGCAGAAACGTAGAGGAGCGCATTATTACAATGGTACAGTGACTCATGACCTGGTGGTGTGTCCCTGGGGAAAGCACTTGTTTCACAAGGCATTTGTTTTCTGTTTATATTTATTTCTTTATTTTATGTCCACTTTCCTCCAAAATGACCTATAATATTAGACTTGCATACTAAGCTGCTTATCATGATTTACACCTGTATACAGCTGGGTAGCTTTTTACAGCATCATTTTACAATTAAGGGCACTGCAGTAGGATGGGGACTTGAATCCACATCCTTAAGCTGCAAGGTGACCACTCCAGCCAGTATATCACCTGCTGGTCCTTTGTGTTGGGTGTACGGGGTCAAGACAGGGAGCAGCCTGAACAGTACTGGGGATTCCAGTCTTGAGTTTGCACGAGTACGAGTTTAGCACCTTCAGTTGGCATCACTCCATCCGTGAGTAGCTCTATCATCATCTGAAGCACACAGGCCAGGTGGAGGGCGGATCGATGAGCAGCAGTGGGGTTCGAGGTTTGGGGTCGATGGTGGGGGTGGTAGCACGAGCACCGAAAGGGTTAAAAATGGACACAATGCATGCAACCAGTGTGGCTGTTTGATTAGAAGTTTGCTGAGGGACAGATCCCACCAGAAATCCTGACAGTTGGGATCAGAGAGCCCCGAGGCTGCAGACCCCAGGAGCCATCGAGCTGCTTGTTTGGCTCTGTGAGTCGGCACAGCGGGAACCCGGACGCCTGGCGAAGCGCGGAGTGACGGGCCCCTGGGAGCACACCATCAATCCTGCGCTAAGCGACACATGCCACACCTCGAAACGCGTAGCTGAGTGACGCCCCGCTGTGCCACAGAGAGAGAGAGAGTACCCCCCCCCCTCCGATACCTCCACCCACCTACCCACCGCGCCGGGGCTTTGTGTCAAAGATCTGGCAGGCGGACAGTGCAGCCAAGGGCCCGGAGGTAAACAAGCTCAGAAATGCGAGGCCATTGTCTATCGACATTTCCTCCATAGCTTGGGGGGACCCCCGCTGGACGGCCCGACACGGGGGAAATATCCTGCATATTTTCCTGGCATTGTTTACTGTGAAAACAGTTGCATTTCAGTCAAAACTGAGGGGGAATTGAGGGAAGGCGGTGGGTGTGGGGGATTTATGCGAATTGGTTTGAGAAGGTAAGGATGTTGAGATGAGCACAGGGTTGTGTGGCTCCTCAAGGGGGACTTTCCCAAAGGGGAAAAAGGTCATGGGTGAGCTGTATGTCCATAACTGAGGATGTATCGTCATTGTCATTACTTAGATGGAAAATGCTTTTACCTATAAATCAGTTTCTCCAAACTGCACAGCATAGTTCAATTATCTTTCTGATGATTTAAAAAGTGAGGTTTGTACACTAAAGCTACTTACACTGATTTACCCATTTATAAAGCGGGATAATTTTTACCGTATCTATTCAGGGTAAGTACATTGATCAAGGGCACCTGGCAGGAGGTGGGATTCAAATACATGTCCTTCAAGCACCAGGTGTTGGCTTTAACCACCATGGCACCTGCTGCCCTAGTTGTCACCATTAACAAATGGAAGGACCATCTCATGACTTGAACCATGAACCTTTTGTCCATGCCCTTATCTACAGTTCTAGTTGTTTCTTAGGTCCCCCTTGAGGGGGGGTGCCAGTTCCCCTCAGAAGTTCTCTGTAGAGGACATGGAGGACATGGCTAGCTGGTGTGAGGAGGCACTAAACACTCCAACAGGAGGTGAGGGTGATCTGGCTGCCCTAACAACCTAATGGTGTCACTGTACCTATTCACACTTCAAGCACCCCCCCCACACACACACACCGCCAACACTCTGTTACCCGTCCTGCTGTTTGTTGTGTGTCTTTGCCGACGACATTCGTTTGCACAGCGGCAGGAAACAGCTCGCCGTTGGCCGCCTCCCTTCCTGACACAGCCAGACACTGACCAAACACCCCACCGTAACCTCTTCCCTAAAACACACTCCCCCAGCACACTAACCTCTTGCACACTTCAGCACCAGTCCCATCATAGCCAATGAGAGAGCAGCTGCCACCGTGTTACACAACACACACCGCAGCCCCTCGGTTACATAAAACGCTCGTCTCTAAACCATAACAGAGTCGGAATTGAACCCACGTCTGATCTCACAGCCTATGAGCTGTGAGGCACCAGCACTACCTGCTGCACCACCTTGCATTTAAAAGATTATAGCCTACTTGGGTTGGTGACCTGCTGGAAATGTATAGACCGCATGTATCCAAACACCTTTCTCCACTGTGTGTGTGTGTGTGTGTGTGTGTGTGTGCGCGCGCACGCGCAGCTCTCCATATTAGCTCACAGCAAATGGGTGTAAATCAGATTGCTTTGTCTGTCCTCACTTTCCCTGGGTCACAGCCACCAGTGTGTTTGGGGAAGGTGAGATGGGCCCATTTGGCCAGGAGAAATGGAGAGTCCCCCACGGACAGAGGTGTCTGGCTTGTGTTTCCTTTCCTCATCTGTTTTTGGCACTTATTCTCACACACCGAAGCGTAAACCTTCCATTTACACCAGTTCACTTCAGTTGTCAGACTGTTACTGAGTTGTAGTTACAGTGACAGCCTGACCTGCAGCGGGTAGCGCAGTGCTCACAGCAAGATGTTTCGATCACGTTCCTGCCGTTGAACCCCCGATCAAGGTTCTTACCCTGAATTAACATGATAAACATTTCCCTGCTGTATAAATCGGCGAATAACTGTAAGCAGCTAAATGTACAAGCCTGACGCTTTCAGCTGCTGGAACACGTCAACAAAATAAATAAGTAATAATAAAAGAGTCCTGAACTTTGGAAGAAAAATAAGGCCACATCTTAGATCAGCAGCAGAAGTCGCGGCAGAAGTGGTGTCACTCGCCGCAGCCATGCCGCCATTAACCTGGTGGCGTGACCCAATGCGCCTCTCAGCGTGGCCGCAACTTGATATTTGGTCTAATGGCTCTTGGCGAGAGCAGGTTACACAGCCCCACCACTGGGGGCGCTAAAGGAGCGACCAGCACGGCAGGGTACTTTTAACAGACCCGAGGTGAAAAGGACGGGCACGTTAAGAGCATCCTGTATCTTAAACCATGCGAACGGTGTAACAGAACGCAGTCAAAAATCACTTTAGCTGCAGAGGGCACAGCCATATTGATTTCTCCCAACAGAGGTTGTGACTTAAAGGCCGACAGTTGTTTAAAGACAGCTTTGGTCCTGTAAACCCCACCCCCATCACCCGGCTGCTTCGCTCGTCCGCAGCAGTTTGTCCAGCCGCTTCAGTGGCGCCACCACGACCGCTCGTGCAGTATCGTACTGGTTGGGCACAAAGCCGCTTGTCTCCTTTTGAGAATAAATATGGCAGCGAGTAAAGAGCAAGGGGGACTCTCGACGCACAGGCTCACGCAAACACAGTCTCTCTCCTCCATCTCTCACTCCCTTGGGTGTAGATCTTCAAGGAAGAACATCCGCAGAGTCTGACAGCTCGGAGTGCAGGTTTATACACCCGACGACGTGCCCCTGCGCTGCGGAATCTGCAGCCGTCCTCTCTCCCCTTCTCGCTCGTCCCTGCTGGAGCCACCACTCTGGGACCGAATGAAAGGCCCGGCAGCGCTGCAGCCCCACCGCGTCCCGCCTGCTTTGTGCACAGTCCCCGCAGGGTAAACCCAGTATAATTGTGAGTGTATCATATTTACTGAAGGGGGATCTGCAGGCCCACTGGCACGGAGCCCCTGATGAAGCTCTTTTTCTTATTAAAACGCTCTTTCGGTCTGATACTCCCGCCCATCAGATTAGTTTTTCTTTTTTTTTTGCCTTTTTTTAAACCCTACCTTCTTTTTGAGACGTTGGGGAATCAGCCCATGATTATTAAGTCTGGTCTTTCATTCCTTTGGGGGGCATTCTTGTCTCTGAGGAGGATGACGATCCGCTGCTCTGGTGGGATTTCGGCAGCTCCACATAAAAACGAAGCCGGGCGATGAAAGGTTCGGATGGTTGTCAAAGCGTTCGCCGTCAGCCCCAATCATCAGGCAGGACAAAGGACAGCTTGGAAAGAGCAGGACTTCGCATTCAACCATCTCATCTCACTCGCGGTCCCATTTGCTCTCCAAATACGCTGGGAATGTTTTGGTTAAATCATGTAAAGAAGATCAGGAGAGAAATGTGTCCAATGAATGAGATGTTTTATGAAACCCTTCTTGAATGGTGAGAGAGATTCAGCAGCTCTGGGGGACAGAGAGAGACATTCCACCACATTGGAGCCAAAACCAAGAACCTTTGTGCTTTTGGCTGAGACTCCTTATATGTGGGACCACCAAACAGCTGGAGATGGATGATCACAGCAGTATGGCTGGGTTGCAGCAAGTGATCAGGTCTTGCAGGTTTCGAGGAGCATATCCGATGATGGTCCTCTCAACCACAACCTTGGCCAGATGAAAGTTGATCCCAATGATCTGTGAACGTGCAGGATGGGGATGGAAGAGTCTCGGGCAAAGTATCTGACAGCTCCCATCACCCCGTGGCCGCCTCTCCCAATGGTGAATGAGTCCACCTTCTTCTTCCTGTTGACTCTGTGAGCAGTGTGATGACCTCATCCTTTCATGCCCCCCCATCACCATTCTCCTGCCCCCATCTCTTCCCTCCCTCTTCGTGGACAAATGTTGGGACACCGCTGGATCGAGCTGTCCAACCTCAGGTTGCCTTACTGCCAAGCCTCCTTTTTGCTCTTTCAGCCCAGCTGTCCAGGGGTCTCCTCAGCCCCCCAAAATGAGTGCAACCACAGCAGCGCCACCATGAGGAGTGAGGATGAACTAGGATGTGGGGAAAGGGAGAGGGGGGTTGCATAATGAGGGGGGTATTGATTCAGGAGCTTTTGACATGCTAATTTGCTTAGCGACGCTTTTAATAGCCCCCCCCTTCCCAGCTCTGGCTTCAAAGGGAGACGGCCTTTCAGAGATAGAGAATGCGGTCGCGGTCGCTGATGGGAGAGCGAGCGCCTGGCCTCAGTAAGCCGCTCGGGCCCCCAGACCACAGTGCAGGCAAGGACCCCCTAAACCAAACACAATGCACAGTTCATGGGGGGACGGACACTGGCGTCCCCCACCAGCCTCGAGGCAACCGTTGCTTTTTTTAATAGCGGCACCTTCTGCTTTTATTCCACCTCTTCTCCTTCCTCTTCTCCCACCATGGGCATGGAGAAGAAAGAAATTATATGTGAGCAACGTCGGAATCCAGGCAGACGTATGAGCCGCTGGGGGCAGCGGCGCCTCATCGAGGCGAAACGCATCACAGCCACTCTCCTCTGCAGCGAATTAGTGCTGCGGAGCGGCGGAAACGCACGGAAGCCGGTGATTGATTCCTGGCCGGCGAGTCGAAGGAAAACCCTTTCAACGCCGTCCAAATGATATCCGAATTACACACAAAGGATAAGGAGAAACACAGCTAAACAAATGGAAATCTGAAAGTGATTTTTTTCGGCATCATTTTTAAAAATAATTTTTCTGCTCTGTCAAATTATACAAAACGCGCCGCTTTACTGTGACAAGAGCTCAGAAACAACGTGCAGGACATGTACTTACTAAAAATACGTCTTCTTATTTATCTGATGCTTTTCTATACAGCAGTTAACAGCGATTTACCCGTTTACGCAAGGTATTTTTTTCCAGAACAGTTTCGGGGCAATTACCTTAATTGAGGGTTTTACAGTAGGAAGTGGGATTCAAACCTAAACCCTTCAAATCCAAAAGTAGCAGCTCTAACCACTCCACCTGCCACCCCACTACCTCACAAACATATGATGACTACAGTGCATATATTGTTATCACTATGCATGCGTATACTTGCATTTTTCTCGATATTTCAGTACCGTTTTATTCCTATTTTGTTAAAACAGCAGGAAGCCTTATTTTATTTTCTGTCATGTCTGTAGCCTGCAGGGGACTGGTGTCCAATCCAGGGCGCCCCCTGCTTCCCGCCCTCTGTTTCCAGAACAGACTCCAGACCACTGCAGCCTCGCACATGTGTTTATTAATAACAGATGGGGGACAATAACTGCACCTCAAACCAGACCGCTGCCACTGCCGGATTGTGAAAAGCGTCTCTTTGCATTTGCCTCCTGTTTCCCCTCCTCTCTGTCTACATCGGTCCCAAAAGCGGCACAGCAGGTTATTTTACCGGGGTGCCTGAGTTAAATTTCACTGTGAATTAAAGGCGGGCTGCAGACACAAAACCGGCACCAACCAGCAGGACCCGGAGCGACGGCTCCTTTCTGGCCAGATTAACCTGCTGACTCTGCGGAGCAACCGAGGCCCAGCGGGAGAACTCAGCCGCAGTCAAACCTCGAGTTCCAGGTTGCGTGTGGGGGGGGGGGGGCATCACCCAGGCGTTTAGACCTGGAAGACGGCGGCTGTATAGAGTGAAAGGTAGAGAAGAACTAAAAATGGTGCAAAACTACAGTGCACAGCAGGTTCGGAACATATCAGCAGCCCCGCCAGGCATCCCGTCGCAGTTGCCAGTTAATACATACAACAGCACGTGCCCCCCCCCCCCCCCCCCCGGGTAAAACCCGGAGNTGCCAGTTAATACATACAACAGCACGGGCCCCCCCCCCCCCCACTCCGGTGTAAAGCCTGAGGGATTATACACTGCAAAGGCGTGTTTGCATGCAGTGTGAGAATGTGACTGTATGTGCGTTTCAGTGTTTGGAGTCACATGGGACAAATGGCTAAATGGGATTTTTACGGCGAATTTCCAGGAGAACAAACATCCTGTATGCTTTGGGGGGGGGTTGAACTGACACCTGAGAGAGATGCTGCTGGTCTACTCAGCTACCCTCCTTCCACACAAACACACACACACACACCCAGTGACCTGCAGACACGGCCATCGTGGAGGTGTCACAGCGACCAGTGGACAGACAGCTCGGAGGCAAGAGTGTGAGGGTGGGCCAGCACAAGGCGTGGCAGCGTCACCAACACGAGCACCCATCCCTGGCACGGGACGGCAAACCTGCCACGGAGAGACACGTCACTTTCGGCAAACCGCAGGGAGAGGGCTTTCAATCAGAACCAAACTCATTTGCATGAAATCCGAAACGTGAGCCTCGCGCATAAATCAGCTTAAAGAGGAAGGCGGAGTGCGACGGCCGGCGGGATGAGGCCCGTGCTGGGGTGGGGGGGGTGGCGCATTGGCTTTGCATACGGGGGACACACCACATATGCAAATGAAGAATCTGCTCATCTCCAAAGGGCAAAACCTTTTTTATAAACGCCTCAACCACCACCACCCCCTCCCCCCTTTTCTCCAAGAACTGACAGTCGTTCTTTCATGGCCCGAGAGGCGACTCATAACCAGCGAGCGACGGCTGCGTGACAGGAATCACACGTGCGGTTCCCATCGACAAACGAACGGGGCCCTTGAATATTCATACCCCAGCCCTGACTGGCAAGCTCCGCCCCCTGCCCCCCAGAATGGAAGTGGGAGAAAAACACCGACCAACATGAAACACACACCTGCTCACTATTAAAGGCTGTGAGAGGAGATGAACAAATAATACAGTTTTGAAGATCAGTCTCCCAAACCGAGCGAGGGGCCAGTTAGGCAAGCAAAGGATGATGGTCCTGGTTGTTGTGTAGCATGGTGCATCACCCAGCCTACTGTCACAGCGCTCACCACCTCATCTTTCTTCACTGTATTTCTGACTTCATATGTCACAAGCGGTAAGTTGCTGTGAGGAGAACTACTGCACGCAGTGTGTAGCACTTTACCCCCAAACACCATATATAACTGATTCCCTTCATGGTGTCACTTTTTCCCTTGTTTTAAAGCCAGTTCTGGGTACATTTTTCACTTTTAGGCTGTAAACAATGTGGATTTACCTTTCCTGTCCCATTCACCAGCAAAACTGACTCTGTGTGTGTGTGTGTGTGTGTGTGTGTGTGTGTGTGTGTGTGTGTGAGGGGTGTGTGGTGTAGCAGAGCACTAACTAATTTCCAGAGTCCCCTGCAGGACTTGAGACTGGGAGAAGTGCAAAGTAGCAGAGAACCCTAATTAAAATTATTTGGGCCTTTGCTCCCGATCAAAGCAACCGCTTTCCCCACTGTCACAGTACACCCCACACACACACACACACACACACACACACACACACACACACACACACACACACTCCCATACACAAACATTTCCTGCGCCTTCCTTCGAGCTCCTGTGTTTCGTCACCTCAACAAGACCTTAATGAGAAGGTGTTGAGGGCGACATCCTCAGCGTGGGGGAGGACCACAGCTGAAAGTCGCCCCCGGATGGTCAACACCGCGTTACACATGATGCCATGGTTACGTTGACTATTTATTTGGGTTATTTCCTTGGCACCGACACCGGGGCATTCGTCCTTGGCACCGCAGCCTGGTGCTGACAATGGACTCTGCCACTTTCTAGAGGCCAACAGTGGCGCCAGTGCCCGCCTCACCGCAGGCGTCCACCTGCCAACACTCCAGGGCGACTGGTGCACGGTCCCTCCTCCGAGCTCCCAGGCCGCAGCCAAACAGATGACCAGCGGGAAAGTGACCCGCCACCCATAACAAAACAACAATAAGAAAAGTGAAAAGCCTCCTTCCACCTCCTTCCCCTGCCCCCTGCACCTCTGCCCTCGCTCCTCACCTCCGCGTCCGTCCCGCCTGTCGGACCCCAGCTGTCAAACTTTTGAGGTCTTAATCAATCTTAGCCCTGACCCCTGTCTGACAGGGGGGAAGATGGATGAGGAAGTGCAGCAACTCTGACCTCCTCCAGTGTTCGTCCCGCCGCGGCCCCCACCGCACCCTCCCTCCTCAACAATAGGGCAGGGGGTCCATTCATGGCTGCTGGGGTCTGGGGGCCAGTTTAACCCCTCATCGCAGTCAATGGGATTTTCGCACGCCCCCCCACGCCTCCCCGCACCACCATCCTCGCATTGGAGGTGAACCTCTCGGCTCAGCCCCCCGGCCCCTCCAGCGGGATGCACGTGGAAATGCTGAGCAGATAGTCAGTGCACTTCAAGGCTGGGAGAGAAGACAACCTCGGAACCCCTCGCAGGCCTTGTCAAGGCATTAATCCTCCGTGGAAACCGAGAGGAGGTTCTACGCGTTCAGGTACGGAACTCGGACACGGTGCTGTGAACATCCGCGTTGGCAGAGCCTGCCAACGTTTCCACTCCTGGAACCACAGTAAAAATAGTACTAGAGACAGAAATTTACTTCCTACCCTGAAAGCTTTTTTCATCCGACGTGTCTGTCACGGTACATAATTTTTAATTACCATCCTTTTCAGCACCATCGCGAGCGAGTTTTACCACAAGGAAAGGAAAAGTTCCTTCAGAGAAGGGAGTCATGTTCTTGTAACCGAAATGAATATTACATTTCAACCAAGATTTTTTTTTTTTTTGTTAAATCTCCATTTGAAAAGAAGTTCCCATCCAGAGTGAGTTGCAGCCCTCCCTCCTTCAGTTCGCTTAGAAATACAATCAATGGAGGACAGAGAACCTGGTCCCTTCTGGCCAGAGGCTCTGGGGGCAACTGAGCTAAAGGCCAAGGATGCTGGGAATGCCGCCCGCAAGTGCCCCAATGCCATCTGTGATGGGTTGCTTTCCCTCCAAACCCCACACCCCAAAAACACATCTTCCAACCTACTCCCAGTGTCTGTGTGTGGAGCAGTTTGCTGCTGAGAGATAGCGCCCCCCCCCCCCATAAATAAAGAAGAGTGCAGCGGCTGGCCTGGCACTGACCCCCAGCGGAGCAGCCTACTGCTTTCAGGCCTCAGCAACTGGGACCCATAAAGCTGCCAACGGCGGCCCAGCAGCCCCCACCACTCCCGCGCTGCACTCGGCCCAATCTCCCGCCGCTGAACGCCAAGGGCCATCGAGCCACAAGCTCGTCCCCGAGACGCCTGAAAAACAAGGCTCCCGCGCCTCTGCCTTCTCCATCTTTCCCATCTTTGCAAGAGACAGAGCAACAGGGAGGGAGAGAGAGAGAGAAAGAGAGGGCATCCAATACGGAGTTAATTAGAGTTGATTCGGCTAACAAACAAAACAATATTGTCATGCCGCTCTTCAAACAAATAATTATCGCACAGAGTTATGAAAATGCATTTCGTTTCACCGTGAGACAGGTTCTCAAGTGACGGAGGCCATTGAAGGCGGAGCAAAGAGACACCACCCAACACACACACACACACACACACACACACACTGCACCCCCAGCCCCCCCAACCGTTTCTTAATCTATTCAGTGCCTTCGCTGTGCTACTTTCTACATAACAGTCGTGGAAATAGAAATGTCTGCAAAAATGTTGGAATAGCCAATAGGACACTTCAGCACAATTAAGCCGCAGAGGCAAGACATACGGCCCCCGAGGAAATGCCCGGTGGCTCACAAAGAGCACGTCAAACCGGGGGGGAAAAAAAGAAAAGAGGAGAAGAGAAGAAGAGGGAAAAAAAACGAATCGCACTGTCCTCTGCTTCGAAAACAGTGAATAGTTCATTTAGCGGATGAAAGCATTGGAGGCACAGCTGACTGCTCAATAGCTTTGCATAGTGGCTTTTAAAAGCGCTCTCTCTCTCTCTCTCTCTCTCTCTCTCTCTCTCTCTCTCTCTCACTCACTCTCTCTCTCCCGTTAAATGAGCCTGGCAAGCTGAGCTCGGCCTCGGCTGCCGCAGGGCTCGGTGGGCACATCCCGTCAGGATTAAACAGGCATTACCACCCGGGGCACCTGGAACTAGCCTGAGCCGCTCATCCGACACCGACACCCGGTCCCCCCCGTCGCCCCCCAGTCCCACAGCGGTTGCTAATTAGTCCATTTACACTCATCACCATTGAATTACGGAGACTGATAACACCGTGGCGGAGAGACAGAGGAAGAGGAGGGGGCGGCGAGCGCCATGAGAAGAAGGTGATTAAAGCACAGGCCCTCACCCTGGCACTCGCCGCTGCGTTCCTCGAACCCGGTGTTGCAGAGGCAGTTCCCGATGGGCACCAACCACTCGCCGTCGGCGCCGCAGTACATCTTGGGCACGTCCTTCTCCTCCGAGTTGTTGACGCAGGAGCCCCGCACCTCCACCAGGGACGAGGTGTCGGCCCCCGTGATGGTGTCCGGGAACTGGGCCAGGTTGCGCACCGTCAGGGGGCATTTCTTGTAGAAGACGCGCACGGAGACGAGGGCGATGCACGCGCCCACGTCCTGGAAGGCCAGGTAGAAGCCCTTGCGGGTGAGCGCCCCCACATCCCGCACCTCCGTGTTGAGCTTCATGATGCGATCCCCAATATCCACTTGGGTGAAGCTCTCGTCGGCAGCGATGGTGTCTATCTTCCCAAACTGGTTCTCCCGGATGTAGCGCTCCTTGTCATTGTTGGACTCGTAGTAGTAGAGGTTAAAGGTCTCCTTGCAGGTGCCCATCACCCCCGGGAGGCTGTTACAGTCCCGCAGCGTGAACTTGATCTCTATGTAGACCCGCTGGGCTCCTCCACGGGCGATCCAGTCCGTCCTCAGCCAGTTGTTCTGGTTGGGCTCCATGACGTTGCACACCTGGTAGGTGCGGATTGGCGTGTTCTTCTCATCCATGATGCTCACCTCCTCCCACTGGGGAAAGACGGCGACAGGGTGCAAACGGTTTAGGTAACAATAGCTGGCGCTGGACTGAAAGACAGCTCTGCATTCAATTTTGAACAACACAAGCATTAAATCCTTTACTCCTCTATACACTCTAAATATAGAAGGAAGCTGAGAGGCCTTTTCCTGCACTTAGAGAAAAGCTGGTCACATAAACGTTGTGATTCTGCTATTAAATCAACCTCCTAAAGATAACAGGTATCACCGAACACCGGTGACCCACTAATGAACTATTACTGAGCTGCCAAGGGGGGTCTGAAATAAACCTTCTTCAATCTGGTTACTCCAAAGCCAAACAAACACTCTTAATTTTCACAATGGATTTTAAACAGTGCTCCAATTGTCGGTTCTTCACCAGCGGAGCCCTGGTTGTTGCCCTGTTTCATTTTAAAAATTAATTTCATAATGCTAATCTTAGCATGTTAAAATAACCACAGGTCATTATCTCCCACTGCTGAGGGGAGTTTCTCTGATTTATGAACCTGCAGCTTTCTTTATCACCCAGCCCTCATAATAAAGTTTTTCTAAGAACAGGAATGTGTAATAAAAAACCACTTTATATCTAAACAGCGCAGCAGTTTTTCTTTTTCTTTCTCCATTTTAAAGGGAAACCCAACTTTCAGGCGCCCTCGCGCTCTAAATGCCCCCGGGTTATGAAGAAAGGGGCAATTGTTGGCGGTTGGGCTGCGGCGGGTCCCGGCGAAGGGCGGCCGCAACCTTGTCAATCACTGCGGGCTTTAAAAACTGTTTAAAATATAAAACAAGGCGAGGGACGAGCCCGTGACCCCCTCGTGTGAGACCCCGTGGACGGGACTGGACCCCAGTCAAGTTCACCCTGGGTGCGCGAGTGTCCAAACACACACTTAATACCATTATAATAACACGTCTCCGCTGCGTACATTCATATAAATTTCGCGTCTTTATTTTTAAACTGTAATAATGGGTCATGACGAATTTAATATAATCGCGAACTACGTTCGTGATCACAGTTGTGGAGTTTATTTATATGAACGGCACTGTGATTTTGGGGTGAAATAATAAGCGGTCGGTGATAAAGGTCCGAATGGTGAGATCACCGCTTCTGTAGGTCGGGGAAAAATAAGGCAACAATAATGATGATGATGACAATTTTAACAGAGCAAAATAATGAGCTGCTGGTCACATGAGCTCCTGCAAAAGGGCAAAAATGAAGATTTGGCCGCTGATGCCCTATGAGACCCACTACGGTACCTCTGCGAACCCGGCCGCTTTCTGCCTTACTTCTGACGGGTTATTTTACCCCCAGGGGCAATAAGCCCCACCCCCCAACCCCGCAATCCTCGCGATCCGTCAACACAGAGGGTTCAGTGGGTCTGAACTGGGAATCCGAAGCCCGGACTGGGGGGTTAAAAATCGCTGTTCTCGGTCTCCACTCACCCCTCCTTCCGTAGGACTGGCGACCCAGCCGAGCTCTCCTTGGACCGACCTGGAGTCCAGCAGCGTCACTGCAGCGGGGGCACAACGGGGAGATGGTTAAGGATCCGCCGCCAAAGCTGCTGTCGAGCACTGACCACCACCGATCCGCGTTTCTACCGCGTTCACACGGAAATGTGCGGAGTCTCACTGCCGTGTTATTACTGACATTCTACCATCTCTGGATTGTTCTTCACTGTTTTGCAGATCAGCGGGCGACTTTATTGCAAAAATATTTTAACTTCTCCGCTTGAGAAAAACGAGGAACTTTTCCAGCCCTCAGGAGCGGCTCAGTGCGAGAATAAACACATCGGCGCAGTTCGAGAGGAAAAGTGCAAAAGCAGAAAGAAAAGGAGACGAGGGCGCGCGCAGGGAAAAGGAGACACGCACTGAGATTATTTTTCAATACCATTTAGCAACTGAGAAAGGGCTAATAATAATAATAATAATAATAATAATGATAATAATAATAATAATAATATAATCTGGGGGCACTTCTGACTAAATTTAAAATCCATCACACGACCCCCGCTTCTCGGTATTATTCATTTCTGCGGCATATCGACCTGTGTTCTGTCAATAAATCACAGCGAATAAAATTAAATGAAGCGAAATAAAATGAAGGTTCCAGAAGTCACAGTGCGACGATCGTCCGCCGTGTTTGTCCCTCCTGCGGATCGCTGTAAATTTGCTGCTTCAGTTTTGTTAATAAAACACAGAGGGTGACAGAGATGTCGAATAAAACGTTTCAAGCTGCCTGTTAGGATGAGCGAGTCACTTTAATACAGACTAAATACGAGGCGCACATGTACTGCGGCGTATTAAGTACAGTTTGATATTCACAGGTTGCACCTCCAGCGCGCGCTGTTTAACACCCCGGACATATACATATACACACTGACTTATGTGTACATTTGTAACGGGATTTTGGCTGTACACCGCTCCGTACCAGGGTAAATGCGGGCTTGGAACCCACTCGGGATGCGGTTTGGAACCCACTTTTTCGCCGTGCACGCACACACATGCACGCACGCGCGCACACACACTTTTCGGTGCGAACCCGGACGCGCGTCTTCTCTCCCGCTCTCGGCGACAAAAATTAAGTTCTTTGAAGATCCCGGTCCGGCTCGGGCAGCCCCCCCCCCTCCCCTCCGGGAAGCGCCACAGCCGAAGAGGGCGCGCGGGCGAGGGAGGCTGAGCGTGGAGCGCGAGCCGGCGCGCGCGCTCACCCCAGCCTCGGACCCGAGCCGCCAGAGCCCCCGAAAGAGGCAGAAGATCCAGCGGAGCGCGCGGGAGGGTCCACCGAGTCCCTTCAGACTCCCTCCACGGTCTTACCTTCGTTCGGGGGGTAAATCCGCGCCGCCGACGCGGCAGTGCACATCCCGAGGAGGAGAGAGGTCGCCGCGAGCACGAGTCCGGCCATGGGGGTCGCCTGTGTCGTGTCGTGTCGCGTCGCGCGCGGGTCCGAGGGTCCGAGCCGCTCTATCCCTGTGGAATAAGTGTGTGAGTGTGTGAGGCGGCGGTCCGTTCACATCAGCCTCATCGCGTACACCACACACCCCTCACTCACACACACACACACACACACACACACACACACACACGCACGCACGCACGCACGCACGCACACACACGCACACACACGCCTCCCCCATCGCCGACATCATCACCGGGGGGCGTTTCTGCCCCTCTGACGCGCCTGTCACTCCACACCGGGGCAGGAGGAGAGGAACGCGCGGAGCGGAGGGGTCGTCACTGTCACCGAACACAGCCCCTCACCTGCACGGACTGTCGGTCCGTCCCCAGTCGGTCGCTCGGTCGATCCCAGAGTCGATCACCTGGTTCACCTGCGCACGTGCCTCCTGGACGCCCTCTTACGTCACGTTTGCCTCATTAACTCACCTGCGCGCCGCGCGACGGCGGACGAGGAGCCGCTTTCGCTCAGCAGATTCGACGGTCGTCGCCGTCGCGATTTTTCCTTCATCGCACGTTCTGGTGCATTATGGGGTTTTATTACTATTTCGCTGTTGGTTTTCACCCCTTCGCCGTTATTCTGCACGATCCTGCAACAGGCTGCTGGCAGTTACTCATGTTTGTCTGTTTGTTCGTATGTTTATCTGAGCTTTTCATATGTATTTAATATTATCAAAAATATAACAGTCACACGAGGCACTTACAGCCGCTCGTTGTCATGCGCAGTAGCCCTGGTATTAATGACCGTTTTTATTTATATTTTCTCCTAATATGTGACCCTGCACATCGACAAAAAATATGAGTTTCACTCCGATTTAGTATTCGACGAGGTTGCAATGTCCCATGCAGTCCATGGCGGCAGAGAGCGCCACCTTGCGACCTTGAGAGTCACTGCAGGACTTGGGGACCGAAGGACCGGTCTTTATAGTGACTGTACGGTTTTTTTTCAGCAACATAAAACTACAGACCAGCAAGTTTTTTGCTCCATTTTTATTTTATAGTTAAATAATCAGCACCGCAGTACGTGTTTCTTCGGAGTATTTGTTATATTGTTGGAATATTTCATTTTAAATCCACATTAACTGACCGATGCTGGCAGTCAGTGTTTTGTGTACAGGTTGTATCAATGTGAAGAAGGGGGCTTGAAAAGTGTGGACAGGCTACTGTACTGCAAAAATCTTGAAAAATGACAGGGACTTTACAAAAGTTTCCCCATTTCATAGGGAAATGTTTCTGTGCTGGGAACATATTTCATAGCGGTTCATGAACGCAGGATTTTTTCACAGAAAGGGAAAAGAGGTCATTGTGGAGACGCACAGCTGTGTCTTTTCATCTTTCTTCCCAGCATTCCTTTTGTTTCATGGTGATCCGTGTCGTTCTGAGTAGCTTCATATTGTTTTAAGCTGCTCCCTGTTGCTCCCCGTTGCCTTACGTTGCTTCATGTACCTTCACGTCGCACCGTCCAGCTCCATTTTACTCCATTCTCCTCCACATTGCTCCATCACACTCCACGTTGTTCCACGTTCCATGTTGCTCCAAATTGCTCCACACTGCTGTGTGCTGCTCCATATTGCTTCATGTAACTTCATGTTGCACCATCCAGGTCCATTTTACTCCATTTTACTCCACATTGCTCAGTGTTACTCCATGTTGTTCCATGTTGCTCCCTGTGCACCAGCGCGTTTCTCCATTTCTATGGAGAAATTTTTCCGCTTTTCTGATCGCGGCACTCTATGAATTATGCAAAATATTCATAACAAAGAGTGTCATTTGAACCAACACCCCCCCTGCAGTATGGAAACCAGTCCACACTTACTCTCCTAAAGACAAGTGAAGCAGTTTATTCAATAACACGTGTCGCCTTTTTTCCCCACAACCGCCTCTCGACTGCCCACGTTCCTCCAGGAACTCGCGCTTCCTCGGCCAACTAACATTTGCGTTTTATTTTTATTTTACTTTATTTTTTAGCAGAGGTGTTAGAGGGTTCAACATAGCTGCAGTTAGAAATACTGATGGGGGGGTTTGCCCATGGGAGGAAGAAAAAGGAGAAGGGGGGGGGGGGTGCCTGACTGCTGCTCCTCAGCAGAAACAGCATGTTATCTGAAGTCTTCAGCAAATGTTGGATAAAAAAAAAAACATCTCTTGCACATTTTAATAGGCTAAACTGTTGCCAGATATAAAGAGCTGTTCCATCTGAATATTGCCGGAGAAATGTGTTATTTAAAGTGTTACGGTTTTATTGTTTTTTTTTTCCTCTCAGATTTATTTACCTCTTGTGTAACATTTGCTAGGACATATTTGGAGGTGATTTAGGATATTTCTACTGAAGGGGGCCATGCTGTTTTATGTCAAATTGAGATTAATTGGCTGTCAGTCACAAAGTGTTGATAACATTTTTTTCCCACTATGAAGTAATTGTGGGTCTAAAAGCGATGAGCAATAATTAATAATTGTTATATATGCATGAGTTGCGAAGCAGCGATAAACACGCATTAGCGTCGCCGCTGATCACGTGCGCCTGACGGAACGCGGCGGATTCTGCTAAATATAGAAAGATGTGCCCTGGAAATTCACCAGGCGCTGGGTTCTGCCCCGCTGTGCCGTCGGAAAGTGCAGCGGAGTGGGGTGGGTAGCATACACACACACACACACACACACACACGCACACATGCACACTCGCAGGTCCCTCCAGCCTGAGAGCTCTTCTTCATCTGAAACTCTCACCAGTCAGATTGTTGAGGCAGTTAGAAGATAATTGTAATTAGAGAGAATATCTACATACAGCTCCCCCACGTTCTAACAAAATTCAGAACTGTCACCTGAAGGGACCACGTGGGGCGATTTACATATGCAGCAATAAGGCTCCCATTTTTCACATTTACCTGTCCATCTGTTATCGTTTATCATTTCGTGTGGTTCAGGGTCGTGATGGTCCAGAGCCTATCTTACAGAGTGGGGTGTGAGGCAGGGTGGGACACGTCCATCATAGGGCAAAAACACACACACCTTACGAGCCACTTAGAGTCATCTGCTCACCAAAAACGTGTCTGGACTGTGGGAGGAGAGCATGCAAACACCACACAGACTAAGGAGGATTCAAACCCATATCCAGACCCACAGCCCAGCAGCCGTGAGGCACCAGCGTGACCCGCTGAGCTGCCAGGCTCGTCCTCATCCTCAGTGGAGCAGAAAAGTGACTAATAAAACAGAGCAAATACGGGCCATCCTCGATTTAAGGAACCTACTCGACACACGACAGACTTGTCCTTACGATGCTCAATAACAATCAATAAATAATAATAGAACAATAATAAATAATAATAATAGAAATAATAATAATAAGTGTTCACATAATAGAATAATAATAAAACATTGCATGTGTGTACCTGTGCAGTGTCTCACACAGTGTCAGTTGTTCTCCTGGGCATTACACTGCGCAAGTGCCTCCCACAACCGTGTCCCTATTGGATCCACATACCAACAGAACAGCGGCAGGAGATCACGTTGCTCGCGTTTACTACACCTCACTGTCAAAGGAGACAGGATAGTGAAGTATTTAAAAAAAGTTATGAAACTTTACTTTTTAAAAGGAAACTTTTGGTAGAGAAGTGAATGGTGTGGATAATAATCTGTTGTGCAGCAGGAAACAATACAAAAGCAGGTAAAAAAAGCTTCGACAAATGTTTGAAAAGAGGTCATCATATGGTGGACTACACACTTAGAAATAACCGCCGTGTCGCGAGGACAAGCCGACGTATGACCAACGTCAGTTACGATCTGGCCGTCGGTCCCTAACCTGGTCGTAAGTCGGGAACCATCTGTGTACATATGTACTCTCATTGCGCCTTACGTGTAGATATGACATGTTTATGTATAAAATACTTAGTTTTCCGCATGTTTTCAAAAGTTTTAATTTGTATACATCCTTGTTAAGGCTGCGAAGCAGGGAAATTTAATTGGAGAAAAGCTAAAGTCAGTACCTTGAAGTGATGTCCAATAGATGGACGGCCGACACAGTCAGATCCACTGTGGTGATCGTACAGCATGTAAAGCTGCCTCCTAATTAGGAAACGGTCCCAAAACATGTCCATTTCCTCAAATAATTTGCATATTTTATCTCTCAGACCGTGTTAGGGTGCCGCAAACTGCATCCCATCTGTTTTCCTTGTCTGCCTCAGTCTTTGTACGTCCGCGTGATTCTTTAAGCACGGCCAGAATTCGTGAAAGGGTGCAAAGAGGTACCTAAGGAGTAGTGCAGGAAATCACATTATGATTGAAGAGCAGGTGACGTTCATTTTTCTGCGTCTCCTGGGAAGCAATATTGCGTCTTTGTGGCTGCGTGGTTGCTGCGGCCCAACAATCTCGCCATGTATAATGAACTCGATAAAGCATCTGGCGTTCGGGGACGGCCACGCTCAGCATCGGTTGTCAGCCGGCCTAGCGGAATGAATGGCGGCTTTCGAAAATCCACGACAGGCTGCGCAACCATAATGGCCGAATTAGCCGAGGAGGCAGTCCCGAGGTGTCGAGCCAATGGGAGCGGAGGTGGACCGGCGAGGCCTATTGATCGCAGGCCCGCCGGGGGGTGCCCGCAGTGGGCGGCGTTGACACCCGAGGGCACGGCCACGCACTCAACCCGTTGTTTTCGCCCATTTGTGTCACCGCGTTTTTGATTGATTGCTCTGGGATAATTTCCTTTTCTCCTCTAAATGCATAAGGCTTTCGAAAGAACCCACTTCCGCTGAACCGTTTCTCGTTTTTTTTTTTTTTTTGTCTACAGAAACCCCAGATGGCATCTGCCCACACATCTGCATTGTGTGCCACTAACAGAAGCGCGGCGAGCTCCGGCATACGCCTTGCCTCCCTGTGTCGGCGGACTTTAATCGCTGACTGTCAAAAGCACAACGCTGGGCTCGTCCCCTCCGCCCTCCCACTGCCCTCGTAGTTCTCCCTCTTAAATCGAGATCTTTCTTCTCACCCACTGCCCAGTGGGGTCCCACGCCAAGTTGAAAATGAGCTCACGCAAGGTTGGCAAAGACTTTCTTAGAAGAACAGCGATTTTAGCAAAGTGGGTTAAGGACAAGAGCAGCCTTAAGGTTGCTTGTTCGAGTCCTACGAGCATCACTTGGACGAGGTAGTTAATCTGAGTGGCTCCAGTAAAATTTTAAGCTTTACAAAGGGGCAGAAGGTGCAGAAGCATCTAGAGCCGTTGTCTTCCAGCTGAAGTACCTGTTCCGAACCCCACTCCCGCTGTAGCAGCCCTGATCTAACATCCTCATGCAGAACTGACACGGTTAAAATTACCCGACAGTAGAAATGGGTAAATGAGTGTAGGCAGTTTTGAGCAACGAACCTCACACAATAATTTAGCTTGGAGCTAAATCATTGCAGCCATAAAGGGGCCCAATTCTAAATTCTTTGCGATAAAAGCATCAGTTAAGCAAGAGAATAGAAAAGCAGCCGCGAACAAAGCGGTGTCACACGGCTGTGATCCCAAAGGCAGCCGGGATGTGTGGGTGTCGACGCTCAGAGCTCAAAGCCGGCTCATTATGGCGGCCGGTCTCTGAACGGTCACCCCCAACAGAACACACTCCGCAGCAGCATCTTGTGCCGTTCCATTTTGTGATCTTAATGCTGTTGGGTTTTGGCATTTGCAGCTGTCCCTCAACATACCACTGTTTGTCTTACAAGTTTTCACATATATGAGTGAAGTTATTTAACACCCTCTACCGAGTTACATGTTTATATGAGGCTGTTTTTTTACAACTAGCAATAGCTGAGTTGAGTTTGCAGAGTTCACACTGGCAGCCACTGCGGTGTGGAGAGACTGTGCTTCTGTGATAGATGAGTTATTTCTGATGGGCTTGAAGTGTGTGAGTATAATTCGGTGGGTGTGTGTAAGTGACAGTCTGATACGAGAGCAGCGTGAGTGTCTGCAGTCTTCTGAGGTAAGTAAAGGCTGTTTTGAGGACATGCCGCCCGGCTTTCTGAGCCGTTTTTATTATTTGCTGTGAGGGACCTTACAGGGACACAACACCCTCACCTGGTTTGCTGGAGGCACCGCTGCCCCTCCTTGTCCACAGCCGCTGTCTCCGCCACCTTCCTTTCAAGTTGCAGCCCATCTTGTGATTTGATCTCAATTGATCTGTTGTATCTATATTATTATTAACACATTGCTGTATGTTATTAACAAAAGGAAATGTCTGTGTTTAACACAAATGCTGTTATCTCCATTTTGATGGGTTTTGGTGCCACTTGAGCAAACCCTGCACTTTATGGGCCCAGGAACGCTTAAAAAAATGTTCCCGTTGAAATTAATGGTAATTATATTTAATTCTGATTTACAAGCCAATTTCCAGGACCACATTATCTGTATTTCCAATTAAACTTTGCTGCAGGTCAAACTTTTAGACGAACTATAGTGCAGCTTTTCACAGCGCAGAGTGAAAGTCTGATAACACCTCACCTTCGGCATCAGGGCGGGACAGCGGTACGTGTGGATGTGGGGTCCAGCTCAGGCATGCTGAGCAGAGGACCTGCGCGGGTAATGAATGGGAAGAAAGACGTGCTCGTAATTATACCAGCAACGAAAATCCAGGTTTCCACCGGAGCCAAACATATTAAAGGTGTTTTACGATGAAGTCACAGCGATTCAGTAAATGAACGGTTTTGTTACCTTTCATGCACCAGGGCCAAATCTCCCCATCGCAAGTGAAGCAAAATGTGGTTGTTTGTGACATTAAGTTTACCGCAAATACAACCACAAGGCTAGGGCTGTGTTCCCACTTTTTTGCACATAGAAACAGTGGCCTCTTTATTTGGTACAATTGGCCAGTACAGATCAACGGTGGTGGTGGTGTAATAGTGTGGGGAATGTTTTCGTGACACATATTAGGGTTTTTAGGACCAACCGAGCATTGTTTCAAAACCACACAGTGTCAAAGCGTTGCTGTAAACCAGGCAAGTCCCCTCACGGTTGGTCTAGCCTTTCAGAAATCGACAACTTCCAGCAGGATAATGTGCCATGTTGCAAAGCACACATCATCGCAGGAGGACTCCTTTGAGGATTTTGCTTTACTTTACTCCAGTCCACACCTCTCAAGCCAGTACAGCATCTATGGAATGAGGTGGAACACAGTGATAGCACAACAGTTTGCAGGAAGTTATCGAGTCAACATGGGCCAGGAATCCAGTGGGTTGTGTCCAGCCCCTTGTTGCTCAATTCACATTGTTCTGCAAGCAGAACAGGATCCCACGTTGTTCTCGCTAGTCATACCTAATAAAATGGCACCAACATGTGTCATTGTGTTCATCGTGACTGTTTGGACCGAGTCATTTTTATCAGACTGACACGCTTAACATACAAATCACTGTAGCTCCCACTTAGACGCCCGGTTTGTTCACGAGCCTCATTTTTAGCTCATCGAAACATGCAAGTCTCTATTAGGAGGGAAAAACAAGTAATTTCTGTGTACTTTCAACGTCCATGATACCAAAATGGGAGCAGACGATACGATAGCTGACTGGCTTTGAATTGATGGGCCCGTTTTGGTAGAATAGCTAATCAATAGGAAACTCGCTTTGAAGACATAATTCAATACAATTTTTTAACTTTAATCCATCACTGCAGCCGCGTAATAAAAATGAATAACTGTGTTGCCATTTTATTATGGGCTGCAGACTTTTGGCAGCTCGCCTTATTATCTTAATCACCACACAGTAATGACAACAATAATGTACGGTGGATTAAATGAATTTGCTGTTTTTGCCCAGTTTGCGCCGCAATATCCCCGGTTACAATTGCGAGATTCTTAAAAAAAACATTTTCAGGTCGAAGTATTAGACCAAACCTTCGGACAGCTGTCAGTTATGTACAGCATATATAAATACCAACTGAACTTCACACTCCTGCATGGGCTCATTTTGCAAGCCCACCATCTCCCCACTTCTATTGTATTCAGTGGGGTCCCAATGGAGGGGCTCAGTAGCCTCTCCTGGCAGCAGGTGCAAGCCCCCCAGCAGTCAATAAGCTAAGATTGAAGGTACAATGAGCATTCACCCAAACCATAGCACACTCTTGCCCTCTTCCACGTATATAGACCCCGGTGGGGTTCAGCAGCTAGCAACTGTGTTGTCCCTTTTGCTGAAAACACAACACCCCTCAATACACCAACTCTCCTCCTCCATCTATTCCCATTGCAAGCACCCCCCCCCCTACGCTGGTGTTCGACGTGGGCAGGCAAGCTGGGAGTTGGCAGAACACTGTCCCATGACTTTCTCCTTAGAGGTGCTTCTAGGGGGGCAGGTGGGGGGATCAATGCAGCCCTGGGAGCCTCAGAGCAGGCATACCCTTCCACAAAGGGGGGGTGCACCTTCAGGACCTCTCGTTGTGTCGCTCGGCCGTGTTTTTTGTTTCGCTTCCGTTTTGTTCCTGAAATGTCAGTTGCCCTTGCTGTGCGGCCAGAGTCCTGCGGGGGGTTCCGTGGTGTTCCGGAAAAAACGGGTTAGCGTTGGTGGCCTAAAAGTCATCGTGACAGATGCCAGGTAGCCCCACAGCCTATATTAACATGGAAATCACACAACTGTTACAGTCTTAAGCTACTTGGTTATTCTCCCGTTTATACACCTTGGTCATTTTTACAGGAGTAATCTGGGGTTGGTACCTTACTCAGAGATACTGCAGCAGGAAGGTCCAAATTCACGAGGCAACCGCTCTAACCATTTCGCCACCCTGGGAAATGGGTCATAGCCACGATTCCAGATCCACCACCTCGAGTTATGGTCACAGCCTTAACAAGGAACAGTAATTGTGGTAGTTCATGTCTCGTAAAAGGAAGGTCAATAAACAAGTGGAGCAGTGTGAAAAAATTTGGAGAAAATGCCACAAGCAGTGAAGCTAAAGGGAAAGGAACACTGCTGAAGTAGCATGATTTATTTGTATGATACTTTCCTCCAAAACAATGTGTGGTTTATACACTAAGCTGCTCACACAGGATCATCTATTTATACAGCTGGGGAAAATTTTACTGCATCAATTCAGGGTAAGTACCTCGACTAAGGGTACTAGTGCCAGAAGTGGGATCCAAACACAGGTCATTCAGCACCAAAAGCAGCTGCTCTAACTGCTGGGCCACCTGCTTTCCCAACATGTATTTTGGGATTAAGTGCTACCCCCATAGGTGTTAAACTTAGGTACAGCCTGAAGTGCTCCCTTATGCTCCCAGAATATGCCTGTGGCTCTGAGATTTTAGCGAGGTTTCATGCAGACAGCCGTGGTTAACAGGCCGTTGCCTGCCTAAAGAATCATCGCTCATTTGGCAAACATATTCATAGCTGGCATTTTAATGCGAGACGAGCGGACACCGGGCGTGCGATTCCGCGGTGGTTTGGTGGGAATGTTAATGCAGAAACTTCCCTGAGAACTCTTTAAGACCCATGCGTGTCGACATTTTAATTCCGTGTACATCAGAGGGAGAGAGATGGAGGGAGAGTGAAGGCAGGCGAGGGGGAGCGGCAGATCGAAAAGGAGAAACAGGGAAATTAGAGCTAAGAAGCTCATTTGTTACCCAGAAGGCCTGTCTGTCACAGCCTAAGGGATATTGAGTAAATTTTCCACTAAGAGAGAAATCCGTCAATAAAGATAATTAGTTGTTTAAAGTTTTTAAATTTCTTGGAATTCTACTTTTAATGTCGCCATCAATAAACCTATTAATAATGATATAATTATTGTCTGTTGTTATTTATAGCGCAACTTCTATTTGTGTAGCAGGTTTGGAAGAAAGGGCAGTTTTGCGAATAATAGTGGGACCATCTAAATAAGGTTGATAATGTAGATATGAAGTGAAGTGGGTGGAAAAGACTGAGGGATAATGCATGATTTAATGTAAGATAAATATATTTCTTTGTGTTATTGTTCATTTGACAACTGCGGAGGGTTACGCTCCAAAGAGTTGTGTTTCTCCTCAGTCTTCTGTAAAAGATGTGAAATAATGACATGTACTGGGGGGGTGTGGAGCAGAGGAGCAGAGGCTGAGCTGTGGGGGGGGTATGCAGACAGAGCTGGAGGCGGTGGAGGCGGTGGAGGCGGTGGTGGCGGCAGCGGCAGCAGCGGCGGTGGGGGGGGGTGGGAAAACAGAGAGAGGGAGTCTGAAACACCGCCGAGGTTCAGGGACCGCAGGAAAGGAGGTGATTAAAATGTTGGAGGCGTCACACACCCCACACCCCCCCACGCACCGTGACAGCTGTCAGGGCTTATTGATCAGTGGCGTTCTGTCAGCCGGGGCTCTATCTGCTCCGGCAGCGGCAGCGACAGCACTGGCACCGCCGCGTCACGCAGACACCCCCCACCCCCCACCCAAAATCACTCATTCCCTCATTGTGTGCCGCTCTCATACAGCCCAGCGCAGCACCACACACACTGCCCACTGCCCCCCAGTACCTTTGTTTGGCAGCTGACACCCCACCCTCTGAACAAACCATCCACACACTCACGGAAGGCAGTCAGGTAGCTTCCTGATGCCCAAACAACAATTACCTATTCAAAGAGCAACCCCCTGCAGCCCCACCCCCACCCCCTGAGGACAGGATGCTCCTCATTACCTATGTAAATATTGCATTACAGCTCCCTGTTTCTGCTCCGGGGGGTGGGGGGGTGTGTGTTTTATCTGCGAGGGAAGTCAGTTCACCTTCACGTCCCTCCGGTTTCTCTCGTCTCCCCCTTTTCCGCCTTTGCGTCTCCTGCAGCGAGAGGAAGAAGCCGAACTCGGGTCTCTGGAAGTTGCTGGAGAATTCTGAAATGCTCATATAAAATATTAAAATATTAAATGCGGAAACAGGGCCGCTCATTTGACTCAGCACTCCGAAGCCCGCGACACCCATTCATAACCAGAGGTTAATGGATTCACCCTTACAGCTGCATTCAACATTAATCCATGTTCCGCGCCTAATTTTGCTTCTGGAAACACGTTTGTGGTGTTAATCTTGTCTCCTTCTGTGTTACATCCAACAGCAAAGGGCATAAAGTCTGCAGAGGTTCCTGCCTGACATCATTCTGCCATAAAATTAGCCCTTCCAAATTATTTCTTAATTCAGGAAACTAATAAGAAAAGAACATTGAGCCATGATTTAAAATGTAAAATGCAGGTAATGCCAAACAAGTGTTTTTAAGAGCAGTCACGGGCACCGCAGGAAGGCCAACTCTAGCCATCATTTTGATTTTTTTCAAATAAAAATGAACATCTCTCCAGTATCAAAAGATCAAAATAGATTTAAATAGAAGCCGTGGGCTTTAATTAGGTTAGTATTAATAACTTAAATTGTCCTCGCCTTAAAATCTCAACCGTATATATGTCCTTTTTTTCAGTTATAAATTATATCGTTCAGCCCGGATCCCTTATGTCACAGTAACCTACTAGTTAAGAACTTAACAGGGACCCATTTAAGTACCGTAGGCCAGAAATACAGCGGAAACCTCCTTTGGAGTCAGAGCAACCCATGTATTCTAATTAAAAAATATGTTTTAGGTTGAGACATTAGCATTTATCACATAATCACATTAAGACTATAATTTATCACAATCCAGAATGTTAATAACCTGATCAATAACAGCCATCGTGACGTGGATAACTACGAAGGCTAAGCAGGGTTGGACTTCTGCCTGCTGTTCTGTGGTGGGCATCTGCCCTCCCATGTCACGCCCCACCCCTGGAACCCCACTGCCACCCCTAACCGCTGTGAAACAAAGTCAACATCGCGTGTTTTAGCCGCTGAGGAGCTGCGCTGCACGTCGTCCCAGAGGATCAGTTACCTTTACATTCCTGTATTATTATATTACGTGATTTATTTCCTCTGGGAGCCCAGCTCTGCGCTCCGGGGATTCACTTCAGCGCACCAATATATTACCGCGTGCGTAGCAGTCGGCTTCATTAAACGGAGATAAAAATGGAAGATGGCTAAAACACAGTCTAATTGGGCTTCTCATGCGGTCCTCCAGCCACGGCGCACGGATGCTGTGCACGCTGCGTCTCACAGCCACCATCGTCGAGGTTATTGTCACGATCGCAGTTCACATTGACACCGATTAGCTGTCCCGAACACACGTCAAAGTCGGCTTCCGGCGGTCACTTCAACCAAACAAGATACCTCCTCCTGTCCTTCAGCATGTGATCCATGCTGGACCCCTGAACTGTCACTCACAAAATCCATCGATCGAACAAACCGCAGCATTGCTGTAGTGATGTGCAGTGATTTAGGGCTGATGGGAATGTGTCGGGACTGTTGGGACAGAAAGTGTGTCACCGTGAATTTGGCTGAGGGCGTGAAAAATGGAAGGACATTAACCCGTTGTCAGGACAAGAGACACTCGATGGATGGGGTAGGAATCTTGGCTAGTGATCAGCTTTGTCATCTTGTCTCATTCGCAAGGGTTCAATACCCTGGACGCCCAAAAAAAACCCTTTTGGAGAAATCTCCGCTCCTGACTTTTACCACGTCAACTGTGGCAAACACTGTCAAAAAATGATAGGCACAAAAAGCCTTCCATTTAAACGTTTAAAATCATAAATTAACAAGAGGCTTTGATTTTCTTGTGGAGCTGGATTAAATATTGAAGACCTGAAATGGAGCAGCAACACTCTTCCTCCGAATAACGTGCCAGATGTGGGGTTGTGTGTCACTCCTACAAGGTGAGCACCGTGAGGTCATCCCTCAGGCATCTGGAGACGAGATCCCACTGGCTTTTCAGCAGCTCGACCCACTGGACCCCTGTCTCGGACCCCAGAGGTGTCGGGTCGCGGTGGTGAATCTGCCTTCAGACGTCTGAGATAAGGGCCACGGCTTAAAAATAGATCTTAAGACCCCACTTCAATTCTTGCTAGGAGACTGTGGTCTTGACCTGAGGTCCTGAATGATGTTCATGTGACCATTTTGGTCAAGACTGGACTTTGGGAAAAGTTTAGGTGTTTCTCTCACAGTTAAATTCTTAGTAGCAAGACGAGTAGCTTCTTTTTTCTGACCAAAAAAAAACGGGCTTAGTAATTTAATTTTTCGTCCTTTAGAGCTGTCCGTCAAAGATTTCCACACATCTGTAAAGTCACTGAGGAATTCCCACGATCATCCTCTCCAAATACACATATGTCCACCTGTGTTTGAATATGTCTCCAGGATTTCTAGGAACAGGTCAGATCCCCGACCCCAACCATGTGGCATCACTGAAAAGCAAAGTTGTTCCAGTATAAAATTCATTAAGACTCAACACTGAAACCTTTACAGATTGGAAGACGTGCAAAGCATCCTCTGTAGTGGACAAAAATAAATGGTTTGGTCTTGGGAAGATGTACTGGATGTGGATATAGATGAACAAATTGCTGGGCAGTTCTCTCACACTGTCATGTGTTTATGAAGTCACATAGGTTTATAAGACTTGCCTTAGTAGAAAACCCCCCATTTTCATTAGGTTTTCCAAAAAAAGGACAATTTCAGGAAAATTCACATCTCTGCCAGCGTCGGCCATACCCTGTGAAATAGAAGATCGTCCATATAGCGTTTAAACTTTATCCAACTCTGGGTTACCATGCTATTCTCTATCTAGTCAGAATCCATTAGCTGCCCCATTAAAATTCTTTTGTCCAATTTTAAAGGAATTTTACGTGTGCTGAAAAGCGAAGTCCAACAAGAGCTGCGCAGGGCCCAACCGGGGCACAATAGTGCCTTTTCACGGTGGGTATGGTTTTTATTAACGGCAATGACAGGGTCGTATCTAGATGTGCATGTGCTGGTGTGTGTGTGTGTGTGTGTGTGTGTGTGTGTGTGTGTGTGTGTGTGTGTGTGTGCGTGCGCGTGTGCGCGTGTGCGCGTGTGCGCGTGTGCGTGTGTGTGTGTGTGTGTGTGTGGTTGTTGGTCATTGGTATTTCTGATTAAGCATCCAAAGTTTGCTCAAATGCGTGTTTTGGATTGTCGTTTTTTTTTTTTTTTGCATTTCCCCTGATCAATTTTAGTGAATTGACCCGAGTGTTTATTCAATGAGAGGTGGCCCGGGTGGCGCTGCGCCCACGATTAGCACAGACGCGAGGGGAACGCAGCTCCAAAATGCACTCCATCATTTTCCGACAAATGAACTAATGCATTTTCATCAGCTCTCACCACGAGGCGTTTATCTGCTGTCCCAGGTCACTGAGTCATGAGATTAAATGATAAATTCCATATACTTTTCTGTCAAACTAAATTACACCCAGCTCTAAAATTACAGGGAATTACTGTGCAATCGGGTGGGCAACGGCAGAGCACCGTGATATTTGGCAAAGGGTATCTGGGTTTGCGGGGGGGATAAATTGAGGGGTAACATGCAAACGCTACTGGCAATATTTCACAATTTCGACTCAGGTCAGTCAGTCAGTCAGTCAAGTTGTGCTTAATAAAACTTGAAAAAGAAAGTACGTTTTTCATTAATGGGGAGGTTTGTTTTTCCATTTTCCTCTACAGTCTTGGGTACTGTGGCCAAACCTGGAACAATCCATAATTCCTTTTTCAATACGCACACACACACAGAGGACAATATAGAGTCAAAATTAACTTGAAAAACATATCTTTGGACTCCGGGAGGAAACCCACACAAACAACGTGCAAAATTTACACCAACTCAACCGAATTTGAAACCCAAGATCCGCGAGGCTCCAGCGTTACCCGCTGTGCCACCACACCGCCCACCCGGAAAAATGACTCAGTTATTTATGTCTTATTTAGGGTTATGTTTTTGCTGGGTGGACTTGATGGTTCATCTGGCGCTCCTTAGAGAAAATTCCAAAGTTCAAGGTTTGAAAGCCAGTGTTAATTCAGCTCTTGCACTTTATCATGGCTGTGTTTCCCCGTATGCTTTGTATAACTCGTCACAAAGTTCACTTTACTTTCTCAAAATGAATCAAACAGATTTTCTTTGACAGCGTTCTTCAGGTTTGCTGCCTGGATGTTCTGCACACCCTGGGCTCCAGCCCACCAGCCGTCCTGCCAACCGACTCCTTCCCCGCCACTATCAGGTGATAACACCAGGCCAGTAGGCACCGAATGCCATTTCTGGGTCCGCGTCATCATCTGCCCACCCCAGCGACGCCGGCAGCTTGGTGTTCGACATGCTGACGTGAAACTCCCCCCGACAGCCGTGAACGGCTCTAAACTGCTCTGCGTTTAAACGGCGGCTCTGACAGAAGCTAAAACAGGAGGGGGGAAAAAAGACGTGAGGAAGTCGTGGAATAATGAGGCTTGTCACGATGATAATCTCCTTCAGCGTCCGCTCGTATTGTGCCCCCGCTGTAGCGTGTCTGGTAAAAAGTGCAGTCATAAAACAAGCTATTAAACGCATTCATCCAGGATTAAGCTTCCATTACGACAGATTCAACTTTGTAGAAATTGTAATCTCATTGTAATGTTCACCGGGAACCACTTCCCCGCCGCCGCTTACAGGCCCGACACTTTGTTTCTGCAAAGTGACATTGAAGAGCTGAATTTCTGAACATATCACAACGTCTTCCATCGGGGCGGATCTTCTCCTCTCCTTATCCTTCCCCGGCACGTTGACTCACTGCAGCACCGGGCCTGTCTCGGCAGGGCCGGGGTGCGGACCTAAGTGTTTTCAATTACGGGGGACGCTGCGCAAATGCAAATGCGGAGAGGAGCTGATGGTGTTTGTTCAGTCACGGCTTCATTACCACCACACCGTGCTGCCACAGCGTTCAGGTCCAGCAGCCGTGCCGCTGCTGTCCCACCCGGAGAAACAGCGGGAGGCTGCGAAGGAGAAAGTGAGGAGACATCACTTCTCCCCATCAGGGAAAGGAACAACAATCATACATTTGGTTTTTATATGTGGATTTTTAAAGTATATATATGTTTCTCTTCTACCGGTATCAACTATAGTTCTTTATGTAAAATATATATGCATCCATTCTTAGATAACGCTAATATTTATTAATAAGGTTGATAGTATCACTTGTATCCCACAATGCTTCTCACTCCATTCTTCCGTGATGGGCTGTGGAGCACAACTCTGGGCCACAAGCGATTAATGATAGTGGACGGATGACATTATTTTGCAGTTTTTTTATTTTGTATTTCTGTAAGACACGTGAGCAGCAATGCAGTTGGACATGCAGGGTTAGGGCCGAGGAGCCACTGAGAACAACAGCCCTTTTGTTCCATCTGTAGATGAGGGTATTGGTGGGTGGGGGTTTTCTGACTGCACTCTGACTCTCACCAACATGGGAAGCATTTTGAGTGAATCCATGGAAACAGGAAGCCCACAGGGCCAAGGGAAGACATGGCCGGGGGTCCTTATCGGCCCACGGCTTGCAGCAGAGAGTCATCGGATCACTGAAGAACCACTGTCCCATCTGCCACCTGGGCCACGAAGACAAAAAGGCGGGCAAACGAACAGGTTAGTTCCTTCTTTACAGCTATATTTGTACCCTGCTCTCTTGATGGCAACCCCCCCGGCATGTTCACAGGTAGACTTCGCATTGGAGGAAATGGACACACAGGGTGGCAGGACAGGAGGTGGGGGGGGCGGGTGTGAAGTCATTCAGCACCACATTCTGTAAATGTTGATTCAGGCCTCAGCAAGAAACAGCCATTTCTTACCTTTATCACTTCCCTGTGTGTTGAGGGACACACTTCCCTCGCCAGAGCGCGTTTCACGCTGCATCTTAAAACTTGCAAAATAATCCTGAAACAGACTGTCACATAACATGAAATTCTGGGTTAATACGCTGCATGACCAATGGTATATGGACAACCCTTCCTGTTAATGGGGTTGGCTATTTCAGCCCCCCTCATTACTAACAGGTGCGTAAAACCCAGCAAACCACCATCCAATCTCCTGAGACAAACATTTGCAGCAGAATGGGTCGTACTTAAGAACTTGGTGACTTTCAATGTGGCACCGTCACAGGATGCCACCTTTCCAACAAATCTGTCATATTGCAAGAAAAAAAAAATTTCTGCCCGGCAAGACCTTCCCCAGTCATCCATTAGTTTTGTTACTGTGAAGCGGAAACGTCCATGAAATCATCTGTTCTCCAACACTCACTACCAGCTTCTATACTCCCTTTGTTAGCAATCTCAGCACAACAACTGTTTGTCATGCACTTCACGAACCAGGTTTCCATGGCTGAGCAACGGCAAGCAAATCTAAGATCAGTACGCGTGGTGCCCAGAGTTGAATGGAGTGGTGTAAAGCATGACACCATTGGCCTCTGGTGTTGTGAAAACATGTTCTCTGGAGAGATGAATCACCCTTCACCATTTGGCAGTCTGATAGACCAATGTGGGTTGGGTGGATGCCAAGAGAAGCTACCTACCTGCACGCATAGTGCCAGCTGTGAAGTTTGGTGGTGGGGGAATAATGGTCAGGGGCCACTTTTCATGGTTTGAGCCCCTTAATTCCAGTGAAGGGAAATGTTAGTGCTACAGCATGCAATGCATGACATTCTGGAGAACTGTGAACTTCCAACTTTATGACATCAGTTTAGGGATGGAGGCCCTGCTCTTTTTCAGCATAACAATGTCCCTGTACACAAAGCTTGATCCACAAAGGTTTACTGGTGAGTCTGGTACAGAAGAACTTGACTGGCTTGCACAGAGCCCAAACCTGAACCGCGTTAAATACCTTTGGGATGAATCAGAACACTGACTGTGAGCCAGACCCATCATCCAACATCCGCCTGACCTCACTGATGCTCTTGTGTCTGAAAGGGAGCAAATTCTCACAGCCAAGTTGCAAAATCTAGTCAAAAGCCTTCCGAGAAGAGTGGAAGCTGTTATAGCAGTAATCTGGGCACCAACTCCATATCTCCATCTCCATCCCTTTGGTGTCCCATCGACCTGCATCACCGATTGTCACCTGATGCTGATTTATTACTGACAAAAGGACTTAGTGTCCTACAGCAAACAGGAAAATCCCACTGTTTAACTTCCGTGCTTGTTGATGTGGTGCTGAAACGCAGGCAGGACTGCAGGGTGTACGGGACAGTTTTGGTACGATTCTTAGCCCATTATTTTATTGTCATTACAGTGGCACATCATGGTCTCTGTGTGGAGTTTTTATCTGATTTATTTTATTTTTTCTAAAATTTATATAGTATATTGGGCCAGAAGGTAGCATAGTGGTTACTGCCCAACTTACTTCAAATGGGCTCGTGTTTGAACCCTCAACTTCTGCTGTTGAACACTTGGTTGAGGTACTGACCCTGAATAATACTGTAAAAATTACGCAGCAGTATAAATAGGTAAATCAGTTCAAGGGGTGTGAAACACCTTGGAGAAAAATAGGCAAATAAAATCAAGTGTTGTGATTTGTTCTTAACAAAAGTCTTTGCAATGTTGCAAAATAATTTTCCCATGTTAGCTCACAGAACTACAGGTCCAGGTTGGTGGTAAGATGGATACAAGGCGAATTTTTTTATCCTGATTAATAAACAGACTGCTGTCACCGTCACGCTGTCCCCTTGCAAATGTAGGATGAGGTGAGGGGAGCGCTTGTGTGTGTGTGTGTGTGTGTGTGTGTGTGTGTGTGTGTGTGTGTGTGTGTGTGTATTAGGTATAGGGTGAGAATGTATAAACAGGCGCTTGCAGCAGGCCAACACCTGAGCGTTGGTACACACGCAGCCCAGGTGGGAGACGGCAAGGGGAATTCTGTATGAACACGCTACCTCCTCCTCCCTGGACTCAGGATGGAGGGGGGTTGAGGTTGGGGGTGTCGCACTGACAGACCCCCTGTTTGGACAGCCTGTCCGAGTTTGTCCGGCACACAAAGCCTCAGCCTTCACAGTGAGCCGCAAGGTGCTGCGGACTCACCCCTCCCCCCGGTGCCCCTCTTTGTCCCAGTCTCCCTCTTACCAGTTTATATTAAAAAATGTGTTCTGCATCTTAAATAGAATTTGTGAAAAGGGACCTGTTTAGAACCCGTAACCCTTTGAGTTTAACAAGGACGAGCACCCTCCCCGCCTTCTTTGGTGGCCGCCAAACACAGGAGGCTTTGGGTTTCCTGCAGGTTGTGGGGTTATCAGGTGAGTCGAGGTCCATCTGTGCTGCGCGGTAAATTACTACATGGTAGACAACGGAAAAATGTCATCATTACAGTGCAGAGTTTTTAAAAAAGGACCGAAATATCGTTTTTAGAGGCGAGAAGATTTAATGAGAGAAAGAAAAGCTTTATTGTACATTTCTAATTGCTGCTTATTTATTTATACTGTAAGACTTTTTTAGTATTTTTCTTGGAATCTTAACATCTTAAAGGCACCACAGCCCTGTAATCCATCACTTCAGGTCATTTTGCATTCAAAACTCATCTCACAGCACCAGCACTTGGTTCAGGATCCGGATCAAACTGTCTCGGTGGGGTGAACGCTCCTGTCTGTAAGACGGGGGACTGTTGAAGTGTTTTGCTTCGTTTCGGTCAGCGTTGCCATTTTGTCTTTCTGTTTCAAAAGGGTCGAGACTGTGGATGCGCCCTAGTTGGCAGGTGTAACCTCCAGCCCACCCTGCCCGCCACCACCCCACCTTACCAGCAGCCGGCTGACCAGGTCCCTCCAGTTCACCTGTCTGTCGTGGCACTGTGTCCCACGCTGGATCCGTGGGCTTTAAATGATTAAAAACACTCCAGGGTTGCTCCTGTGGAGATGATGTCTGTCTGGACTCTGTCAACATGCCAAGACTGATGAGCATGGGGGGGGGTGGACAACAGAGGGAGGTGTCAGGAGGGGGCGTTATAACGTAATGCCTTCCAACCTCTTCAGCAGTGCCCCCGCCACCCCTTTTTACCCCATGTGGAGACCTACCGGTCTGGACAAATTCTGCCCTCCAGGCCCGTGTGACTCAACAGGGCTGAGCAGGTCTGTTTAAAGCACTTTAATTTTCCAAAATGTGCCCCCACCTCTCCCAGCAGGTGCCCTATCTGTCCTCATGACCCAGAGTGCAGGATTTCAGCCCCTCCCTCCCCCCCCTTAAACAAAGCAGCAATTACAGAAAGAGCCCCCAACCAGACACCCCGCTGACACGGTGCAGATGTAAAGCCAGGGGTGGGTCAAAGCAACAAAGAGTGGCAAAGGAACTTTTCACACTTAATGTCCTACTGTTAAGGTGTTACACACACACTCATTCGCTACAGCTGGACGCCGGAGTCGAGGGGCTCTCCTAATCGCACGGCGTAACCAGCGCTTTCATCCACGGCCATTTACAGGTTTTACCCCTATACAGCTGGACAATTCACAGTAAACACCTCCTCGGACTTAAAACAGCAGGTTGCAGGTTTGCGTCCTTAACCACTGCGCTACCTGTTGCAGCCCTTAGGCTGAGGCGGAGGTGTCGGGGTGGGGGCTGGGCGAACGTGCGGTAGGCGAACGGTGGCAGGCTATTTATTTCCTAATCATGTTGTCCTTGTCAACGAGGACCTGCCGTGGCGCAGTGGCATTCTTGTTTTGTTAATCATTAAACGTAACATGTCCAGGGTTAAAGCCATTTACCGCCGCTGCGCATGCAAATGTGTCTCATCACGCTGCCGTGCCAGCGCTTAATCTCCGAGGCAAACAGCCAAAGTTTTATCGTTCGTGATGAACTGTAAATGACGACTTCTTTTCCTCTCGGGTCCTGTGTATTGTAGTTAACATAGTTAGTCTGGCTGCTTGGTGGTCCCATACGGGGGTCCAAAATCAAAAGCTCAGAGGTTCACAGTTCTGGCTGCAGAGTGGTGGAATGAGCTCCCTCTGGCCCTCAGAGCTGCTGAATCCTTCTCCGCATTCAAGAAAGGTCTCAGAAAGCATCTGATCTCTTGTTTGCTGATGAACGCTCTCTTTATTATCTGCTAAAAAAAACCGGACGCCTTCTCAGTTCCATGTGCAGGTGCTGGAGTAATGTGTGCCAGAAAAAATGGTGGCGTCGTACTGTTTGACTGCGTTTCGAGAACTGGGCGTCTGCATCTGAGTTTCTCCACTGTTTGCAAGACGCACTTTTCTTTATTTTGAGGTGTAAATTGTTTGGAGCAGCAGCACCTGCTAAATAAATAAATGTAAATGTGAATCTGCTGCGTTGTTCCATATGGATGAGAAGTCTGATGACCCCCCCGATAGAGCACGCTTTGCCACCAAGTAGCAGGGTCATACACCCAGGCTAAACGCTGAAGATGCTTTGACCTGCTGGACACTTTTGCTTTTCTTCATCAGATGCTTTTCTCCAAAGTGACATACAGTCACTATTAAAACAAATATTAACACATTAAGTGGAGTGCCAGTGCTGGATGTGCGACACTCTGACATCTTTTGCCCATTTGAACAGCAGAGTAACGTAACACACTGTTTCGCACACGCTTTTACCAATTAAAAGTGATGCATCCACTTTAGACACTTCTTCGGACTGTGGGACGAAAGCAGAGCAAATCCATGCAAACACGGGGCGAACATGCATACTCCACGCAGTCTCACCTGGATTCGAACCCAACCGGAGCCCACATCCCAGGAGCCTGGGCACCGCTTTTTGACGAGAGGGAAACTGTCGGCAAAACATCTTGTTCCATCCAGACACCAACCGAATCGTTTCTGACTACAGATCTGCAGACTCAGTAGCTCGTGATCCTCCATGATTGACGTTTCCCGTTTGGCTTCTTCGCATTAACTGCCTCCAGCATCATTCCAAACGGAGCATCAATGGCGGAATGAAAGAAAAGCAATGGGCCGGTATGGATTTTTGAGGAAGGACAGACAGGAGGACCATATGGGACAGCTGCTCGGGGTTACGAGTGTCACTCACATCTCAGTGAGGGCGGGGGCCTCAGTTACAGACAACATGTGAGCAGCTACAGGCCCCATTGAGCTGGACGGCACGCGGCGCAACAAAGGCTGAGAGACGCGGCGTGTCAGCTTCCAAACAAACCGGCATCATCAAGCGCACAGCCCTCCCCTCCATCCAAACACGTACGAACATCCTTATCTTGAAAACAAATCAACATCGGCGAAAGAAAAACTTTACTGGCCATTGATCACAGCTGGAGTCTGTTTGCACAGTTACTTTCCCTGTGGGCTTTCCAGGGTGGAACGAACCCATCAGGCATCCAGCAGAAGGAGCCGGGCCTCAAGGAATCGGCAATGCAGTCCACTGTATGAATTTTAATTTATGTTTGTTTTTAGGTGGTTATTGTGCTTTGCAGGGAATCATTCAGAGGCTCAAGTGCAGGTCAGGAGAGGTGCTGTTTGGCTGCTGCTCCTTACTGTTTCTCCTCATTGCAAAGTTTATACGATCTTTGAGTGCTTTTCTCAGAGGCATTGTAGCAAAACAAGTAACAAAAGCTGCTTAAATAAACCGTAAAAGAGCAGTTACAGTCCCGGCCTTCAGCTGTATACCTTTCGCGGCTGAAAATTGAGGAGCCTAAACTTGATTCATCTCTCTTGTGCTTCAAAGCAGTGTCGTTGCATTTATCGGTAGCCAGAGGTCATGTGTGTAGCACTTCTACACCGACCAGAGTTAGTGACTCAGCGAGATGCTGAGGAGGTCCCCGTAGCACTCGGCCCAGGTCAAATAGCTCGGGTTTTTCACTCCCAGGTTCTTCTCGGACGGGTTTCCATGCGCTCCTGCAAGCCATCTCTCCAAACCAGCTCTCGGTTCACCATCAGACCGAGTTTTCCTTCTTTGCTTGGCGCTGTCTTCAAGGATCTCAGTCGCCTCTGCTTAAGGGACAGTTATGCCCCAAGATTCGTCCAGTCAGGTTACAGGAATTTGACTTCATGGGAAGTTTCATTTATTCTCATTTACTACCTCTACATCACCTTACAAAAGCCATTTTTTGGATTTTGTGTGCCTTCTAACAGCTAAAGATCAGAGGAAACATTTTGTCAGATATAGCTTGTTTCAACCTCCATCACCCCTTGTTTACTAGTTTCACCTGTTACGATATTGCTAAAGACAACTTGTTCAATGAACTCATTGCGCTGTTTCGTCTTTGCTGTCCCGTTTTTTATATTAAAGGTTTAATTAATACACAAACAGTAAGTGTCACAAATATATTGTACATGTTTCACTTCTAAGCGTTTGTTAAGCTTTTGGTGCATCATAGCTGCTAAAGAGCTGAATGAACACCGGTAGACAGCAGTGCGGTGTTATAAAGTAAACAAACTGAACTGTTATATTGTACTGTATTAACTATTGAACTAACTATCTATTTGAATGCGATTTGCTGATGGCAGCATAAATGGCTGCCGATTTTGGGGCTCGGGACATTTTTTATATTTGAAGCTAATGGTAATTAAAACCTCAGTGTATGAGATCTCACCTTGCAAATGGTGAATTAAGAATGAATTCCCTGCATAAGCTGGGGGAAGACTAACATAAAAATAATGACTTTTTTAGCACCGCGCCAGTGCTGATGAATGGTAATGTTTTTTTATTTTGTTTTTAAGATAAGGATCAGCAACTTACTCCGTTATCTTCTCATCCCAAACACCAGCCACTGCTTTCATAAATTCCACTCTGTGGAGCTGCACCGGCGCAAAGTGTTTTAGCAGCACGAGGGTGAAGCTGGAACAAAAGCACTGCTAACCCTGCTGACCTCATCCCCCCACCGGGGTCTTTGGGACTTCAAAATTCACGCATTTAAGGCAGATAGGTGCCTGGGCCTCCCTGTGGCAATTTGCATGCAGGGTCCTTTCAGCTGAACTCCTCCAGGTACGCCCACGGGTACCGCGGGGAAGTGGATTCTGCCACCCACCGCCTCCTCGGCTCAAAGAGGGCTGGCGTGGAGTGGGTGGACAGGCGCTGCCTGAGGGAGATGGAGAGGGATGCGTCCACACAAAGCACCCCACCCCCTCCTCGAGGCCTTTGCCGGACTATGGAGGGCAGCTTAGGAAGGAGGAGGGGATTCAGTGTGGCAGCAGGAGTCTCAGACTCCCTGAGAGGGCTTTTCAAGACGAGGCGGCTGAATCAAACCTGCCCATTGATTTCTCCCTCCGCTCTGTCAACATCCTCGGCGCGGATCCCTTTCATTTAGGCCGATAACACTGGGCAGAATTCCTCGCTGTCATCCCCCTCTGGCCCACCCCACCCACCGGGCCCGCTTTCCTCTCCTGCCCTTTTCGCGGGAAACTCGGCGACCTCGATTAATCGCCATTTCATTACAGCCACTTTGATCTGCAGACGTGGATAAACACCATTTATCAGGGCCAGTGTCACACTGCAGCTCAAACAGCACAGACGGATGGCGATAAAATGGCATTCCTTGTGCCGGCGTGTCCGAGAGCGGGGCGGCGGGTCTGTCCACGTGTCCACAGTGTGCACACAGCTCCGGTGCAGAGGTCCTACGGCAGCCTTGGCTTCAGCTCCGCATTAGTAGGATTTCATACCGTCATTGTCACAGCGGAGACGGGCGTCACAAAACATGAGCCTGACAACTCTGGACTCATTAATTTGATATATTCTTTAAAACAGAACTGAATTCAACCCAGTTTTGAACTCCTGTGGTCTAAATAAGATCGTTTGGTGGCACAGAATTCACAATGTAAATCCAGGAAAACTACCAGTGGATCAAATCACAGCATAAATCAAAGAACAACTATCTACCTGTCTATTTATCGCTCGATCTATCTACCTATCTATCTGTCTGTCTGTCTATTATTCGATTCCTTCCTATTGCCCTCACCAACATTTGGAGGAAAGAGACACCCCTTCCTTTTAAAACTGAGCCACTGTTGCCAAAGTTCTCGAGCTTTTGGAATTAAACATCAGCCGTTTGTCACATGTCAGTGCTGCACGGATGAGAATTGCATTTTGGGATGAGAACACCTTACTTCTCCAATCATCACAAATTGAATTACGGTCCAGGCGAAGGCAGCGGGGATAAATCATTTTTAATGCATGTCCTACACAGCGTGTATTTTCGGCGTGGCACCGTCAGACCCGAAACTCGACGAAAAAACCATAAAACGTAGTTTAAAGGTGCGAGGGTTTATAAATAAATAATTAGCCGCGAGCAGAAGGGAAGGGGATGGGTGTTTTATTTACGAGGCTGGTAAAAGTGTGAAATATCACCCCGACGACACGAAGACGCTGATTAATTTGGTTAAGTAGCGGACGCCCGCAAATGAAATAGCGAAACTGGGCGGCGGAGAACAGGGCGTCACCCCCACCGCTGCCCCCCCGGCGCCACCGTCCCGCCTCCCGCAGTTGATTAAGAACACATCCTTTCCATTACATTAGTGCATTGCCCAAACAGCCAATTAGGCGGATTAAAATCATAAAACAGGCCTTGATCTTTTTGTTAGATTTAGGTTGAAATTTATTTTACTGTTGTAAAAATGGGCCCATTAAATAATGATAAGATATGCAGAGCTAAGTTCATCTTTTTTTAAGGACTGACTCTTGTGTTAATTTAACAGGGATGTCTGCCAGGCCGCCGTGATGAAACGCCGCCCCGCTGGTGGGAAACACCGGCGGGAAACAAGCAGCGAGGTGCCGAAAGCTTCTGTAACGTTGGCGGTTACACGCGTGGAGGTCCACCTCGGATTAGCGGGACGGACCGGGCGGAAGGAGGCGTTTCTTTGAAGGTGCTCCCATTTCCCGGCACAAAGAGGACCCGGTGAAAAGAGCCGTAATCCCTTCCTTTGTTTCTCCTTTGTTCCTCGCGTGACGCCCCGGCTTCTGCTGTGAACAGAGGATGGAGACGCTTACGGTTCTGTTTGTTCAGATCCACGAATGCTCTGGGCTCCTTCTGCAAGCTGACGGATGGACGGACCATCTGAGGGCCCACAGTTGCACTGCTGCTGGTGCTCGCAGCACTGGCCTCTACTGGCAGTCGCCCACACAGCGCCAACGCTGCCAGGGAGGTCAGGGATAGTCTGAGACACGTCGGTGTGTCCCTTCCCACGTGCCCTGGGGGGGGGGGGGGCACATGAGCATCACAGCATCGCAGAGCCACCTCTCCCCGCTTCTGCAGGTTAAGCCCTGCAACTGCATCCATACATTAATATAACACAAACAGACTTTAAAAAAACAACTTGACAACTTTATAATGGATAATGACTCGAAACACCTTAAGAATTGTTTGCTTATGGCTCCTGGGTTCAGCAAACTTTAGCACAGAGGCCAATGTTTCAGCCCCCAAAAGTAATTCTTTATGGAAGCTCCACACTGTCTAGAAATCGCAAAAACCGTGGATGTGGATATGCAGTATACCTGCACTTTTTAAACTGAGCAAACACCACAGTGTCCCCACTCATGTCCCAGCATTCCCCTGGCCAGTCGGATAATCTCTACCAATGGTTTAAAACAGAATAAATACAACTGGCCACAATAATTACACCATCTCATTTTGACACAGTCCTTGACGGTGGTCAACAGGAGTGGAAAACCCAAACTCAAAATGTGAAAGGTTTAAAAATGGAAACTTTTCCCCCACTCCTTAAATGACTTAAAATAATGTTGTTTTTTTCAGTGTCCATTTGTCACTAACAGATAAGTCTGGTTAGACACCTGCCCTTGTAATGAGGTCATGGGGGGGAGGGGGGCGGTAAAAAAAACACTCCTTTCTCGCTGAGCATTTGTGAAGAAGTCGGTCTGGGAGGTACAAACACCCGAGAGATAATATGCTTCTGTGGAGACACAATGACAAATCTCTCGTAATATTAACTGGAGAGGAAAGTGGCAGTAGGAGGTCTAATCTGAGCACATGTTAGCCGGCTGGTTTTGCGCTGTACACTGAAACGCTGAGGTTTGGGACATTCTTCTCGTGGTCATCATCGGCCTTATGAAGGTAATTTGTTACTGAAAAACCCCCGTAAGGTGAATTCTCATAAACCGAAAACGTCATTATCATTATTTTCAATGTTAAAATACGCCCATTTATGCTATACTGCCAGCAAATACCATTAAAACAGACATTTTACTTTAGCACTATTAGTTATGAAAGCAAAACATAACAAGGTAAATTCCCCACATGAATTACATTCTCATATCTGCACTCATTTTGTTGTTTTGTAACTATTACGCACCGTATACTTAAAACTCACAAAGCATATCTGGATGTGATTCTCAGTGTTCACGTATCAATGTAACTTTTAATGCGAAAAATTTAAGCAGAACTCTAAAGATAAAGGAAACAGGTGAAAACAAAGCAAAAATAAAACAGGTGAAACTAGCAAACAAGGGGCGAGGGAGGCTGAGAACTCAAAATAGCATGAGAGTTTTTTTTTATAAGATTTCCAGCAGGCGCAGAGGGTGGTCTGTAGGATCAGCTTGGCTGTAACTGTCCAGAGTGATACTGAGGGTCAGGAAGAAGGTCTGAAGAGGACAGATTTCATACAATAGAAGATGGAAGGGAGAAACGCGAGGGTTGTGCTGTGCCGCACGGTCGCTTCTTTATTCATAACTCGTTTGCTTATTTTCAGCCACAAAGCCGAGACGGGTGATTGCTGCCGATAGGTTGCCAGGCACTGCAGTCGGGCCCCAGAGAAAGGGCCTCAGACAGAAGGCAAACAGTGGTGAAAACAACAACAAAATTATGCGCGATATCTCAGCTTGTGGGGCGCGTTCAGACGAGCGTGATTTACATGTTTTATGTATGCCATTTAATGTAACCCTTTAATCAAAGTTTATACCCAACACGCCCCCCCACCCACCCCGCCTCCTCCCTGGGGGACAGTAATCCGTGACAGCGGCCTGGGACCGGCGGCGTGCGCCGTGAACATAATTCCCCGTTGTAGGTCCAATCAATCACGCCATTACGTGAGTGTTGTAAATGACAAGGAGCGCCATTAAAGCCCAGCCCCTTTATAGCAGCTTGTCAGAGCAGAGGTATATATATATAAATATAAATATAAATGTAAATATATTTGCCTGAGCTGCAGTGGCCCTCATTGCATTGACTGCACAGGGTATTGTGCCAAAGGACATCGTTCTGCCGCCGCTCCGTTCATGTACTTCACTAACATGAAGTGCCTGAGAGGATATTAGCNAATATAAATATAAATGTAAATATATTTGCCTGAGCTGCAGTGGCCCTCATTGCATTGACTGCACAGGGTACTGTGCCAAAGGACATCGTTCTGCCGCCGCTCCGTTCATGTACTTCACTAACATGAAGTGCCTGAGAGGATATTAGCATTTCCATAATGTGCTTCCATTAGAGGAATCCCGTTTTTTTTCCCCCGAAGTGTCAAAACAAGCGTCCTGTCACGCCCGGCTTGGGACTTTCGGACGGATGATAACTGTCCTGTTATGGCCCACGTGACACAGCTCCCCACCTGCTGCTGACAGGTTCGGGTGAAGAGAAACAGTAGGTCAGCAGAGCCGGGGCCCGAAGCAGAGCCTCGAAGCCGGGTATTATCTGCACCCTCTAAAGCACATCTGTGGTGCTATAGAAGGGCCGCAGTTTTGCAGTAATAATAAAAGAAATTGTTGTGTTATGCAGACAATGGGCCAGTTTTTTTTTTCAGTTATGTAATATGCAAATAGCGAGGAATAAGTGGAGAGCATCTGTTAGGACATGCAGCATTTTGTCCGTGTGTATATGAATGTGTTTTGTGTGTTGGAGTGTGTGCGTGCATGTGTGTGAGTGTGTGTGTGTGTGGGGGGGGGGGGTGACTTGCCAAAAGATCGTCCCAGCTGGCCATTCTTAGTCAGGGTCTGTACTGTGGAGATAGTGCCATGCACAGCAGCCCCCCCACCCACCCACCCACTGCCAGGGGTGGGGGTGGCTCGTAAGGATCTGGCATAACGCCTGGCGTCCCTCTGTGAGGCACGTCGCCCCCGCAAGGTCACCCGAGGTCATCACAATACACAGGCTGCTCTGATGTACAGAGGCACTGGTGGAAATAACCCTGAGCACCGAGCCTTGTTAGTAGAGCTGCTTTGCTGCATCTATGGTAACAAGATCTAATGTGGAGAAGATAACTGGACTAGTAACTGGCAGGGTGTTAATAGAGTCCAGCCAGCAGGATAATGGTGAAGGGCACACACTCTTGAGCTGCTTTGAGACCCTCTTTTGTTGTCTGGTGCGGTGGAGATGAAGTTGACTCTTGTTGACCACGTATAGGGTCCTCCTAGAAAATTCCGTCCGGCACTCGTGCCCTCGGTGTTGAAAGGGGTGTGTCGCTGTGATCGAGTCCAGCCGTCTGGTTCCTCTTTCTCTTTTCCAAGCTAAGTTACCATGTTTAGAGAAAATCCAGTCCTGTTGGGACATGTACAAAGTTTTCTAACCTCAGTGTCATCATTCGTGTTTGAGTGAGAGTTCCAGTCTGACTTGATCCAGCATCCATCTGTTTGTTTTCCTGTTTGGTGGTTTTCAAAGTCTCCTCCAGCACCACAGTTCAAAGGAGTCTATCTTTATCGTTTCCTGCTTTTTCAGTGTCCAACTTCCACATATGTGAAGTGTTACAGAAAATATTGATGTCTGGGTCCATTTATCAACCAAATCTCCAACTGTATAAATCAGCAAGACAAAATCATTTCTGACCAAAGCGCTGGCTGAGAAATTAAACACCTGAGGTAGAGCTGTAGGCAGTGTAGAGTCAGGTCAGGGTGTGCGCTGTGGTGTGTGGCTTTTTCACCCCGCGCTTCTGGTCCAGCAGCGGGGGACGGGGTCGTTTCCGTGCCCATTTGGCTGCGTGTTTGGGAGCCCGGCCTTTAAAACAACCTTCAAGAATAACAGCCACCTTTTGGGTCATCAAGCAGAGACGCTCGTAAAACGCGAAAGAGCAAACAGCTGCCGTTCACCTGTTTGTGCTTCATCGCTTCAAAGGTGGGTTTTACTAGCAGGGACAAGGGACAAACAAGAAAGTGTTTGCAAAAACAAGCTGCCATATGTAAAGCTCTTTTCTTGGGGGAAAGTTAGTTTTTAAAGGAAGGAATTAAAATTTGCACCGCTAGTGAGACACTGAGATTTAAAAAAAAAAAAAAAAAAAAAACCACAGATGAATCACATCTGCTTTGCTGTTGCTAGCAGAATGAGTAAACTTCAAATACCTTCCCTTGTCCAGGAGCCTCAAAACACAGTTATTTTACTGTGATTTGTGTGAATTATGTACAATCACAGTAATCAAGTTCTCGGTGTCTAAATAACTGGGCCATTCTGCCAGACCGCACTTCCCCCCTATGGGTTTACGGCACAACATAAACCACCCTTTGAGTAACAATGAAAGTTTGTGGCTGTAAAATTTTCAGCGAAGCCCTTAAAAAAGGATATTTAACACATTTTACCAGGATGAAGTAATTATGTGCGCCGCACATTCTTTCAATTAAGGTTTTTGCACCACCCAAATCTGTGATAACAACAGGGTCGAAAGGAATCGGCCAAAAGCGTCGTGAGCTGCCGAGCGAATGACAGCAAGGGGATTTGGGTTGATGGTTCGGCTGTTTTATCCAGGGGGGACTGGGGTCCGACCCGATGGGCCCCTCTGCCGCGGACGCTCAACTCTGTTTGGATGAGGCGCAGGGCCAGGGGACAAGGGGTGCGGGGTGAGGCGTGTGGGTGAGGCTGGGGTGAATAATAAGTAATCACATTCTGAACCCGCCGGCGGATGTGAGATTAGCAGGTTTAATTTGGTGCTGTGAAGATCCGAGGTCCCCAGCGTAGGGCCACTATTGTGCTGGGGTTACAATAGTCCCCGGGTCTCAGCGGCACCCTGTCCCTCCCACCAGCCCCAGTCTAACACCATCATCCCCACACTGCTGTCGCGGTGATTTTTCCCAGATCATTGTTTGGTGGGCTGCGCCGTTCCTTCGGTGGGTGGGTAGCACTCTCAGCACTGCGTGGGAAAATTATTATTTTAAAACGTGTCAAAAGGCAGTTTTGCTTCCGCCCTTGGCGTGTTTTGTAATGTCTTGCGTCACGTAAGCTCGATGCAGACATCACATGGTGTCTGGAGTCGGCGAGGGGGACCGGCTGAGCTCAAAGACCTCCTGGAACTGTGTTAAACCTTGCTGCTGCATGAAAACAACACGGCGCGGTCACAAACTGACAAAGATTTTGCAAGCCTCGCGAGGAGCGAGGCCAAGATGAAGAAAAAACACGAGCGTGTTTCATCTCGGTTGGCGGTGGTCCTGTGAGGTCACTCGTTCCCACATCAACCGGCCGTTTACGCTACTGATCTGGTCTTCTTTTGTCCGTGTAGGTGGAGAGCATGTCTGCGTCCTTGTGGCGACGTCTCAGAAAACATGGTCGCGGTTAGGAAGGAGGAATTTCCCAGGCCTTGGGAACTCGCACCCAGGTCACGTGCGGCCCATCCACCCCCAGACAATCTCTCAATTAATCAAGTTCATTTGCAGTTGTTTATACATCTTAAAGCAAAGGTTGAGGGGTCAGATAAGTTATCCAGGTGTTTTTTTGTCTCCGTTATCGTCCTCCTGCGGGGCAGAGGAGGGCCTCTTAATCTCGCTGGTTATCCAGTGTAAACAGCAGACGTCTGGACTAATCCACAAGCACACAGTGCTGACCGTGGGGTTCAGGCTCCTCGCTGGGCTCCAAGGTCAAGATGACGACTGTGTGGGGAAGCCCTGGTCAACGGTGCTGGTGACCAGGGGGTCCAAGGGGAAGGGGGATGGACTCATTCTTGTGTTCCTCCTACTGTGATGTGAGAGCAAAGGCAAAGCACGTAGCAACTCTGTGGCACACGATTTGGGGAGTGAGGAGGCGTGAAGTGGAATTAAACACAAACTGGAGGTCTTGGGTAGCAACTGTGTTCACACCAGTCTGAGCTCCTCTGTGAGATGAATTCCTGCCCTCCGATGGTCCATTTAAATACTGTGGCTGCACCTGATCTTCATCGATTTATCAGGATGGCCTACAACTCCAGAGGTGGACGCTACCACGTTCCTGCTCGCTGCAGGCCTATTGCAGCCTAGTCTCGATTTCCCAGACTATACAGGGTGTGGAGGTGTCCTGACATGACAGAAAGTGTCCAGAAATTCAAAAGCGTAATTTAAAGGCAATTTTTTATTATGACACTCGTCCATAGTATAAGTTGATTTCAATATTTAAGATTTTTTGCATTTTTTCCTGAAATATTTCCGCGACAGTCTGTAAAATCCAAAATGCGTAAAATCGAGGACGGAGTGCATAGAAGCACAGCTTTGAATGGATGATCCTCGGTCTAATTCAACCCTACCTGTTAATATCTGACTAGTGGGCCAGTAGGTTGCATAGCAGCCAGTCTGCACCTTCCACTGGAAGGACCTGGATTTCAGACTCACTCCCACTGACCTACCCATGTAGTACCCTGAAGTAAGGTGCTTAACCTGAATCACATCAACTAAATACATAAATGATAGCGGTAAACAACAGCAAACAGATTGGCTTGTGCACTGGGTTTAGAACCTGGCCAAAACAGATGTTCAAATATATGACTTTCTAGAACCCTCTGTAAGACCAAGGTGCCTCAAGACCTCCCAGCATTGTTCAGTCAGAAATCTGGCAGGGATTTGGAAGACAACCGCCATATCAAAGTGGCTGGGAAGGGTGGGACTGTGACCGGCAGCTTCTCCGATGAAAACGGGCTCTTTCGGGCCATTTTGAGCTCCACTGTGCTGAAGCAGAAGGCAAAGAAACACTGCCAGACACTTCCTTGCCAAACAGTTGCAATGGTCAGACAATCCGCATGGCGAGAAGAAGCAGCAGAGCTGCCCGACTTCATCTGGAAAGCGAGTCAAATGTAACCTCTGCCCAAGATTTGTCAGTGGATTGTATAAAGGAATTAAAAAAAAACACAACAAACACTTAAGGCTGGAAGACCTGAGCAGAAAGCGAGGAGCTCAAGCAGGTTAGGTTGCTGGGGGGGGCAGCATTTCAAAAAGCAATTTTCCCCGGCTGTCAATATCGTGAGGTGAGCGCCTGCCAACAACGTCTGCTAATAATTCATTAATATGACAAAGGTTAATAGAAATATGAACTCGTAGGAAGCGGGAGGTGTTGACAGTCTTAGGCTTCATTCTGAGGGCCAAAAGGAGGCGAGGATTTCAATTCCCTTGTGCTCTTCGCTGCTGGTGGATCGGCAGGGGGGTAAAAATGTGAGTCCAGACACACGAAAGGTCAGAGGAAGCATCTCCGTAAGTGAAAGGAGACGGAGGGAGAGAGGAGCATGTCAAAATGGCAGCGAGTCGAGATGGGAGAATTCAGAGGAGAGCTGAGCTGCTGTGGCACAGAATGCTAAGTCACACTGCAAGGGTGGGGGAACGACACACACGCGCGCGCGTGCGCACGCACACACACAGTCACACACACATACATACGCGCACAGTTGCACACCCACATACACACGTAGCTACACACTCACACCACCTGCCTCCTGTCTTCCTCCTGCCTTGAAGGTGAGAGCACAGACACAGTGTGTAGGGCCTTGTCAAGCGCTTCAGAATCGTATCACAAATGAGCTGTAATACACACAGACGCACTTATATAAACACAGCGCGTGTGCACACCTTCCCTCCCACACTAACCCCGCTGACACAAAGAGAGCGCTATCATCCACCCAAAACCCACATACACGCGCCTATTGATTCCAAAGGCTGGGAAAAAAACTGTACACACATAAAAAACTGCTGACATTCGCTTTTACATAATGAAAACACACTTCTCCCGGGGCTCTACGGCAGCTGGCAGTAGCAGTAAAAACAGTCGAGCAACTGATGCTGAACACCCTGTGCGTGTCGCAGTACCTCCAGTCACAGCCTTTTACGCTGGTCACACTCGCTGGGAAAACGGTCATAAAGCGCTGCTGGTGTTCAACCATCTTCATTAATAAATGAGCCGTAAACTTGGTTCCCATCTATGGCCGAGAGTTAAGGTTAAGACTGGCTCTCGATTTACGTCCTTTTCACGCTGGACTGCGAGACGCGGCTGTGCGATCGGCACGCCAGTCTGGACGGGAGCATCTGCCGAGCGGCGAGCAAACAGAAAAAGGCGCCGTCGTCCAGTCGCGCTTCCCCCATGCAGGCTGACTCAGCCCGCGTCCCAGTTTACCCCAGAACTTCACACACACTCGGTAAGAGCAACGCCGGAAGACGCCTGCCTGGAACGACCTCCCCTGCGATGACATCATCGGCCCCCCGTCGGCTCCCCTGAGCAGTGATAGGTGTGGTGAACCGCGCAGGTACGGCGCTCTCTGCGGTGCGACCACGTGCGGATGCCGTTCTAAAAATCACTTCGGACCCATTTGTGATAGATAACAACACGACGGCAGCTCGGCTTCAGTTCCCGGCCTAGAGACACAAAGGGATAAGAATAAAAATGTAAATACAGTTACTGCCCGGTCCACGTCATCAGCTGTCACTTTCTGGTCCCTGTTGACTAACGTTCACTTTAGCGACTGCACTCATAAGCACTTTTGCATTAAGCACTCAAAAGGGCTCAGTACCCAGTTTTACTGTTTGGCGAACCGGGCCTTTTTCTTGTGTGCCGGTACTTCCCATGAGCCCCCGGTGCACTTTTCTGCCCCCTGTTGACCAGATTCTCTATCTCTTCCAGCAAAAGACTGGTCTACACCATGTACCACGGTAACACTTTTATACCCTAGTGTAGCGCATGATGAACATGTAACGTGGGTAATAAAGTGAAATAAAGTCAGTCGTGTCACCGAAACATACAGACGTACAGGACAGTGATTTATATACGGAAATAGTGAATAAGGAGCGAATAAGGATTGTTCGTTATTTTATGCATGAATAATGAAATTATTTCCCTAATATGGCAAAAAAGATTAGTTAGGTATTTAATTATATACATATTTAAATATTTGTCTCTCCATTATGCTTAAGGTAGAAAAATCATATATATATTTTTTTTTTCATTTTTCCTGGAATATTTTTGCGGTGGCCGGTAACATCCCTAATGTTTAAGACGGAGGTGGAAATCGAGGACAAACTGCACTGCAGTAACTATTACTGCTATTTCCTGAATGTTTAACTAAAATGGTGCCAGTCGTAGGACCTCGTAAGAGGGGTTGTTTCTCCAGTCAGCGGCAGATCTTCGGTCCCTGACATCGACTAGACAGTGACCTTTCCTTTCTGTAGGATGGAAAGTTTGGATTCCGCGTTGGGGGGGGGGGGGACACGTCTCCCAACACTGATTTTAATGAATAATTTAAACTCCCGGTTCAGGCGCTGTCCCCGGGGTGAGAACGCAGCCTCGCAGACAACTTGGTTAGCGTATTGCTCCCATGTCCGTGAACCTGAGGTCACCCAGATAGACGACCCCCCCCCCACCCCCCAAAAAAACCGCGCTCGTGTGTCGCGAGACGAAAAACGGAAGGTGGCATCTGCTCTCGAGCTCGACGTGTCCCCAAGCTGCCGGCCGAAGGTCTGCCGGAATGACTATCGATTGGGCCGCCGAGCCGTCCTCGGCGGAGGAGCGACCGAGGTCACGGGCGAGTGCCGGTAGCCGACCGCCGTGCCGAGTCTTCTGGAGACGGCCCTTGTCTTCCAGCGGCACGCGTTGTTTAATTAACAGGCGGAGACCGGCGCTAATTTAAACAGCGATTGCTACAATCCGTACAGCCGCACAAAAGAGCCGCTACAGCCAGAGGCTGATAGGCCTTAATTTGAGCGACTAAAATTAAAATCCATTAGCGCAGTTTAAAAAGTCTTAATTTGCAATTATACACTTGAGTGGGTTTCCTCCTCGTGAAATGAAACGAGGGGTCTCTGTCTCCGAGCAATTCCCGCTCCCGCACTCTTCAAGGTTCGAAGGGAAAGTCAATTATAACACCAGGATCCTTTGTGGGACTCGGAAGGCCGTCATTCCATTGGCCCGTCGCTCGATGACAGAGGGAATCCGTCTTTTGACAACCTGTTACCATAACAACGCAAAAATGCCGTTATCCCTGTGCTCTTTCAGGACAAACGTAGTGGAACCCTTCCCTGGTCCGGTTCGGGGTTGCGGTGGTCCAGAACCTACCCTGGAGGTATAGGGTGTATGGTGCGGCACTGCGCAGTCACACACACACCCACACTCGCGCTAAGAGCAATTTAGAGCGACCAGTTAACCAGAAACATGTCTTCGGACTGTGGGAGGAAACCAGAGCATATGAAGGAAACCAGTTTGTCCAGTCAGCACGCGGTCGCCTGACAGGACCGCGAGGAACGCAAGTCGTCCTCTGTTTGTTTCCACCGCAATTGCTTCATGTTTTAGAGATGGGAAGTGATGCATTGTATTCATGAAACATTTATCATGGGGGGGGGGGTGACTTTCAACAGAAGGAGCGAAAAGCAGCATCAATATTTCAGCGTCTGCCTTCACTGTGGACCAGGCCTCTGGCTTGTCCTCAGCGCCGCCGCGACGGGGCTCGAGCGGGAGGGACGGCTGGACCCCCGGCCTTGTCCGCGCATCACGGTGTTTCACAAGTAAACCAATGCAGTTTAGCAGAAGCCCCCTCCCCTTCTCGCCCCACCTCCCCGGTAGGCGATGACACCCCCTCCCCGCCTGTCGCTCCTCTCCCCGGCGCGCCTCACGCCCGAGCGGTTTCAGCTGTCTCGCTTGCACTGAGTTCACCGTGCCATTTTTAGTCACCTGTTCAAATATTCATGGGGGAGCCTTTCAGAAGGATGCACCCCCGCTCCCCCGACTCCCCAGACTCTCCCTGCGCCTTGTCTCCTGCCCCCACCGTCTCCCAGAACCTGCTGTCTCTGCCGCCATTGGGCACCTCAGACACACGTGACCCCTCGCAGCGCCATAATGGAGTTCTTTCTCGGTGGCGCCGGCGAAGGGGCCGTCGCGTTGCGCCTTTTATCTCCGCCCGGCTGGACAAGGGTTGCTAATTGCAGTGGACAGGAGCGGATCTTCAAAGCCACATGCGAAATGATCAAAACCCGGAGCAAACTGCGCCCGCCACACCCGGGGGGGGACCCCAACATGCTTTAATATTTCATATTCCACCCGGGAGGAGTGGCGCTGTCCCAGCAACCCCCAGCTGTCACATGGATAAAATAATATTTGCATTAAACAGCGATGTGAATTTGTAAATAATAAGCCAAGCAGGTGAATTTGTCCTCCGGCTACAGCGTGCGGAGAGAAACTGTGAGCTTCAGCGGGGAAAAAGAGGAAAGACGGGGAGTTAGATATGTGACAGCAGGCTGTGAGCCAGGAGGTCTCGACGTGACAATGTTTGCGGAGACACTGGAGGGGCGGAATGTGTTTACTGCGCTTTTGCATCCATCCATTCATACGGCCGCCTGCCGGGCCCGGGGCAGAGGGCGAGCGCCGTACACGCCGGGCCGGGAGATTAGGCGGCGCTCGTGGGGGCCGTGTGGGGACTGCAGATATGATCAGTGACCGGGAGGGTTGGACACGTGTTCTCGGGGAAAGATTTAATGTGCTTTTATCCCTGTCCTTTGGCACGGATGCCGGCATCCGGGTGCGAGGAGTCACAGGGCTTCCGCTGAGTGCTGCTGCGACGCCCCGCTCTGGCACATAAGCATTCAGACGAACTCGCTCGGCAGCGCAGGCGACCAAAGGCCTCAGCGGCTGGGAGAAACGCGCCGTCGTGCGCATTTTGTTATTCTGTGAGCGGGACTGTGAACAGCTGCTCTTGATCATTTGCAAGCTTGTTAAAGTTACGATTCATTATTACTTGCGTGTGCATGTGACGCTTGTGGCTGAAGCATTTTACAATCTGATTGTATTTTCCGACTGTGTTGATACAGCAGGCTGATTTTTACTGTATCTATTCAGGGTGAGCAGAGAGATCGCCTGGTTAACACCGGGGTCGCCACACTTGTCGACCGATTACGCACTTGGGGGGACGTGAACGGTGACACCGAGACAATCGTAAGAGACACAGCAGCGAGAGTGACTGTACAGCACGGCAGCTGGCAGGTGAGGAGAGGAAAACAAAAAGCTCCCAACCACAGAGAGGGAGGAAAATAAACCACCGGGGGGCCCAGGTGTCAGTAGCTGCCCACTCGAACTGGGTGGTCTAACGTGGAGACAGTTTCTATAGTATTAATGTGTTGAAATAACATGTTACACATTCAAATAAGCAGCAGAGGTGCTTTTAAATGAATTTAAAAAATGAAAATGTGTCAAAATGACACACAGGTTTTGTTGTACGTCCAAACATCAACAAATACAGTTTATCCTCACTTTCCCGGACTAGATGGTGGGAGGAAGCCTCAGAAGCATAATATTTTTTTAACGGCACATAACCTAATATAATATGAAACAAATATGAAATAAAGTCAGTGGTGTGACTGAAACATACAGACATACAGGAGAGTGCATTATATACAGAAAGCAGTGAATAAGGAGCAGCTACAAGGGGACTAGGGGGCGCTGTGCCGCCGCGTTTTCACATCTCAAGTTATTGCAAGTTATTTTCTTCACAAAAGGTTGCTGTTAGTTAGATATTTCTGCCTCCTTTATGTTGTGCTTTAAATCTTTTGATATGGTGTATGTTCATATTTCTTTCTGGGAAATTTTTGCAGCTGTCTGTAAAATCCAGAATTGGGAAAATGGAGGATGGGCTGTCCCGAAATATAGGAGGGGGTCCCCTAAAGTGGGGATTAGCAAACGTGTCGAAGAAACGGCGCGGTCGCAAAGTCCTTGATCGTGTACCACGTTTACCGCACAATGACTGCACCTCGATCAAGATGTACCTCGATATTAGAGGCAGCAGTAGGGGTTTGATCCCATGACACCTTTCCCTCCAAAACCTGGAGAGTCCCAGCTGCCCCCCTGCAGACATTCTATTTGCCACTTTCTATTAAAATTCTATTTCTATTCTGTTTGTTCAATTTGTTTGCATTATTAACTGTCTCAATCCCTGCATCGGTGAACAAATATAACTTAGTCTTTAGTTTGGATTTGATTAACAAAATGGCCTGTTTTGCTCTATAATTAGCTCCCTGGAAACCTAGCATTTAGCATCAAATGCTGTTTTTAGGAAACCCGAATGACTCAGTAATTAACGTGTATTTTCTGCCTTTTTAAATGATGGAAAAGTTTTGCGCAGAGCAGGAAAAAAGCAGCAGTGTTTTTGTGGCAGGAAAGCGCCGCCTGTCACACCGACTCTCCGTCTTAATCACGGCGAAATAAACTGTCGTTTTAAAATGTGAGCTCGGATTATGTTTCGCTTGTTTATAATATGTCAACGCCGTGGACATGTCCAACAGAGCTCTGTCCCCGCTTCCAGGGCCGAGCAGCTCCACAAGGTTTACGTTCGCAGCGGCTTCATGCCTTGATTGAAGCCAACGACCTCTTGGAAACTGGGAACTCGGCCCTCCAGGTCTGCGAGTTGAGCGGCGCCGCCTGGTACCGTGGGGCTCAGAAACAAATTGGCCCAACTTTCGGCGTGTGAAACGTCACAGCCTGTACCGCAAATTAAACTGTTTCACCACACGCGGCCCTCTTCTGGATGCAAAACAAAGAAGCACCAGTTCGGTTGGAAAACAGGGCACGGAGAGTGAGAGGAAACCAGAGCCGCTGAAGAAAACCCAGGCAAATGCTGGCACGACATTGAGATTCCAAACACACGGAACTGGATTCAAACCCAGCCCATATGGTAGGACACAAGCTTGACCCCCCTGCACAACAGTGCTGCTGCACACTTGACCAAATGAAACTAAACCACATGAGGCCTGTTCTACTCGCCCTGCTTTTATTACAGTCGCTTTGGCTGAGTGGGAGATCTCACCATGGTAACGTACCTCCCTCACTCCCCCTTTTGGCCAGCGGAGTCATACCTAAAGTATATAGCACCCAGGTCGGATCTTGCCCCCCCCCCAAACACACTCACCTCCCCATAAAACTATGGAGCACGTCAACCAACAAGGGGGTCCACGATCCCCCGTAAGGCCTCACAACCATTAACCACAACCGCTCGCAGATACACAGCCGCAGTGCAATATGGGAAAGCCGCGGCCCCCGCGAGAACGGCATGCAAAGATGATAGCAATTATTCAAGTTTACGTTCCCGCAGTCCGCTCTCTCAGGCCTCACCTTTCATAACCCTGGCAGCAAAGGTGGGTCTGGACCATAGCGAGAAAGTATGTAAAAGGTAAATTCCTGTTGTAAACATCGCCTTTTTATTACAGAACATCAACAAAGCAACAGTCCAGCTTCAATCCAGACTACACTTTGCACACTCGCACTACCCCCCCACCCACACACCACTGGATTCCAGCGCAGAGATGAATAAACACAATAGCTACATGACCTGCAGCGAGTCGAGAACTAAACCGCACATGATTATTTTTGATTTATTTCACTGACGCTCTGAAAAACGGCCGAGTGATCGGCGGTGGGGCGAGCGCCGTGGTTACGGCCATAGATGGTACCGCTAAAAGTTTATGAACGTCTCCTCGCCGCCGTGGCCATACTGGCTTCCACTCCACCTGAACTCTTAACTGCTTTATTGATGTCATTGTTAGGATGGTAAGTCACTTAACCCCACGTTCCACACGTAGGGTTAGACGCCGATTAAATTTTATTCACACCGGATCGCAGCTGCTCGGCATCTCGACAAGGCGTTTCATTTTTATAGCGTTTCTGAAATAAAATAAAACGCTTTCATTTATTTGTATGAGGGTAACAACTTTTTGTTTATTTTTACTTATTATAGTGGTTGTGAGATACGTTTTCACGTTACCCAGGAAACCAGGGAAGTGGGGATATTAAAATTAAAATTATATTTTGAAACAGGAGTAATAATTGATGTCTTTGCTGGCAATACTGTTCAATAATGTTTCCATTCTGAGACTTTCATGCTGGAGCTGCTTCCTCTGGGCTTGGTGGCCATATGGAGGGGTCTTTGAAGCATGGCCCTTTGTAATGACACACACACACACACACACACACACACACACACACACACGCTCATGTGTGTCATCAGTGTCAATTGCAAATAAATGTGCAGCAGCTGTCCATCTCAGGGCTGTTTTGGTGTAAATGTCTGGACCTCAGTGACGATTTGGGCCACATGGGGGGTCCACCTGGCCATGCATTTCTCGTCCACCTGTAAGGTCAACCAAACCCATGAATATTTTTCCCTTTAAATCCTGGTTTAAGACCCATGTGGGTCTGTTCTTAACCATTTGGGGGAAAAAAATAAGATTCATGTGTTTAGTACCAATACATAACACATTTTCTGTCCCTTTTCCCTCTCAGAATTTATCTTAGTTTTCTGTTCAATTCTACTCTTCGTTCACTGGTGCATTTTTTTAAATGCTGTTATTCTGCTTTACAGCTGTAACCTGTAAAGGAACAACTGTGCAAAATAACGGTTATTTCTACTGGAACGACCCGCGACGGCGGCTTTACAGACACGGGGCTCCGGAAACAGAGTCGTGGGAACAAGAACTTTATTCTCGCGTGGCGTGATTGACAAGCACCACGACACGCCCACCCACGGAACTACTGCACAGTCTCAGGGTCATCGCCAGCCTGGACTGCCCACCACGGTTGGACACATCAACTATGTTCACACGGCGGAGCCACAGTTCCACCCGATGTTACATTTTTATTTAAATGTTCAGACCTGGAGCGTTGAAGTGACGAGAGCCGATGTCAGTCCTTCACCGCCACCTAGTGGTGTCCGATAAAGCTGCAAAACACCACAATGTTATTACGGCACCTGCATTTGCGAAAAGGTGCGTCGTGTTTTTGCGGTGTGTAACGCACTTGCCAGTGTGTCTTTCTGTGCGTGTCTGGCGGCCACTCAGTGCTGTGTTTCCCCGCATTCTGCCTGCTCTCCTGAGCGTGCGGTTTTCAGCTTTCCTTGGTGCTGTTCAGGACGCCTCCGGGTGGGCGCAGTACAGTCACGTTCCCGTAGGGGGCGCTGCTCTGATCATACGTTGGATTTTACGCTGCGCTCTGATCTCCGAGTTGGAAGTGTAGCCCCCTGCTGGTCAGTGGAGAAACAGGTCGGCAACAGGTCACTTGTTGCAGCGGAAAAATAACTCACCTTTAGCCCGATATTCGAGCGCAGCTGGTTCCTATAAACACCTCGAGTGCCGTGAACTCCACTATCGGGAACCTATTTTCATTATTTCTTATGAGAATTGTGATTCGTTCCGGGTTCATCTGAGAAACCCCAATTAATTCTCCCAAAATGACACTAAAACACCTATGTTGACGTGATAACGAACACTTTAAACACCATTTGGCTAATTTCCAAATAATTAATGAGGTAATTAATATGGATAATAATTGTGTTTATGTGCAGTTACTTTTTTATTCCGTATCAGGGATTGTTTCATTTTTCATTTAATAGTAATAAATGTAATAAAAAATACATTTAACTTAATAGTCAAATTTCTGTAACAAATTAAAATAGAAAAATAACAATAAAAAGTAGTGACTGTAATGGCTGTTACTGTACTGGACTGTTACTGGGGGATTTTCCCACTGAAAGGAAGTGCCTGGAATGACGACACGCAAACTGTGTTTGAACCCGGGCCACACGAGCAAAGAGGCGAACTAAAATGCTGGGCACAGTGCTGCCCCCTAGTGTCACACTCGTTCTAGGCCCCATTTCGAATATTTCTTTGCTGGGATTGAACCCTCAAGGCCAGGACTTCTTGACTTGGATACCGATCCGGGTGATAATATATACCGCTTGTTATAGCTTGAATATCAGGGTATTGCTGTATTGATTTCCAAATTTCGCAATTTTTACGTATATTTTTCAGACTCCAGCTAGTTAACAAGCCAGTTTGGTTTGCTCAGACCAAACCTTGGTCAGTTTAGGGTTTTGTTAGTAGCAGCCAGTTGATGAGTTTGTGCTGATGTGCATCAAATAATAAAGAGCTGTTTCCCTGACCTACTGCATGTCCTCATCTCAGAAATAGAGGTTCTTAAACCTCTTTTACACATAACAGACCCAATCGAGGTAGTGAGTAACTTAGCAGCTGGAAAGATGACCTTGTGACCCAGTAGTGTCAAAATTCTAAGACGTGTTGTAATGAGGTAGAAGAGAACTTTTAATCACTGCAGGGAAAGTCAGGCAAGTATATGAGCTGAAGACATAGCGCCTAACAAAAAGGCATAAATTCCAATAAAATAAATAAATTAATAGAAAATAATAAAAAATGACAAAATATTAAGAATTTATACATTAATAACAGTTTTAAAAGTAATATCTTAAAAATGTTCATTCCGAAATAAAACTCCCATGTAGGCGCACGTCAGATGTTATTTTCTTTGTCCAGCAGGTGGAGCTGTTTATTCTTTTGCTATAACACACAAAGTATTTAGCGTTATATTTACGTTTGTTTATTCAGCAGACGGTTTTCTCCAAAGCCGTGTACAACTCAGGGGAACCTGAAGTGCATTTGACAACAGATACAGACACAGGATCATCTAAGAACGGCAGATCTGCTCAATGCCACCATCTTGCTGGAACATGTCACTCCAGTAGCTTCCTGCAGCTCTGACAGTCAAAAGAAATGCAGAGATGATCAAGACAGATGTTGTGATGCAAGTTTATGTGTCAGTAGATCAGGATACAGGTGGGTCTGGAAGATATTTGTTTGGAAACACTTTTTGGAGGCTTGAAGAGGTTCAGCAGCTGTAAGGTTCAGAGGGAGCTCATTCCAGCACAACGGGTCCCCAGCCAAGAACCTATGAACTCTGGATCCCAGCATCAGCCGTTCTGGACCCTTGACGCCTGTTGTGCAAGAGTGTAGCGCATCTGCTGTGCTTCTGGGATTGATCAGGTCTTCCATGTATTGGAAAATCAGCAAAGGAGGAAATAATACTATTGAGTAGGTCCAGTGGTTTGGCTGATCAATAACACTCAAAGGTTATGAATGCATGAGGTCACCACAGAACGGGCCAGGTCCTGCTGCCAGTACTCTGTATTATTTATGAGCAAACATATAAACTCAGATGTAGTCGTCTATAATGATGTGTAAGTGTATAGTTCTACAGCATAAAAACTACTGGGAAAATGACCTATGCAATTCTTCCTCAGTGAGGGTTTTACCTTCTGCTCCCACCAAGAAGCTGCAAAATGAGGTTGGTTAAACTCCCTTTTTCCTGTGCAAACCCACGAAGAAACCACAAAAAAATGATAATTTTAATAAAAGAACATTTTTTAAAGTGAGAACAGAAGTTCTTATGGCCTCCAGATGGACGCGATGGTGAAGCACCGTTTCACAGGCGGGTCAAGGTCAGATGATGGGTTTTTAAACCTTTGCTCTGAATCAGATGTTCGCGCCGTGTGGACACAGCCTGCCGTTGCTCAATCTGCCGCTAGACGGCGCTGTTGTAACAAGTGCAGTAGCTTGGAACTTCGGTCAACTTTTCGAAAAGCTGAAGTTTGGGTCTTCAGAGGCCCTGAGTTCTCCTGGTGAATGGAAAAAAATGATATATCTGATGTGTATCTATATACAGAGAGAACACGCTTTTATACACAATATATAAAACACGATGTTTTTGGGATATATCAGTACACGATATATTTTACTGTGGTAAACAAAGTCTTACGACTAGTTAGAATAGTTTTGTATAGTCTTGTGCAAAAGTTAACAGTTGGTTTGTATTCCTAGTGGTTTCACACATCACATTAACAAAACGCAGCGCATAAAACAAAACAAAACATTTCTGGATACAAATCAAATTTAATTCTTACATCCATTAAAAAATATTATTAGGATTAGATGAAATGGAAGAGAAACACGGCTTCGAAAAAGTCACCATTAGAAGACTGAAAATAACCGTTACCAACTGTCAGGCCTTTGTATATTTTAATATTATAGTAATTGTAATGTTTTATCCCGTTAATACATGTTTAAATGTCTCCCGCTGTTTGTGCTGTTTTCGCACAGCGACACCCAAAAATCGCCCGGTGTTTCTTGCCAAGGACCACAAAGTGGTCGGTTGTGTTTTATTTGTTTATTTTTTATTTGACTTCATTTGTTCAAATCTTACAGACGCTCGGAGCCCCAGGGAGCCGCTCTCTCGGACACGAGCGCGTGTTTAAATGGGATTATAGGAGTGGAAGTGTAAGGAGTCACGCGTGGAAGTGAGGTCCTCCTCTCGACCCGCAGCATTTCACCCGTTTAGTGTCGGTTGAAAAAAAGAAGACGGGAAAATAGAGGAAATGCAGGGGGAAAAAAGATGATTCAGACAGTAGGAAAACGCAAAAACATTTTCTACGAAAAATATTTATTGGTTTCTGAAGTTTTTACAAGAAAAACAAATAAGTTTTAAGTCAAATTCCATCACCCCGTAAAAAGGCTTAATCTACAGTTTTTCTCATTATTTTCTTTGTTCTGTGCTTTTTTGCCAGTTTCTCTCCGCCGTTTTTCTGAACATAGGTTGGTTGTGAAGTGAAATAAAATAAATGAATAAAATAAAATAAAATAAATAAATGAAATAAACTCTGAGTGATTGTTATAAATGAGATCGGTACATCCCGGTGTGCCTGACCGACATGGACTCTCCTGGAGACTGGAGACCTGCCTCAGGTTCCACCCACAGAGGAAAACCAACCTCCGAATGTCTCCTCAAACTAGCTACAGTCCACCATCCAATCAGAGTCCATCATTACAGTCCACCTTCCACAGTCCAGAGCCCACTGTCTACAAATTACTATTAGAAAAAGTCATCAGAGTCCACAATCCAGACCAGTGTCCACCATCCAGACCAGAATCCATCCTCTAGAGTCTGCCATTCAATTAGTCCACCATCCAGACCCACCATCCAATCAGACTCCACATTAGAGTCCATCATCCAATTAGAATCAACTGTCCAAAGACACCACCAATCAGAATCCAGCATCAGAGTCCACTGACTGACCCAGTGACAGTCACACTAGGACACTTCTAAATGTGCTCTTTTTTATTAGCGACATCCGGAACAAAAGACCCCAAAACGGCATCAGAGATACAGGCGGGACACGAAATAAAGGCAGCAGTTTGGCGGGATGAGCAGAGACGAAAAGAAGTTCTGTGGACAGGGCGCCGCCCCGGGTGGGGAGGGGGGGGTGACGGGTGGGGTCGCTCACCCCCGCGGGGCGATCCCAGCGAGCGCGTACTTTTTGGACGTCGTCCAGGGCAGCTCATGCCCCCCCCCCCTCCCGACTAGGGTCTTGGGTGACCGCGCGCGCTTGATTTCGTTCAAAGCTCCCATGAAACAAGATATAAACCCGCTATAAAGCCGAGAGGAGGCGTCGGGGGTCCAGGCAGGACACGGACCTCACGTTACATTTCACTCTCCTTACTCCTCTTACTGTTTTTTTTTTCCTCCATCTTCTTCTTCAGTCAGTGGAGTCGCGAGCCAAGTGGCGGGAAATGAGAAACGCGTCAGCAGTGGCTCCAGCGCCTCGCGAACATCCGCATTCAGTTAGATGATATTAATCTGATGTTTACAGTTTCTCCCCTCCAGGTCGTCTTCTGTCCTAAGCGGGGGGTCGTGGGGTCATCGCGAGGAAGACCATCGGTAGACAAGGACTAGCGCGTGCACCAAAATATAATACAGTACAATGACTAGTGTGCCAGGGTGGGAGATCTAGTGGATTGAGAATATTTGACAATTTAAAAAATATATTTCTAAGTCACATAATACACATAAATCTATTTCTATCTTGCCTAATTATTACATATTATGTATTATCTTAATGTACGTGTGGAAAAAAGGAATTTTAGAAGAGTTTGTGATGAAAATGCATTATAATGCAATACGTCACTCGACACAGGTGTCAGTCAAGTCCTCGTGCCCCTCGAATTTTATTGCTACGTATTTGTTTTTTTTGATTGTCAGTATTTATTTGATTAGTTGTCATTATCCAAATATGCATGTAATTAAAGTGATTGTTTCTTTGTTGCTCTAATGTGTCTAAAAACATAAAAACAGAAGCGTGTTTTTGCGCTGTCTGCACGCCTGAGCAGCTCCCACAGGGGAACATTTGGGGGTCATGCCGAATGTAGGAGCTGTTGTGGTTTCAGCTGTTAACACATTTCAGACTCTCACTCACCCCCCCTTACTTGTCACAAGTTTGAACAGAAAGCAGCCCTAAATATGTGCGACATGGACATCAACTGGGTCCTTATTGGGATGGTTACTGGGACCATCACTGGGCCCTTACTGGGACCATCACTGGAACCATCACTGGGGCCTTATGGGATGGTTACTGGGGCGATTACTGGGCCCATATTGGGTTGGTTACCGGGGCCATTACTGGGCCCTTATCAGGTCGGTTACTGGGACCATCGCTGGGACCTTATTGTGATCAACACTAGGACTTCATTAGGACCATCACTGGGACCATCACTGGGACCTTACTGAGACGGTTAGCGGGACCTTCTCTGGGACCGTCACACCCACAGTCCCTGCACTGGACCATGCAGGTGAAACACTGTAGTCATCCTGCAACACTTCTGCTTACATTTTGATAAGATTTGTTATCTTTGGCCATCCGTCCATTATCATTAATCACTTGTCCTGGTCTGAGTTGCAGTGATCTGGAGCCTATCCTGGAATCGCTGGGAGCAAGACAGGGAAGAGGTACATCCTGAACTGCACACCAGGCCATAGCAGGGTTAGATCCCTTTGTATGCAATACAATATTTTAGCAGTGATTAAATTATCTGATATTTCAAGAATTATTTTCATAACTCAGTAACTGCTATGATAACATTTTTGTTTCACTACTCCATCCTTTGCTTTCCTTAATACATCTGAAGTTTTGATGAGCCTTCAAACACTCTTCTTGCTGTTGAAGAATATTTACAATACTACAGTTTTTTCAAAATATTGCTTCTACAGCAATTCTCAATTTCTTCTTTTTCACGAAATTAACATTCTGTGCAAAGCACAGTCAGATTAAAAACATATCACACGTTTCCCTCGCCCATCTGCAAAGTATAAGTGCAACTGTCTCAAAAAAACCGACCGTTTGAAGGGTATAACAAGTACTGCTGGAATTCTGCGTCATTTGGCTGCAACGGACCCCCTCATGCTTCGATTCATCATTTTCGCAAAAATAAAAACAGATCATAATCAGCAACAAAGGAGAAAACAAACATACAGTGAGCCGCTCTTCCTGTCGGCTGTCTTTAAATCAGGCCGCTTGGGCAGCGTCCAGTGAAATGTCACCCGCTGCTATCGCTGGGTTTTACGTTACCCAACACACGTGTGTGTGTTGTGCTCTTGATTTGCTTCTGCTGTTGATCAGAATCCCTCCACACAGACACACACCCAGTGTGTCACACATCCATACAATCCGGCCTCCTTGTGGCCCAGATCCCTGAAGACAGAAAGAAAAAAGGTCCACACTGAAATCAGACTGGGGGCTCTGAGCTAATGAAGGAGACCCCCACCCCTATGTGCTGATGCCTCCCCGGCCCCATGACTGTCAAAACATCCCGGAGAACGCGCCCCTCTTCAAAGTGGAAGTTCTCGACGCAAGAGCCTGGATTCGATTTCTTGCTCGGCCACTTTGCGTCCGTGAATTCCTCATACGGATCCTTTTTGGGCTCCGTTCGCTGGGGTGCTCAGCAGCGGAGTGGAGGCCACGCTGCTGTGAGGGAAGCCGGCGAGGGGGATGTGGAATGAGGCCTCACCGCTGCAGAACGTCTGGTCTCGGCCATTGGCCTCACCAATGGTTTTTACCACAGTCACCAAACACATGACCTTTTTCTTCATCCAATCTGACTTTTCCCTACAGCGACTTATAGTGTTCGGCTACCATCCATCTTCAGTTTAACAGACCTTATTTTTAGGGACAAACCAAAAAGATTTCAGAAAAAAACGATAAAAATCACAAATATTAAAAAACTATTCTTAGGCATGATGTTTGTTATAATTTGTTATCTTTTTTGGAGAAAATAACTTTATCCATAAAATAATGTCTTAAACAGGGTTGACACTGTGTCTCAGTAAAGAACCATCCAATAGTCTCCGGTGTCAGTGTGATGGCGGCTGTGCGGAGCCCCCTGGACCCCCTGTAGCGGCTCCTTATTCAGTATTTCTGCATGTAATTCACTGTCCTGTATGTCTGTATGTTTCAGTGACACAACTGACTTTATTTCACTTTATTACCCACATATTCATTACACAATAAATTAGCGTATTAAAGTATTAGTGTCGTACACAGTACGGTGCTACACAGCACCCTAGTAACAAATACTACAGTTTATTAGCAGAAAATTAAGTTTTGGCCATATCCAGACACTCCCAAGGTGTGGAGTGTATATTCAGTTTACCAGTTTTATACAGCTAGAACATCATACTGCATCTTAGAATTTGAGGTGCACACCTGGTTTTATGGTACTAAAGCAGGAGGTGGGACTTGAACCCAGGGCCTTCAAGTTGCAACTTATCTGCATTTACTCTGCCACCTGCTGCTTTAGAAAGTAGCTGTGAGAAGCATGTTGGATAAACATACCAGCATTCTTATAACTGCAGTAAGGAACTGGCTTGCACATTCTGGTGCTCCAGAGGGTGGAACAGTGGAGCAGCAGGTAGCACTGGTGCCTCACAGCAAGCAGTAGAGGGTTTGCACTTGGATTTGAATTCAGCACAGTCTGTGCAGTGTTTGTCTATTCATCCCATCTTCTGGTATCTTTTCTCCCAACAGTCTGAAGATATGTGCTTCAGGCAAATTGGTGACGCTAAATCACCATCTTCGTGTGAGCAATTGCCCCTTTTGTCCAGGCAGCTCCCTGCCTCGCACGCTCCGCTTCCGGAATAGACTCTGGACCCTCTGACTCGACATGTGATCGTCGATAGCTGACATGTTGATATATATGGATGGATGACTTTCTAGAAGCTCTTTGTTCCATCTTAGCTGGTATTCAGTTGGTTTACATTCCTTCTGATCTTTGCAACAGGTGGATCTGTCACACAGCCTTTGACAACATATCATTTTATGAGCTCCACACTTTTATGTAGCCTTTTTACACACCCTTGTTTTTTTGTGCAGCTGTTTCGATAAAAGGTTGAATTATTTTGCCCAGGGGACCACCTGATGCCAGTCGGTTCCGAGCACCACGTTACAGTCTTTGTTTATTTGACTGTTAATCTAAGTTACTCTTAGCAAATTCAATATATGTATAAATCCAAGTTTTTTTTTTGTTTTGCAAGGAGCAGTTAAACTTTTCTACCTTTGCAAACAGGACCCCCCTTCCTTCTCTATCAATCTACCCCCAGCCTGCATCGCCCCCCAAAAAAACAGTCACTCCATCTCCTGGGTCGGGAGAGTGAATCAGCTCCAGTAACTCCCACATTGTCGGCCGCAGTCAAGTGGGCCACCGTTTCAAAGAGCATGGGGGTCAGGGGTTAAGTTGTCTCCAGTGTGTGCCTGGCCAGGTCACGCCCAGCGGCAGCCCGGGGGGGGTGAGGCTCTCTCCTGCTGCGGCTTCTTTGTGTTTTACAGGTTACCTTCCTGTGAAGGAAGTCTGGAAAACAAGATGAAATGGCACCTCCGTCTTTGTCCTGCAGACACTCGGAGAGATGCGGGGGGAAAAAAAAGAGGTTTTTGCGGTGGAAGAGTGACAGAGCCAGCTGCTCAGGGGAGTAGAACCTACACAGGGTAAAAATCAACATCAAACCGGGGGGTGGGGGCCACAGCTTCACAAGGGACGGTGTCTTTGCGCTGGGGCAGCTGGGAGTTTTTGAAACGTGACCTCCTGAACTCCCCGGCACTGAGCGAGTCCATTGTGATGACTAATGCGGGTGTATTTATTGTGCCTTAGTGTTTATATCACTCAGAGGTGTCTGTTTTTGTCATTAAGGGTGTCTGAGCCCACGGAAGAAAGAGGCCGGTCGCGTGAGACTGCAGCGCTTGAAACTGAATACACACTTAGACGGGTGGACGGGCCTTCAGAAACTGAAGAACATCTTCTAGTTTTAGTGTTTGGACATTTTTGTCACACATGCCGCCACGGTTTGAGCCGGCTGTGATTTTTCGATATCCGAGCCGGTTTATACCTGGAAATACCGCTAATAAAACAAAGCAACGTGAGATACAAACACGCAGGCACTCAGACTTCTGCTGCCTTGGTGGTGGAGCGACAGCATTTGCCACAGCAGTTAGAGACCTTCTTTAGTACACAGACCTCTTTAAGAATCTAAAAAAAGCTACGTGCCCCTCATGGAGAAATTATCAAAAATTTGGAGAAAATATTGCATTTCTCTCACTGCGATGAAATTTATTACTCCATTTTAAAGCTTTGTTCAGAGATTAGTATTATTTAGTGCTATTTTCAAGGCAAACCCCCACTTCACAGACCTGCCGAAGCTCATCCACGGACTCCCAAGTGCTCCACTGACCACAAGTTAAGAACTTCTGATTTAGCAGCAGCGCTCAGAAACACGGGACACCCGTGGAGCGCCACACCGTCACACGTATGAATCCATTTATTTAGCACCGTATCCAAGAAATGTGACAGCAGTTCTGGTGGGTTTGCTCTGGACTTCATTAGCAGAACAGATTTTTCTCTCTGCCTTGAACAATAACCAGTTTCTCAGGGTGTGTTTTAATTAGGGTTAATATCCTGGGGGAGAAGGGCTCATTCCACAGCACACTGGCCTTCTCTGTGCTGCCGCTGAGGACAGAAAGAAAGGGGAGAAAGTGGTACATGTTTGCGCAAAAAAAAAAAAAAAAAGCCCTTGGTTATTTTCCCAGTTTCTGCATCAGAAACAAAAGTGCGTTTGTTTGCAGGCCAGTGTATTAATAGCATCTACAGATGCGCCCCCTTCTCGGCTTCGCAGACAAAGGTTTGTTTAAGTCCAGCTCTTGTCTCTTTGCGGTTGTCTTTTTAACGAGTGCATGTTTGAGAATCTGAATAACAACTTTGTCTGCTTGAAGAAGAGAACATCGCAGTCATTTGCACACGTACGTTCGCCACTCAGACATCCTCGGTCAGTTTCCCTCGCGCAGCCCCGAAGACACGGCGAAAAAAGTTAGAAAAAAGTTCTTGAAAGATGCATTGACCGGGAATCAAGACGCTTTTTTCTGTCGAACACCCATGTGAAATGAAGCCCCTCAGGTCCATGGTGCACAAAATGGGGGCGGGTTGGCAAATAAATAAATTGAAGATATAAATATAGATAAATAGATAAACCCAAGATAACCCCTGAATAGATAAACCCAAGATAACCCCTGCTTTCAAGTGAAATCATCACAATGAATGACACAGATTTATATTCACTTTATTTTTAGTTATAAATAGTAATAGTACTGCATTTGTACATAACACATTTTACACCAAAATGATTCTGTGCGGTCATTCGAAAGAAAAGAAAAGCAAGAAGGAAATGTTGCATTTTTTTCCTAACCATTGAAGAGTGTACAGTGAATTCTACTTCCAGATAAAGGACTAGACCTTTTGGAGACAACTACCCAGGTAATGCACATCCTTCCTATAGTGGAATACTGGAGTATTGGAATAACTGCTAAAACATCATTGCAATGATGAGACAACATTACACACACACACACACACACACACACACACACACACACACATACACACACACACACACACACACACACACACACACATACACACACACACACACACTTTGCATGTATGTTCGAGTGTATATATGCATGAGTGTGAAACATATATGAGAATAAATAAGGCTGCAATAAATTGTAGTCAAAGCAATCCAGAACATTTTTATACATAAGTACTGAGATCGGAATGAATTGAATAAAAACAGAGGGAAAAAAAAACAAAACAATTTTGGCATAGTCATACATCACGTGTAAAAGTTGAACTAATTCTTTCTGTTCGTTTTAAATCCGTCCATGTGTGTTCATAATGAAATTAATGGTTTGCATGAGGAAACGTGTCTTCCAGCAGTTTAACTCATTTACTTTTTTGTCAAATATAGTCCTTTTTTCCTCTCCTCTCGAGTCCGCTCCATTCATGCCAGACACCCCCAAGGGCACTGGTTTGGTACAAAAATAGAAACAGAAACGCACAACAGCTTTGTAATGAGTCAACATCTGCAAAGTCCACTTTATATTTCATCGTTTCTGAGGTACGAAGCATTGCACTTTTGGCAGGTTGCGGTAATCGCCGTGGTCATACATTGGTTATTTAAAAGTGTGGTTGAGGTGTAGCGGCCCCTCAGCATCATTGATGGGGTGGGGGGAGGGGGTCAACCGGTCCCTGTGTCTCCAACCTCAAAGTCTCCGCCCCTTGGTCCGTCTTTTCCAGGCGTGGCACCTTTGACCTTTCCGTGATCGCCAGGCATCCTCCTCCAAAATTTCGGCTTTAATCCTGGCAAACGTTCACGGTTCTCCCTCAGCCCCTGATATTGCCCTCCTCTCACTGTGTTTCCTCTGCTGACTTTGTTATTTTCCAGTGCATATCTGAAGCAATATCTGCGCCTTCACTGGGAACTGTCGCAGACTTTCGAGCGCTCGGCTCTCCCGGGCCAAACCCAAACAAACACGGGGGCCGCCTTTTATTTATTTGTTGTTAGGTCTGCGTTTTCAAGCCTCGTTTCACATTCAGAGCATTCGTAGCAATCTGTACACGGACGGCCCTTTAATGAGTGGAATAGGGCTGAACGGTGCAGAAGAAAACAATCTTGGTCTGGTTTCCTTCTGCAGAAAAGGTCCCATTTCGCTGCTCCTTGGTCCTGTGCCCCCCCCCACCCCACCCCCGCCCTCACCCCTCCCTGATCCGAGCCCACACCATACTGGGTCCCACTGCCAGCTGAAAGAGCATCCCTGGGCCTCGCCCTGTCCAATCTGCTTAGCCCCAGCTCGCTCACGAGGGACTTGTTGACAAAGTCTGCTCTGCACAGCGTCTCTGTCCTTCATTACCGATTAAACACAGCGCCCGAGTTTAGATTTTTTTTCCTTTCCTTTTTCGTCTTTCCTCTTCTGTCTTTCTGACAGTCTTTCTGTTTAGGCATCAGAAACTGGCTTGGCTTTCAAAGCGTGATGTGGAACGGCCAAGTCGAAAGCCAGGTAGGTAACCGGAGAGGCGGTCCTTTTGGTCCTGATTAGATGAAGCAGGCCCCCCCCCGGTTCCCGACTGGAGCACACCCCACGCTGCCCTGCCCAGCCCCCACTTCCAGCCCAACCCACCCCGACCCCCAGGACACGGAACCAAGGGGCAGATGCGGGGGTCAGCATGTAGGAAACACTTCCGTTCAGGCGATTTCAGGCTTCAGATAATGAAAGGCACCTGAAACACAGAGGACAGAAGAGAAAGACCAGCTCAGACGGGGGGGGGGGGGGGGGGGGG
>UFQX01000182.1:387052-476562 GCA_900497675.1 Arapaima gigas
GGGGGGGGGGGGGGGGGGGGGCATTAGCTGTCCATAGGTCGTTTCACGGCTGGATGGTCACGCTGCGTCTTTGACGGGTTAGTCGGCCTCATCTAAACCATCTCCAATCGATGTGGACGCCAGGTCGGCCGCGCCGGGGGCTGTCAGGTTAAAAGACGCTGCCAGCGAGGAGGAAATGAAAAACGGTCGGGCCGCAATCACGGAGAACATCGCCGCTGATGACGCACACTTCGCGACCGCACCGACCTTAATTTAACACTAATGTAAGCTGAAGCGGCCTTTTGGGAAACGGCTCCTACCCGCGTTTGTCGCTGTGATTATTTCAACACAGAATGCATTTGATCGCTTATTTATTCAGGCGATCGATGAATGGCACAGCGAAGGAGGCCTCAGTAACACGACGCACAAATAACCTGGATTTGAGGCCCAACAACTGACAATAATTTAGCAAACAGAATAGAAATTGCCTGCTTATAAACTTGCGGTGAACCAAAAGGCAAACTGTGAAGTGTGTTTTTATAAGTGATTTTGGCTGTGCGTCGCTTCTATAATGCTGGAAAACAGACAGACACAGAGAAGGTGTAAATATAAGAGTGGGTATTGACCTTACTTTGCCCGTACTGGCCGTACTGGTACGGCGTGACGGGGTCCACGCTGTAGCCAGTGGAGCTGTAGGTGGGCGGGCAGTAGGTTTGGGAACTGGGCAGGCTGGGCAAACTGGGCAGGCTGGACAGCCCTTCCAGGCTCTTCATGTGATCGAGGCGCTGAGAGCAGCTGGCCGCCATCCCGCTGCCAGGTTCCAGACCCCCAGTGAGGGGTGACAGGGCGTAGTCGCTCTGAGGTTGGTGGGGCACTCCACCCGGGTTCAACAGGCCCATCACCTGCAGGAGAGGTTGGAAGGAGAGGGAAACCCGGTAACATGAGTGTGAGACTCAGACATGTCGGATTGGACAGCAGGGCACCAATCACAGTTATTCTGGTTGTCGCGTCCTTTTGAAATGCAATCATTGTGCTCATTATGCAAAATAAATTAAGTTATTTTACAGAAATAATAACTCGAAAATCCTAGCCGCTGTATACGATGCATAGCCAGACACTATAGACAGATCGGTGGGGCCAAGTGTTGAGGCCTGGAAGAATCACAGAACAAAGTCACAGGACCGTTTATTGGCTTTGGACATCAAGGGAGACGCAGTAGGAGAGCAGTCAGAATTATGCAATTTGTCCCAAATGCCCCCTCGTGTTAATCCCGAATTCCAGCTGTCACCATCTAGACCAAACTGTCTGATAAAAGCCTCTCACCAAAGAGCCATTTCTAGCACAACTTCTGGCTACGCGATTCTGGTGCCGATAAAACAAATAAATAAATAAATAAAGAAGCGAATAAAAAGGGAAGAACAGCGTTGACCTGTAGTTGATTAGGGGCGAGATAATCAAATCTAGGGAATATTCCTTGGCGCTTACAGGAGGAAAGGAGCCTCGGGGTACCGGGTGTTGGGGAACGGATTCCAAATGACCCTCTAATGTACCCCGAAATTCATTGAATTTACCTTCAGAAAAAAAATCTTCCACCGCTCACGTAGAACGTCTTTAACCCAGGATGTTTTCATTGAGAATCATCACGGCAAACCCCCAAATACTACTACCTTAAATGCATCAAGTCCTGCAAAACATAACTCCACTTTCTGCTAATAGTTAATCAGAAGCAGGTATGGGCAAAAATCACTGCTCTCTTGGTTTTGCTTATAACTGACATATTATTCTACATTCATCCAGGCAGCTGGTTCCAGTTAAATAATTTCCCAAGCTAAGGATAGAGGGACTAATGTTGATTTTAAGAAGGAGTTGAGTTTCCTCACCCTGGTAACATTTTCCTAAAAATTATCTGTGTTTGGAACTTTCTGTTTAAACAGAAATGTATATAGCTGGCCGAGGGTGGATTTCGAAAAGCGCGAGACTGAAACGCTGCTGTCTCTCTGTGTCCTCTTTGTGTAAACTGGATGCTGGGGATGCTGAGGTCCCACATGTGGAAGGAGGAACCGCAGACAGTGTCTCGCTTTTGCCGGCTCTCGGAGACGGAAAGGAGAGGGGAGGAGAACGAAGGGATCATCCCCAATAGAGCACAGCCCCCATCTCACAGTGCCAGCTGAAGAAACTCACAGATTTGTGTGTGTGTGTGTACTTTCCCATGCATGTGCCTTGTTTCTCGAGATCCGGTAATGCCTAGCTGTGTGCTGAGCTCTGTTGAGCAGCTGTGGGGTCCAGGGGGTTTGAGAGCTCAGTTCATCTGCTTCTGCACAGCCAGGTGTGTGTGTGTGGGGGGGTGTTCTTTCCCACCTTGGAGTCGCACCCACCAACTGCGTGTAATTTACAGGAGCTCTGTCAGAGGAATCTTGACAAACACCCCTGAAAAGGACTGCGGAGTGTACCTTACAAATGGGAAACACATGGAGGTCAGACATTCATCAGGCAGCGGAATCAGGGGAGTGTGTGTGTGTGTGTGTGTGTGTGTGTGTGTGTGTGTGTGTGGACCAGGACTTCCACAGCAGGATGAGCGCCTGTCGTACAATCGTCACGGGAAGGGAAAGTGCCGGAAAGCGGAACACAAAGCAACACACTTACTGAGAAACGGCTGGATGAGTGATGAGTGTCTGGCAGAACATATCCATCTTATGCAATTAATAGCCTATTATCCCCCCAATGCTGCCAACCCCACGGCCCGGGTTTATGCTGGGATTAGGGCCCTTACACTGCGGATCTGTGGTGGATCAGGCTTGACCCGTGAGGGAGAGAGCTGAGGAGCCCACCGGGGACTCATTGAGCTGGGTAAACCCACATGTGCCTCCTGATTTACACGAGTGCCGAACCCCACGCTGCTGCGGCTCCGTTCCAGCTCAGCCACAACTGGGATGGATATTTTTGACATATCTGATGTCTCTGGTCGATTCCAGCGCAAAACACTCGCGCCGAGCTGTAGATGCGAGCGCGGAGAAGCTGCGCCTGCTTGACAGGTCCGTCAGTGACACCTACATCTGCGCGTCTTCCACCTCCCGCCGAACTAACAGCCGGACGAGGCCCTGCCTACCATTTCCAACTGCTGCTAAAAGTGGGAATTAATCTCACTTGTGCATTTCTCAGACGGATCTGGATCCTCAGGATGTATTAAACACTGCTGAAATATATGTATCTTTTAATTAAAACACTTCCAAACCCCCTCTCGTCCCATCTGATACGCACATGAGCAAATGCTGGGGACGTCCAGCTGACCAATCCACACCATGCACGCACACACATAGATAAATATATAAACGGTGCAATTAAATGCAAAACAGTGTGCAATTTGCATAAATTACACACCACATTACCATACTTTCTTTTTCAGGGACCCGTGTAGCGGCAATCGATTTAGACACTGGAACATTAGCTAATTGCTCATTTAGGGTGGGAGTGGCCCTTCCCCCGGCGCTCTGTCCGGGCCGCCGCCTCAGAGGAGGAGCCGGTCCCTGGCTGCCAGCTAAATGGCACAAACAGATGAGCCCGGCAGCCCCAGCTCACCCCCCGCGGCCCTGTCCGCAGACAGCCCTTTGACCATTAATCTGGTCAAAACAAACAACCGCTTCGTGGCCCCAATGCAAAGGAAAAGTGTTCACACAGCGTCTGATCCTCGCACCTGTCGGCCAGCCACGTTTAAGACCTCAAACAAGTTAAAACACACCTGCGAACAGCAATAAATAAATGTGTCGGTCATGGTTTCATTTAGCTGAGTGACTTTTGCTGTCGTTCACCCACTGATACATGCATATATATGTATGGATTTTCGGTGCCTGGCTCACGGGTACAAAAGCAAGAGGTGGGATTTAAACCTGGGCTGGCTAATTTGAAGGAGGCGGCTCTAACTTTTATTGGGATTAAAAAAAAAAAAAAAAGAATTGTACGAGACCAGTTCCATCTGGAAAGTATGGAGATGATGGCCACGAATATGAAAAGCAGGGAAGTTAAGCTCATGTAAGCAGGGAGCAATTGAATGTTTACTTTATCACCGGGTCCCCAAGCAGCCAGATTCCTGTCGCTTGTGGCAATCCTGCACTTTCGAGCTGCAGGGGTCTTTTTTGCGGTCTTCAAAATGAGGAAGAAAGCACAGGAGAGAGATATTTCCTTTGCGGCCATGCACCTCGGGGCGAGGCATCCTCCCTCGGAGATGCCCTCGCCAGCCGACGTTATCGGAGCTTCGCAGGGAGGCCCGGGGTCCCTCTGCGTGGCCCCTCTGCCCGGCTCCCGCAGGGGAGGCATCCTTGCCTATAGAGATCCTCGCACTATTAAAATCTCATTTTCTGCCTGTTAAAGTGGCCCCTTTACTGTTTAGGTGGTGGCGCGATGGCCAGTGATGAGTGTGTAATTGGCCATAATTGTCTTTTCAGTTTTCATTTGTGTCATCCCAGCCTGCTCCTCCGCGCACCGCATCCTCTGGGCTTCTGCAGTGCCGCAGCCCTTGTGGGGTCCTGCCCCACTCCACGTTGTTGTTTTCCAAATAACACGGTACAGACAGACAAGGTTAAAGAACACAGCCCCCCGAGTCGGCAGCCTCGCCGCTGCACTTAAGAGCGGGCAAAGAACGCCATCTGTGCCACGCGCACACCGAGCTGAGCTGTTCCGAGCTCCGATTTCCACGCTGATCTCATGCTGGTTTACATAAAACAATGAGATACCAAAAATACTGGATATTATCCCTGAAGTTCCACCAGATTCGCACACACACACACACACACACACACACACTCCTAGGCTGGGGGTTATAGATCCAGTTCAAAACTGTATTACCACTGAAACCTTTAGTTGTTCATTCTTTTTTCAAACACTGCTTGTCCAAAGCAGGGCCACGGTGGTCCCAGAAGCACCGGGTGTGAGGCAGGACACACACTGGATTGGACGCCAGTCCATCATGAGGACACACATTCATTCATTCAGACTCTAAAGGCAGCTTAGGGTCACCAGTTCACTGGAAGCTGGGAGGAAACTGGTTGATGGTGAAAAAAATAAAATTTTAATCCTTTAAAAAGGAAGACTATGCAAAACAGATCATTTTGGTCAGTCAGGTAACCCTATGATGTCTAACTGACTAAGAAGTGTCCCCACAAGGTTAGTAAACATAGGTCATGCATATTCACACACAAGTCTTCGGACTGTGTAGGGAAACCCACAAGAACACAAGGAAAATATGCCAACTCCAGATTCAAGCCCACATCTGAACCCACAGCCCAGGTACTCCAGGGCACCAGAGCTTTGGAACCTTTTCCAGCTCTACTGTACACAAAGTGAGGTGGGTGTCTGTGAGTGTGACACAGTGTGTGTCACTGTGGGTACGAGTGTGTGTGTGTACACAAGTGAGAGCTGACCTGGGGTGAGAGGCCGTTGCTGATGCTGGGGTTCATAGGGTTGGAAGGCCCGGCAGACGGCACAAAGCCGTCCGAGTAGCCGGAGAAGCCGTGGCGCCCCGACGCCAGACAGTAGGCGGACCCTCCTTCCTGGGCTCCCGCCGCCCCGCCCAGGCCGCCCTGGTGCACTGACGTGGGGGGCAGAGGCTGAGGCCGGTGGACCGTGCTGGGCTGCTCTGGCACCGCCGCTGGATAAATGAAGGAGCTTCTGTCAGATTCAGTGTTCCTCAGAAATGCACCCTTTCAGCTGACATGTCAAACCGAACCAGACTTTCGGTCCTAAACACGTCTGTCAGGTCCGGGACACACAGCCAGGTCAGCACATCTCGCAGGATCACGGAAACCAGTGACCCCTGAAGAGCAGCAATGAGGGTTCAAGTGGTCCAGTTAGGGCCGTACGGCTGATTAGAGGGGAGAGCAGTCTGTTTGGGGGGGCATTGGGGGGGGGGGGTGTAGAGAGTCTTCTTTGGCATCTGAGCCCAGAGCTCATAGACTCCTGAACTCTTTACCAAGGTAGCCCAGAATTGTCCCAGGAAATGAAACCTATGTTGATCTGTACGCTAAGTTACTTACAACAATTCACCCATTTATACAGGGGGTAATTTTTACCATGTCATTTACACTATAGCATGAGTAGGATTTAAACCCAGTATATAATTTAGACTGTTCTATGTTATCACACAGATTATATACTGGGTGGTTTCCTGAAGTGTGTAAAAGAGTGCTGCTCACCTTGTGATATGGATGTGGGTGGATACGGGCTGTCGGAGAGCTGATAGGGAGGTAGGCTGGACATCGCCGAAGGTGGGAACCCCCCCGGGATCAGGTGGTTAAATGCCATCAGCTGGTTGGCCCCAGCTTGCTTCCTCCACCTGGCTCTCCTGTTGCTGAACCACACCTGGTAGAAAAATGGAGCGGACAGTGAGTGATGAGCATCACCAGCCACACGACTGATCTTGCTCTACGGAGTGGAAAAAGCGTGCAGTTCGAGAACAAAAAATGGATTGTAGTTGCAGCGAGAAGTGATGGAAAGTATTTAGGACTGCAGCTTTCCTGGAAGCGCTCATATTTTGTCGGGCAGGGGAAATAGAAGATAACCAGGGCAGATTAGTGACAGAACACATCCTCTCTCCACATACACACACACACACACACACACACACACACACAGACCAGGGCAAGAACTTTCTGAGAGCGTCCATGTGACTTCCACAAACCCGAGTTTGATGAGAGACATGGGGGGCTGGGGACTCGCTAGCGATGCCCTATGTCCCGGGGCCACAAAGATAGGAATCTGTACAAGTGTGGCCAAGATGGTAATGGCATGACATCACATCTCAGAGGAACGCAGTCATGTGTCTGGGCGAAATGAACGAGCTGTTCAGCACCGTGCCATGTGACTCAGTCAGTAAGTGAGTAAAGAAGAGTCATTGATGTCCTCTAAGGGCCTCGCTGGCTCTCAGCTTGATCTCATTTACTTCTTTTAGTTGTTAGATGAGATAATTATCACAGATATTCATTAAAAACCTAACTTAAACCTAACTTAACTGGCAAAATTTTATACACATACAGGGTGATTCGAAAAGGACTGAACACATTAATAAATGGATAACAAATGTAGTAACTCAGTAAAGAGTATCACGCGAACATGTAGTATAAACCAAGTAATTCTCACTGTTTTTTCTTAATCTCACAGATGCTTAGCATACTACAAGTTCAAGTGATACTTAGAAATAAATTTAATATTAAATTTAATTATTAATTATATTTAATATAAAATATTAACGTGTTCAACCACACAGTAAATAAATAAGCAGATTTAAACTCTATAACTGTTTTCTGAAATGTGCAGTTTAAATGAAAAATTAAAATGAAATTGTGGATTTTGTACATTTCAGCGAAACTGTCACCCGACAGAAGCTTATATCACATAAAACATCCAGGTGTTGAAAAATTTTATTTCCCATAGTGTATAGTGCCTTGCAGATGTACTCAGACAAATATTTTGTGATGCAACACTTGTGTTGAATTATTAAAACTAATTCAGAGTATTATTATTATAAATTAAAACATCATGTGGAAATAAATATTAAAGCATTGTTTCGTTATTCAGGAAAATGTGTGATTTTGTGAAGCATTTGAAAATTCTTGCAAGGCACTGTATATGTATAAAACTATTTATAAACTTATCCTTCCATCCCTCCATTATCATTATCAACTCCTTAATCCTGGTCAGACTCACAGTGTTTATGAACTTATTTTACTTTAAAATGATTTTTCTTTGCTGAAGAATGCGATTATATTTTGAACCAGGTCTCTAAATGTTTTTAAAAAACAGACTATGTATATATTGATTCAGAGACAGATGTGGCCTCGGCAAGATCCTCCTACAGCTGTTAGACCCGCCCCTATTGTACTGTGGAGGGCTCTGATTGGCTCACACCCGTGCATGTGACAGATTGACAGCCCAGGAGCCACGGTGCCACGCTAGTCGCGGTAAAACACCCATATGTTAGGTGCTGCTGGGAACTTGCTGGGTAGCACATCAGAGAGGGGCTGATGGGCTAGACTGGGCTCCTGGGAGCAGATAAATGCCCCAGGAATGTGTGTGAGTGGGTGTCTGAGTATGTGTGTGCTGGGGGGCTGTAGCAGGTCATGAGGTTAAAGCTACAGCACAGCAGCTGGTCTGTAATGGGGGCACGAGGTTTATGGGCAGGTGGGGGTCAAGGGTCACAGCGACCTGCAGAGGACTGCAAGTGTGTTTTAGACATCGCATCATCAGGTGTGTGAGGGATTGCAGCAGAAGGTGGGGAGGCGTGGGGCCACGGTGCCTGTATTTGGGGTTCAACAGCCATTCAGGACAGATAGGAAGTTTGTCTAGATGAAAGCTGATGGAATGTGCCGGAACGGTGGTTTAGGAGGAATGCAGCATGGTACCTGGACGCGAGCCTCGGTCAGCTTGGCTCTCTGTGCCAGCTCCTCCCGGGTGTAGATGTCAGGGTAGTGCGTGCGTTCAAACGCCCTCTCCAGTTCCTCCAGCTGCTCCGCCGTGAAGGTGGTCCGGCTGCGACGCTGCTTCCGCTTGAGGGGCAGGTCCGGCTCCGACTCCACGTCCGAACCCTCGTCCGAGTGGCTGGCTGCAGAGAACACGGGGGTCGGCAAGTCAACACAAAGGTGCTGTATCAGTAACCTGTGTGTGTGTGTGTGTGTGTGTGTGTGTGTGTGTGTGTGTGTAAACATGGGAGGACCATCATCCTCTATATTGCCCGATTCTTTACTCTCAAATGTTCAGTACCTCTGCTAATATTCTAGAACCAAGGAGTTAAGCAATCCCAAAAACAGAACCGTAAAATAAACACTTCACTCAATGGTTCTCCAGCAGGAGTGGGATTTGAACCCAAGTCTCTTAAGTGTAAGTCAGCTGCTTAACAACTACACTGCCTATTGCCTACACCTGCCCACTTTCTGTGTACTAGTACAGATTTAGAAGTAGGTTGAAGAACAGTTTTGAAACCCTTCTCACATTCCACAGTGAAGCTAAACACTGTACATGCATTCAGCTCTTATTAAACAAGCATTTAAAATGGTGCAGACAATTTACACTTTGAAAACATTTCTTAATCAGAAGTTCTCACCACTTTCAAATAATCCTTATCAAACTTCAGTAGATAAGGATTGTATGAGTCCACTGCTGGCATCCAGCTCTTAAAATTGTACAATCCAGCAGAGATTTTGCACTGGGAATATAGAATAAATCTCAGTTATATTCTGCCTTGACTTCAGGGTCACCAATTATACCGATTTAGATTTAATTCTGCTGTCCGTCCTTCTCACATCCATCACTGTGCGCAACTGTACTGTTTGCCTGTGCGGTGCAGTCAATAAATTGAAAGACTGACCGCTTCTGCATCACACAGCAGAGGCTTAGAATCTATCATTTGTACCGATGGTCTTTGCTGCATCTTCATCAAACTCCGTCATTTTAACACTGTTCCATTATGCAAAATATGTCTGGATGAGGATCCATCATATCAAATTCCTCACGTGTGCAAACACACTTGACCAACAAAGTATTTCCATATTTTAATGTGACTAAAGACGACTCTCAGCTACAGTCCAAACACATTCAAATCTGCCAAATAGAAGTGAGTGGAGGGTGTAGCTGACCATAACATTTCCTCCTCCATTAGGGCTCCTTCACAGCTGTCTGATGTTTTATTTTTTTTTTTTGAGGGGTGGGGAACAAAATGACGAAGTGAGAGCTGGGGGGGGGGCGGTCTGCCGACATACCGGCAGGTTTACCTACTCCTTCCACTCACTGTTTACTCTGAATGACCTCCTCCGGGGGCACCAAGTCTCGAATCGTGTGCGTTAACAGAGCTGCATTGTGCCGCACTATTCCTCACTTTCAGATGCAGTCTCTGGACAAGGTTGCGAGGCGTTCGTGTGCGATTGGGCAGACAAAGAATGCACAAAAACCTAATTTTGATCCGGGGCCGGAGGAGAAATCCGTCCAGCATTGTATCCATCCTTACAAATTCAATTTTCCTCAAGCAGAGTGAGCTGCAATAATAATAATATAAAAAATAAAGCAGGGCTTCTCGAGGCAGGTGCATACTAATCTGTTTGTTCAGTCTTACGTGGGAGAGAATGCAGGCTCCTTTTGGAGGTAATTCAGCAGAAGAGGGCATGAATTGGTCGCCCCTAAGCCATGAGCTCAGCACTGGTAACCGAAGCGGGGGACTTAGTCTATTAAAAAATGATTAGGGTTTTCAAACCAGCATGACAGGCGGCTATTGTCCGCGGACGCCAGCTTTTTGAATCTTTCACGGCCCCGTGCCTCCGCTATGGCCCTCGTGTGACTCCGGCGCCTCGGTCAGGCTGTCCTCCTGCTTCGCCCTGGCAGGTGGGGGGGCCCGGGGTCCAAAATCCGCCCCTCGATCAGCTTAGATGGAGCCCATAGGGGCCGCGCTCAGCATGCACCAAGCAAGCGCCTCCGATAGCACGGCCGTCTCGATAGCTTGCGTGAGGCAACTTTTTATAAGGCACCGTAATGCATCGCGGGCTGCTTGAGTTATCACATAAAGGCGGCAGAGTTTAGTTGTGTATACAGTGCATTAACGCGGCGCTGGGAGGAGGTCCGCCACTGTTCAGCCACAACAATAAAATACAAGGAGCCCAAATAGTTCAGGCCTCCTCAAGTGAAACTGATCCTCTTTCTCTGCTGTTGGGCCCTTTCAGCTGCACTTGCTGGCTCCACGGTTAACTTCTAACACATTAAAACGAAACTGGTAAAGAGCGGCAGGCGTGGAGATGCACAGGGAAGGACCAGAGACGCACCGGGAGCCGTCAAACTGGGAGCTCCTCACCACCCTCCTCACGGTTCCCCAACATGGGACCGACAATTCTCCCCTTTCCTTTGTCGACCACAGGGGGCCACCGGGGCCAACACGGAGAGGAGTGCAAAAGAAAATTCCAGCCACATTCGGGCAGTGGAGCAGGGGGTGTAAAGTGTTGGAAATTGTAGATGGCCGGTTGGAAGGAAGCACCGAGACGAGGAGCAGGGGAGGTGGGGCCGGACAGGGTTGTGGCTGAGGTGGGGGTGGATGCTCTGCTGAGCTTGGGCTTGGCAGACAGAATGATGAGGGGAACGAGAAGAATGGACAGGGAGGGAGGCAGAGGATAACCCGGGCTGGAGCAGCAAGTGATGGCTTCAGATTTAAAGTTTTAATTAAAACACGGAGCCACCGCGCGGGGAATCCGTCTTTGGGGCCGACCCCCAGAGTCCTTCAGGAAATGCTTTTGCCAGTTGCCAGTGTGAGCGTCTCGAAGCATTTCATAGGGATTTGGACCTGGGAATGCTGTGAGGACCAGCGCTCAGACAGGAGGCGCCCCGTAGGTATGGAAGCAAAAATTCGCAAGCACTCCACTTTGGACCGGTGTTTCCTTGGCCAGTTTGCGTTTATGTGCATTTTAGCAAAAACTGTAACAGTCTACATTTGTCTCCAAAGTCATGCCACATATAATCATGCCCTCATTTTTTTTTTTTTTTTTTTTTTTTACATCAATTCAGAGCAACAGGGTACAGCAGCAGGTTTTGAACCTGGGTGCTTTAAGTGCAGAGGCAACAACCTTAAACACTACACCACCTGTTGGCCCTCAGTATCTGACAGTACTTGCCAATTCATTCAGGCAGCTTTTCCCTTTTGTGTTTTAGGTTCACGTTTAGTAACTTGAGAAGTAAAACCAGAATTTCCCCCGGAACACAAACAAACCAGACACAGGCAGACATGGACAACAGCAGATGAGAGCCGGAGCTGCAGCTCGTGCTGAAAAGCCAACCAAAGTACTGTATCCTGGCTGCTCAGGGGGTGCCTGGTGCCCCTCTCCTTTCTCCAGTTTCCTTTTTTTTTTTTTTGAAATAGTAACTGCTCGGACGATACTCCATCATAGGCTCAGAGTTAATGGCAAATGACACTTTTACTTTTGTGATCCTCAGGATCTCATTCTCCCCTTTTTGAGTTATTTGGCTTCCCTTTGTTGGCTGCCTGTGGCTCAGGCCCATTCTGCCGATTTCCACGCTCCATCTGTGGAATCCGTCAAGGCTGCCTTTGCCCGCATTGAGGGGCTTGTCACCTGCCTGGCAGGGGTGCCGGGGACACAAAGGGGGCCGGAGAGAGACCGCTGGGGGCTGGGGAGGGGTGGCCGGGGGGCTGTGGCAGGCCACAGCGGGGGGCTTCCCAAAACCTTCCTCCACGGCCAGGAGGGGTTGCATGGGAGCACCTGAAACGGAGGGAAGGGAGGTGGGGCGCAAGTGCGGGGGGAGTGGGGGGTGTGCAGGGTGGTTGGGGGGCGGTAGGGAGCGACTGGGTTCTGTTGCTCTGTTATTTAAATTCACCTCTCTTCAATTTACTTCACTTCACTTCTCTCTTTCTCCACTCCGCTACCCTCTGCCTCCATCTTTCTCTTGGGGTTTATGTATGTGTGTGGGTGAGCTTTTCTGGCCACTTACTGCCACATCCAATGATGACTGCAGGGACAGAGGGGTTCCCGCCTTTTCCCACGCACGTTTTGCAACCGCAGAAAGTGACAAAGAGATGCACAGCTCATAGAAATATGGTCTTGACTTCTGCTCACTCACTGACACATGTGATATCATGCAGTATTACAACATGCAACTGGCTGAACGGTCACCTCTTGCTGGGAGGTGCTAGCAGAAGCTACTGAAAGAGCACCAGTAAAACCTCTAAAGCAACAACTCACATCTATTCCAGCTCTGCTCAGAACATAGTCTCTCTTTTTTCAGCTTACAGCCCAGGGATCTACTCCTGTCGTCCCCACGTACCACCGGCCTGCATGCTGTCCACCAAGAGTGCACTCAAATAGGACATCCCAGAGGGGCTCAGCTGGCACTGGTCTTCCTGCGCAAAGACACACACCTGGGGTGGTATAAAGCACCTCCTGTACCCACTCAGCCAGCCCCCCATCACCCCTGCCAGACAAGCCTATTTCAAGAATACTATCCTCCGGTGAATCGGTGTCCCTCAGCAGGGGTCCGTTAACCTGGCCCCAACCCGCAGGCGCCCCCGCTAGTGCCGCAACTGTCAACATCCCGTCCACGGTTCTGACAGGTCCCAGGCTTCCGGAAAATGCACTGCAAATTAACCCTGACACTGTACAAGACTCCCACGTGGGAGCCTCCGATCCATGCGGCCCCTCAGGCGTGCGAGAACACATGCAGTTCAGCCCCCCCGGGAGTTCTGCCGCCGCTCCCGTTCTCGAAACTCGCACACACACGCACGTGTGCGCATACGCAGGAATTCCTGCCACCGTGACCAGTTCCACCTGGAAGAGGGAGACACACACGTCCATCCGCTCATCCCACTCTTCGGTGTGCACCCATGAGAACCCTGCAGCTACACACTCCTCGCATAGTGCCACCACAAAACCCCTCTCAGGGGCCACGGAGACGACAGCAAGTCCGGCCGTCCCACAGCGCTGGAGCCCAGCTAATGGCACCTATCCTGCTGTCAGGCACTGAGTGAGATCAGCCTTTCCACCGCTGCTGAGCTGCTGCCATTGCTATGCATTGAACTCAACCAATAAAGCACAAAAAAAATCAGCTCACACACATATATTTTCTGGTTTCTGCATGTTACTGTATATGCTAAAGGCGAACGGCCCTCTGGGCTAATTTTGAGTGTTCAAATAAACTGCATGGTAATGAAAAACCCTTAACACAAATGTTTGCGATGGCAGCATGAATTTTGTTACTTTCCATTGGCACCACCGCAGCCAATAAAATCAAATCATACATGCTGTAGATGGCTCCGTATAAAAATGTCTATGTCCCACCAAAACATCTCTCCGTTTCCCTATACCTGCCATTAGTTATGCCGATCTGCATGCCAGACATCTCCGCGTATGTTAGTCACATCAAATCTTCATCACAAGTGCGTGTGAACAGGGAAAAAAAGTGGTCGACCTCATAATCAAGCCAAGGAAATATATGACACATATATATGTACCGGAGAAGTTGAGAATGAAGACACCATCATTTGAACCCACCCGGCTTCAATAACATCCCCGATATTTTTTTTTAGGATAAACCAAGCTGTGTTTACAGTACAGCGCTTTGGTAAAAGCTGCTGCGGGCCCAACCAGGCTGGGTGCCCCCCGGCTCCTCCAAAAAAAAAAAAAAAAAAAGATGGAGGTGAAAGACGAAGTTAACTGAAAGAGACTTTGTTTCTCTTCAAACTGGAAGGGGGACCGGACGGTGACGGCTGCCGTGTTTAAGGAGAATGGCTTAAGTCCACCCCCCTCCCGCCCATATACAAAAACGCAAAGGGAGTCAGACTGAGGAGGGCTCCGGAGATGACCATATGTGTGCTGTTTACGGCCCCTGTGGAGGGGACGTCCAGGCCTTCCTCTGGGGGCACTTAATGAAGAGGGTAATTGAGCTGGTGACATGTGTTCCCCTGACAAAACAAAAGGCAGAGGAGACAAATGAACAATTTATTTGCGCAGGGAGCGACGCTGGTCCTTTCACCGAGCGGGGGTCTAAGTGACTGGCCGACTGCATAAAACAGTACATAGAGGGCCAGCAGATGCATGCAGAATAATGGTTAACTGACAGCTTCTGGGTCCATCTGCGCCCAACATTGTGTAAAAAAGGGGGGAGCTCACTTGACTTGCTAAGGAGCCCCGACCTCTACAGCTGGCAATGAGAAGGGTGTGTGGGTGTGTGTGTGTGTGTGTGTGTGTGTGTGTTTGCTGCTACCGTGTGTGCAATGGGGAAGGACAAAGCGGAGAAAGTGAGAGAGAGAAACCAAGATGGGCAGAGGGAAACTCAGGGGATGAATCATTACCTAATCTTGTTCATACTCGGAATGACAATAAGCCATAAACAGTTACACTGAGACATTATGTCCGCTCAGCGTGAGGTGGCTACTATTCATTGGCGCCACGGCGGTGGCCGCTTCCCCCGGCTGCCCAGAATGCCCTCGCCGCGCGCTCTTCCCCGACTGTGGAAGCCGGTCACTCAAGAACCCCCAACCGCCACTAAACTTATAATCACTGGCACAAAAAAAATCTCAAAATTTAAAATTTGCCCCCTGCAGGTGGTAGGACCTGCAGCCTGAATCGGACCTTAGTCGGTCAGTCCAAGTTGGTCTGAGTCTATTACACTTCACGCTATAGCAGCACCTTAACCATCCTGCAGGTCCAGGCTGAGCACATGGATATTTTAAAACAAAAAAAAAATTCTAGATGATTTATTTATTACTTATTATTTACTGAAATTGCTTTCCAAATGGGAAGATTTTAACGGGAAAAGAAGTGGGAGGTTTTGTTACCTGTCATTTTTAACCAAACATGATTTTAACCTTCACTTCCTGAATAGCCACTGTGGGATGACAGGAAGTGACCCGGCGTTACCCTCTGACCTGCCCTACGCCTCGCCACAGCCTCCCAGAGAGGGGACCACCGGCCCCCTTAGAGGAGCCAGCGCCGACCGCCACTGTCCGGGACCAAAAGATGCAGGTTCCACACGTCCTGTTTTCTGCCTGTCTGTTTCTCTCTCTTTGTATGTCCATCTGTCCATCTGTTCTGTCCTGTCAGTCCACTGTTTGTAGACCAGCACACCAACTGCCCACCACACCCTCTGAGCTTGACCAGATTTTAGTTCTCACAAGCACCTCCAACAATTCTTAAAACAACTCCATAAGACACTCATTCATTGTTTACTAATTCCCATTTTATTGCCCAAATGTCTGTCCTGTCCTGTCTCGTCCCGTCCCGTCCTGCTCCCCCACCCTCCGACACGCACACACAGAATGTTCCAGGCTCTACCACCAAGTTGTTCTGACAAACAAGTTTCGTCTTTGTTCACACTTTTTGATTTTTAAATATCCGCCACATGACGAAGTTTCTCACAGTTTGTAGTCTGTAGCACTTTTGCAATTCACTGCTGTATTTTAACCCAAGGAATGTTTAATAGGACTATCATGTAACAATCAATTCTAATTGTTTCGAATTAGATTATATTTTATTTTTTAAATAATCTTTATGATGCATGTTTGTCACATGCAAGTAATTGTACCGCCACACAATGGCAGTTTAGATCTTTATTTAGTCCCTAAAAGACCTGAACTATTCAAACCACTCATGAAAGACTTAAGCAATTTACTGTTTACTTTGCCTGCTTTTCAGTCTCATAACTTTGAACTATCAGAATAATAAAGAGACACATAAGGAATTAACAAAAAAGTTTTGTAACTATATAGGGGAATAATGGCATAACAGATCATATAACCAAGTTATTAGGTCTGGCTCTGCATTTTCTGAATTTCCACTGCTACACAACTGAAGAACATCAAAAAACAAACAATTCACAGATTAAAAAAATACATATTTCTCAGGCAGTGAACCCAAACTATGCTTTGAAGCAGATAAAAAAGAATGTTGATGAAGAACAGAAAACTGCTTGACTGTAGGTCGCGGTACCCAGCAAGGTCTTCTTATTGCTGCTTTTAAAACTAAACATATTTCCGTCTTCAGCCTGTGATCTGGCAAGACAGCGGCTTTGCCGGTTTTCTCTTATTCCTCATTATTATTGTTTCGCTCATTCCCTTCCTGGGTAATGAAGATGAAGGGAGGGGCCGTCCCTCATTTCACCGTGATGCTATTTTCCAGAATCACTAGGTAACATCACACACTTTGGGAAAGAAGTGCTCTGCATTTGGTGATTGACAACTCCCTGTCTGGCTTTTATCATCTCACTATTTTAATTTGACACTTTTGCCTTTACTCTGCTCTAACTCCCACCTCCAACCAGAATCCTGACCCCCCCCCCCAGCTCGGTCTCTCCTTGCAGTTTTGCTTGGCTAATACTTCCAACAAATAAAGAAGCCCTTTCTATGGGTGCTATTCTCCTTGACCTTCGCTTGCCCATTTTCTTTCAGGCACTTCAAACCGTCTTGCAGAGCTTCGGCTGAATGTGGCGAGTCCATCAGTGCCGAGGGGCTGTCCCTGAGCGCGCCCCGAATCCCCCACTTCAAAGATGGGCTGCATTCATTAATTGCCCTTTGAATTAATATCAGAGGGTCACAATGCGAGTGCGAAAAGAGAAAGAGGCTTTAATGAAGCATAGAGCCACCATTCATTTGCAGATAACCATGTTTTTATGCTTGGGTAGACATCATGTGTAGGGAAAAAAAAACTCAAGAAGAGGAAGAGGAGAAGGTGAAGAAAGGACTAGAAGTAAGAGTAAAGCTATTTCCACATCCATGGTTGGATGTGACTGAATGCAGGACGGATAAAAAACATTCTACAAGTTGCCGGAAAAGTAACACTAACAAGATCTCTCTGCATTAGCCTCCCTAAAAACCTCACTTCATGATCCAAAAAAAAAAAATTACATAGGGGACATATCTGTTAAATACCGGGTGTTTTCCTGCCAAATTTTGCCTATTCTGAGAAAAGTGGAGATCTTTACAACGTAGATGTTTAAACAATTTGCACTTTCAAAAGAAGTTACTCACATTAAATGGAAGTTAAATCGATATTCTAGCAAGTCAACTTTTTCACATTCAGTTAGATTTATTTGTCTTTTCCAACCATGTGGAGAGGTCTGTGGAAACCTGCGTGGCAGGGCCGCCCAAAGCAAACACGGCCCCGACCAAACATCCCATCCCTGTCACTACCAGTGTAGAGCCACAGATTTGTATCAGTTTTAACTGTTTTAGCAACCTACAAAAAATGAAGCGTAGTAAAAAGAGCAAACACTCCTCCCCCTGCACACACACTCAAACACACACTGCGCTTCAACTGTTTCTCAGTCTTTCTCACTCTCTTCCTGGCAGCAGTCCAGTGTGCCCAGATACAAAAAAAAAATCCTATTGAGCTGGTGTCTCTGCCTAAATCGTGAGCGGCCAGTTCTTCACTTTATTTACACAAACAAAGTCCTGCTCCGTTTCTTTGACAAAAGCAGCTAAATCTTTTTGCTCTTTCATGTTTTGTCAGCACTTGATTCCTTTTGTCCCCTGGCTATTTGCCTGGCCAGGGACAATGAGGCAGGAAGAATAGCAGCAGATTGTTGGAATGCGCCTTGGTAAACCTAATTATGACATGTTGACTGAGTTTGCCATGGCAGGTCTGAAAGATCCAGGCTTATTCAATTAGCCTTTCCAGGATTCCCTTTCAAAAATAAAGTTATCCCTTTGACTGTTTGTATTTCAGAGAGGTATTTTTTTGTCTGGCACAAATGGAAATCTGCAAGACTCCCTTCCCACTCTTCCCTGACTCCAGCTCATTTGAATGAGCTAAATGGGGTTAAAAAGATGAGCAGCAAAATGCAGGAGAGGAAAGAGGGGCGACTGTGTACGTTTAAAAAAAAATCATTATATCATTTTTATAGATTAGCACAATGATACCCTTCGAATTTTGCAAGGCACCAAAATAGGCATTTCTGCCAACCTGCATCCCAGCAGAAGACGTGCGGCACAAGAAAGCGGCCAGACCAGACAGGAATCCCACTTTTCTGTCAGTTTAACTCACACTGGCATGCAGATATAACCTGTTTAACCTGTTGCAAAGTTTAATGCCCCTATGTAAACATGTAAACAAGTACACTGGCCTTTGGAGTTTAAAAAAAACTGCTTCTCACACGTGGTATTTTTCCCTAAAGTGAACAGCATTATAAAAATTTCAATTCCTTCCCAAGGAAGGTGGAGAGAGGCGCAGGAGCAGGCCAGGCTCGCCCCTGCGTGGCAGAGGGAATCCCACGAAACTAGGAGCGTTTTCCCAGACAAATAAATCTAAATAAGCCGCCTTTGATCTGGGCACTTAAGGGAATCCCACAATGGCTTTTTAACGACGAGGGGCAGAGTTACTGGCCCCCTTTCCACAACAATGGCCCCCACTAACAACTACTTAATCAATATTTGGCCAGCGCTCCTCAACGAGATCTTTTCACATTTTAATTCAAAGTAGTAAAAAAAAAAAACAACCGAGAAAGGACGGCCAGTGGTCTACTAGTGAAATAAAGTAATAAAAAGTGTTAAAGGAGTCCGCTGGGTTTTGGTGAGATTTTACAGCCGTTTCGTGACGTATGAACTGATGACCACATGAGTGATCGCGGATTGATCGCTGGTCTTTCACTAAAACTGCCTAATAAACATATAGTTTATATATTGGAATGAAATGCGCAATTTTTGTACAATTTTTATATGTCTATATTACAATTTTTACGACAGAGCATCCAGAACAGTTATACAGTAATCCATATTCATTGCTTCTTTTCGTTTTTCGCTGTTTCCTCCTGGATTAACAAGTGCCGTAAGGGGGAGGAGTTACTTCTTTTATTTCTAATGATCTTTCTTAGATTGCAGGGATGTGAATAATATTTCCCACAACTTGAGCTGCTCTTCTGCCACTTTGCGAGGATTTGGATCGAAACCCATTATTTCTGCGCCCGCTTTAATTTTTCCTGCAGCTTTAATTTTGCAGAGTGAAGTGATGTTTAAACTATAATATAATACATAAGAATGTAGTGTGAGAGACTAAGGGAGAAAAATATAACGGATTTAAGGAAACGGCGATAAAATAGGATCATTTCGACCGTTGGAAACATCCTTTTCTCATTCCATTCTGACAACTCCGATCTGACTCGTATGTACAAATCACACACAAATAAACAGAATAAACTGAGCAGTTGTGCATTAAAAGCTCACAACAGGTTATTAACTGACTTTTGGTGTTATTATTGATTCTTCACAAGCGCCCGAGACAGGACTCAAACGTCGCACTGTCTAATTCCACCACAGCATGGAAAGAAAAAAGTTGAGGAGCGGAAAAAATACAACCAAAAAGACGCCAAGTATTTTAAGATCTTGCTGAGAGACTGACTTGCTTTTGTTCATGGTGGCGCTCCCCAAAAAAATGGGTAGAGATATTAAAGGAATATGCGCCGCAGGCAGGAGAGGGAGAAGGGCGGGTTTGGTGCTGACATGAAAGTGAGGAGAAATAAAAGGGTCGATTTAATCCGCTTGAAGAGATTTTCAGTGCGTGGGCTGTGCGTGATGGGCGAATATTGTAGCAGTGCGCATGACAAGGGCGGGTCCATTGTGATCAGGCTCGAGGCCAGTGGGGCTCTCGGGGGGGGGGGGGACATTGGTGTCTATTCACACACGTCCTCTTTAATACACTCTGCCCATCATTACATGTCACACAGCTCAACATGGGGAAAAAAACGGTCACCAGAGGTAATTAATGTTAAAGAGGGACAAAGGCGACTAATATAGAATTAACACAGATTATCCTGACAAGAACAACTTCTAATTATTGTTAGTATTATCTTATTATTATATTATTGCCGTATGACGCTGAATGTTTATTCTCCTTCTTCTTCTCTTTTTCTCCTTCTTCTTCTTCTCCTTCTTCTTCTTATTATTATTATTATGTTTTTATTTTTAATACTATTATTTACATATTTATATATATTTTTATATATTACATATTTAAATATTGCTATTATTTAGTGTGACATTGAACATCACATTATTAAACGAATCTCCAATGATTCCGTGATACGATTCGGACCGGGGCGACCCTGACCCGGTTAAAGCGGTTAATGATGATAGATAGATAGATAGATAGATAGATAGATAGATAGATAGATAGATAGATAGATAGATAGATAGATAGATAGATAGATAGATAATACAGTCAAGACCTGAGAAATGTAGCTTTACCTGATGTACAAAACTAGTTCAGATTTCGAACTCCGCTGCAGTAAAAGAAACTGGGAAAGCATTATTTCAACTGACGGTGCAACTAATTCGTTCACATAAATTAATTAGTTTTGATATTTGACAGTAATTGCACGTTGGATTTTTCTTTTTTTCGCTGTAATTAAATCACTGCCAGTGGATTTGAAGACAGTGCTCTCTTTGTGGCTCTTTGTCGCGCGCGGGGGGGTGCGGTGGTGGGCGTTTTGCACGTGGGATAACCAAAATAAATAGCAGCACTCGCTTGTGTCGGTGTGTTACAGCCCAGTGTGTGTCGCTCGCCCATTAAATCTGTCGTTTTATTACTGTAATCCCGCGCTCCCGGTGCGCGCAACAGGTGGACGAGCGGGGACGGTTCACACTCCAGCCGGCGGCCGCTGTGTGTTTCCCTCCGGAGGGAGCGAGCGGGGCGCAGCGAGAAGGAGACTGTTTCCAATTGTCATTTCAAATGGAAGTCGGCATCTTTAGACCATCTAAAGAGTCCAAAAGGAACATTTTGTAGGTGAAAACGACCATTTCTCCACGCCGCGCAGCGCCATAAAAGTGCTGCAGGCTGCGGCTATGGGCCGTCTCTGAATAATTCATCCCTCATTGCAAGCTCATAATGTCTTTTCTCAGTCTTTTGTCGCGGCTCTTTCTCTCCTTTTCTGCCTGAATTATAAAAAGTTTTCGTGCCTTTGTCCCGCGCGGGCTGCTGCGGGGCGCCCCTTTGTCCCCCCGCAGCCCAAGTGTGAGTCTCAATGGACTCTCCACTTTTTGTGTCCCAAGTTCATCCCCAAGTGTCCGATTGTGTTGGCAAAGGGGCTCTTTGTATGGGGTGGAACAGTTGAACAAATGTTTGATCAACTCATTTGGGACTTTTGTTTCCACTTTCTCTCCCTCACTTTCCCTTGTTGCGCAAAAACATATTATTACAGTAGATAATTAACTTAAAGACGAGAGGAGGGCGAAGGTGGGGGGGTTGCGCTGTTCCTCTTCACGGATTCACCTTTTGTGTAACTTTGTGAGTCACATCAGTTGTGCTTTTTGATGAAACTGGAAAAATTATTTTCCCAGTTGAAATGTATGGTCACAGCTGAAGTTTTCTTATTATGGCTTTAACACCTTCACATCTCGACACGTGTTTTCGAAATGCCTAATTTTATATGCACAACGTCCTTAAGTCCCTGCATCCGCAATACAGTTTTATAAATATGATTTTATGGCGTGTTTATTTAAAAAAAGCCCTATTAACACCGATTTCTGGTTCCAAAAAGGCAACCAGCTGTAGCAGACTATTCTAGCCTTTAGCAATAATCCATGCATATTTTACGCTTAATACCACAAATTATGTACAAGAAAATGTCTTAAAAGTCTCCCATGTGGACATTCGATATTTTCAAATGTGTTAAACTCAAGAAAATAATCAGAGATCCGTTCAACTTTCATGAGAAAGCTGAACGGACTAATAAATAAATTGTTATAATAACTTATATGCTTCACACGTTTTCGGACCATTTTTGGCCCTTTAGGCTCTATAGCGCACTACAGTGTGTTTTCATATATATTTATTCTACATAGAATGTAAGAGCTAAAAAACAAAGTTTTAATTTGTTTATAAATCATTTACAAATTCATGGTACACAAGGCTACACTAGGAAAATAAAATTATAGGAGAATTTCTATTTTAAACCTCATTACAACCGTTTTCATTAGTTCATTACAATTTCGTACCGAACAATTTGAAGTCAAAACTTCAGGAATAAAGCCGAAAAATAATCCTCAGTATGCATAATATACACACACACACACACACACACACACACACACACACAATTTCGATATATGTACATATATATGTTCGGTGTTTGTGTGTGTAGAAATATCAAATTAGTACGATTTTTTTTAATTTTAACTTCTATTTAGCTATTAGAACACTTCACTTTGCAGCACGAGAACCTCTTCATTCAGTGTGTTTTCTGCACAGACGGGGGTTCATTCGTTTCTTTGAACAGGATCCCCCCCACACACACGCGCGCGCGCACTCACACTCTCTCACACAGACCCCCTCCTGCCAGAAGCTGTCATGTCACCTGCTGTTTGAAATACTGTACTGAATACTGTAGCACCTCGTGGGAAAACAGCCACCTTGAGATAAGATTCATCACATACTTTCTCTCACTGGACCATCACACACTTTTCCTCGCGAGATTTTCACACACTTTCTCACTACAACTTTACACTCTTTCTCTCCCTGCATCTCGACACATGTGTCCTCATTGCATCCTCACATACTTTCCTCTCCCTGCAACTTTACACACCTCTCTTCACTGCAGCTTCACACATTTTCTCCATATCTGATACTGCAACGAAATCTACATATTAACACGCAGTTAACATGTTACATTTTGTTTTTTTAATTAATATGTGCGCAACAGGGCAAATAATACACCTTTAAACACAAAGGGACATTAGTGTGCATGATCATTAAAACATCTTTTTAAAAAAAACCATCAATATGCGCAACAAGTGAACTCTGCGGAACTTTTTTCTGTACTTTTTGGGCCACAGATTTAGTTATGCTTCTATATTCATGTTTAGGAGTAAATCCGGTCTTAACTTACATCTGTCTCCCAGAATGCCATCGATGCTGTGTTTCGCCTTCCTTTCGCTGTCTTCCAACTCCTTCTTCTCCATCTCATCCTCGTCGTCCTCGTCCTCCCCTTTTCCCCCGAATTTGCTCCGCATGATGCGACTGATGGAGCTCACTTCACAAATGAGCGCAAACAACAATTTAACAAAAATAACAACACATGGACTCAGTATTTATTATTAATTACACTCATTAATATTCCAAAAATTACACAACACACGATCAAAACAAATGCTCAAAAATGCAAGTATATATCATTAATAACCAAGAGTCTAGAATACAAGAAGGGGAACGTTCACTTCTAAAATAGTCCTAAAATACTTGTATTCGTGATAGGAAAAAAATTATAGTTATAATAAAAACTCAAGACTTTATGTGTGGTATATCAGAGTACGATTTTTAGTATTTTGGTAATATTTGGATTATTTTCATATTATTTAAGATATAAATAAGTTATCTGGCACGAGTGCGCAGGCGTGTTTCTGTGTAATTTCTGCTTTTTATTCGTTTTTATTATACTTTCAACTGTAATGCAAATTATGCGAGCATTTACACTGTTACGCATATTAAACATTACAACTTTTTTAAAATAAATAATAATGTTAATTTAATTAACGCTGGTGCGCAAGTTTGAATGGAAAACATAATTGCGTCATTTGTAGAATGGTTATTATACAAAATGGGTAAAATATTTGTTGGTTCGAAACACTTTATTCACACCAGCGAATAACGAATGTTTTTCTATTCAGAAATCAGTATTCCAATAGATCGTTATGCGACGCGGGTTAGAAATTTCTAGATGTTTGTGGAGATGTAACGGTTGATGGACATTTTTTCAGGCGCCGTGTGGCACGGTGGCCACTTTGCGGTACCTGAGGGGACGGTGTTTCTGTCACAGATCCCGTCCTTCAGTAACTTGTCCCGGATCTCCCAGCTGAACATGCCCGGGTTGTCGCGCTTGTACTCCTCGATCTTCTTCTCCACGTCTGGCGAGGTCACCTGCTGTAAACATCGCAGTCACTGATTTTGATCATCACATCACTGTTTTGTTCCCCGCGATTTAAATCGGAACAACATTCATTAACACATTAATATGATGTAAAAAGGGCCCCTTCGGCTCTAAAAGCAGAAAGTTGAAAGTTCACTTTTATAACTTGTTGCTGTGCGAGCTGACAAGTCCACGTGAGATCTGTCCTTCAGGTGCCATAAAAGGGTCACACTGGACGGGTTGAAAAAGTTGTGATTCCCCCCCCCCTCTCCACAGTGTAAATGTGAAGTAAACGTCTCTGATTTTACGCACGGAACTCTCCGGAGCATCAGTCCCACATTTAGTGAGGTTTCGAGGCGGCCCCCTTCGCCTCACCTTGGCTTTGCTTCCCCCGATGGCTCCGGGCCGAATGGAGCCCGTCTCCTGGTACCGGCACAGGATTTTGGACACGCAGCCGTGGGAGACCCGCAACTGGCGCGAGATGACACAGGGCCTGATGCCGTGATGCGCCATTTCCACGATCTTGTGTCGGATGTGGTTGGGCAGAGGTCGGCCGTTGATGAAGACCCCCCCGAGCTGGTTCACTCTGCCCTGGCCTAACGGGGTGGACACTACATGGGGCACAACAAAGAAAAACAAGAGCTGTTTATAATAATAATAATAATAATAATCATCATCATCATCATAAAAATAATCATAATCCGCTGATCCTGAGAAACATTTATACAGTGAAGGAATTATAAATAATCTACATGAGAAACAGGAACTTGCTAATTAAAATTTTGCATAATTTGTACATTTTACACAACACAATTGTCATATAATTTTCTTAAAATAAGTGCAACAGTTTCAAAAACTTTTAAATAAGTTTGCGGTATGGAAGGGGGATTTAAGTTTCACTTTTTTAAAGTTGACTTCGGATAAATAAAATCACCGCGCTGTAATAGTAACTTTTGTAATAGAAAGTATTATTTAGTTAAACATTATGTGCTCCGCGTTTTTAATTAATGTTGTCGAAATTTAAGTTGAAAACTTCAGCTTCTAGACACCCAATTTCATTTCTTTTAATTCGTCGTTAATGCAGAAGCCTAAGGGTTAATGTGACGAAAACCGCCAGTGTAACACAAAATTGTGCGCGTATTAACTCTCTCAGGAGGGATAAAAGATTGGCAAAAATGTGAAGTTGTGTTTGCACAGTTATCTCAGTAAATCTGGAAGATGCACAAAAACGTGAGAGCAGCAAAAATGAAAATAATTATTTACACACAAAGCATGCATTTATTCACAAATGACTCAAGACACTTGGAAATCACTCCTTGGGGAACCACTAATATTTTATACTGCACCGATAATAATTAACATTTCAAGTACTCAGTGCAGGTCCTTTATTAGTGTTGTGTGAGCTGTATTTTATATTTCTTTATTAATTTGCTGTACCTTCCAAAGGGAAGCCACTCCGTTGGTAGTTCTGGGCCAGCGTGGGGCGCATCATCCTGGGCACGGCCCCCGCCAGAGCTGTCATTTCTCCACACTCCCGCCGACTGGTGACCTCGTCCCACCAGCAGAAGACGGAAAGAAAGGCGGGCAAGGAAGGAATATATCTGCAGCCGAAGGAGTCAGAGGAGTCGAGTCAAGATGTCTGGTATTCCAGGGTCTGTGCGCTTGGGCCACTTCCTCGTCCAAATGATGTAATATCCCCCCTTCTGGGAAAGAAGGCGAAGTTAGAGAAAGTTGTGGAAAACTTCTCAAGCCAGTGGCGCTGAAACGGCCGGGCGAAGGTGTAGCGGTGTGGTGAAGCTCAGGAAAGTGATGCTCTTGTTGTTGTTGTCGTTGTCCTTGTTGTTGTTGTTGTCACACCGGCGGCGAGTGCAGCGCTGCCCAATACAGCTACATTTATGAGCCGCAGCGCCCGCAGCTCCATCACTTCTCCGCTCGCTCTGATTGGCTGAGAAGGGACGTGCACGTTCCACAAGGAGCTCGCTGATTGGTGGACAGCGCGAACTTTCTTTCCCTCTCACTTGCGCGAGTCCCGAGGGTCCGTCGGGGGACACGGTGGCGATTGAGGCCAGACCTGCTTAAGGTGGTAGATGTCACCCAAAAACTTTTTGTGCCACTGCGCGCCACATTTTTCATCCATCTATAATCTGTTGCGGTTTAACTGGCGTTTTTTCCCCCGTTCCGTTAGAAATAATTTCCCCCCAAACCGATTTGCGAGCTCGTGCCCGGGGGCTGACACTTGTGGATACCGTTAAACGGTAAAGCTTGGGATTTCGAGTCCGACTGGCTTCCAGAAGCTGCACTTTCCCCAAACGTTTGCTCGTTTCAAAGAGTTTATTGTATCATTGTTGTGCTGAGATTGCGGAGCACGGCCGCAGCGGGGTGTGACGCCAGCGGTGCCGTAAATACCGTCTACTTGCGGAGGGTCTTTATTTCTCACCCAGAGCCCCTCTCTGAACAGCCACAATGGCACCCTTACCGCACTTTCACTCACCGGCTTTCAAGTGAATCGCTTTCCTTTCTATTCTTTCACGCAAATTGATAAACACTAACTGCGGTGGTCAAGGTAATATTTGTTTGTTGAGTTAAGGTGAAGTGGCACTGTGGTTGGGGTTGAGGAGCAGCCGGGGTTGGACAAAGTAAGGGAAAAACACCCCCTCCTTCTTTTTCCCCCTCTCTCCTTCCATCCCTCTCTCTCTCTCTCCATCTCTCTCCCTCTGTCTCTGGGTTAAAATGTGCATTGAAGAGGCTCTGTCAGTCAAGAAGGCCGCTCATTCAACACACCCAATCAATCAAAGGGAGAGGGGATCATTCCCCGTAAGGCCATTCAGTGAAAACAAAACAAAGACTCTCTTTCCTCCAGATTCCACCAAAAGGTTGCGCTCCACTCCCGGTCCCAGATATGTACCACACCACTTTATTATTCCTCCCAGGGGTCTGGCGCACTGCAGGCTGAACATCCCCCCCCCCATACACACACACACCCTCCTCGTCGCTGTTCTGCTGCATCACCAAGTGTCACCCTGAGGAGCACTAATTTTATGCGGAACTTTCCTGGTTGATCTCGGCAGTTAAGTTAGAGCAGGAAACGTGGCATCACGACGAACTTAAAGTCAGGAGCTAAAACTCTTGTAACGGTGCATTAAGAAGCCTGCGAATGAGTTAGAAATGTAATATACAGTGATGGCGATGAAGGGGTTGATGTGGCTGCATTTTGATGGTTTCATTCGGTATTAATACCAATTTACTTGCTTCAGTTTTTTAAAAAGTCAAATGGGAGTCGTAAGTAATACTGAATGTAAACGGTTCGACTTTCAAAAATTCGTTGAAGTAATAATACAGTTTTAACTTCTCAATAATGCCTGAAACTGGAATAACAGTGTAATGCAGTTTTTCCGTCTCATGCCATTTCGAATAACTGATTTAAAAAAGAAAAAAATAATAATTTCGTTCCTATGGACAAAAACCTAAATTCAAGGGGTTATTTGGATTCAGCTCCAGACTCTTTACCCGCATTTGTTGCGCAGCTGTAGGAACATCTTGGAGGGACACATAATTTTGTGTGAAAAACTTTTATAACTTTCTTGCGGAGCACACTTATTAACGTGAATATTATATATCGCCTATAATGGATCAGTTGGAGGGGGGGGGGTTGATTTCTGTTTTTACCCCGGTACCCGGGCCTCCCTCGGCCCGCAGCTCACGAGTCGTCACGAGCCGTGCGCACTTTTTAACTGGATTATCCGAGATGAGCTCGTGTGAACAGAGGTCACCGCGGCCGTGCGCGCCTCTCCTCCATTCACAGTTTTCCTTGAACGCGCATGGACTTAAACACCAAAGTAGCAGAAACTGCGGAACAATGAAGTTATATAGTCCCAACATTTTAGAAATGATAAATTTAAATTTCATGAGTCGGATTTACATTGAAAAGAATTTGTTGTTTATTTGTTGAAAAGTTCGACTAAAAACGCGCAGGTTGTCATAAAATATTCCAACTTGGGCACCTTCTTAAAAGGGATCTGATGAGCAGGTTTGGACCCAACCTGAGCTGCACATACACCCAAGTGGAGAGATGTGTATTTTACAGCTGTGAACATTCTCACATATGTATTTCTCCTCCACGGAATCTCAGTAAGATTCCAGTTCCAGTGGTTTCTTCATCCTGCGCTCGAGGTTCCACCTGAACTGCTGCGCCAGAGCCGTTCAGCGATGGGTGGAGATCCTCCACGGGAGATCAGTGCGGAGCCCCCAGCCCTCCACACGGGGCACTTCTACAGTTAAACAACTCGGCAGGAAGAGGCAGTGCAGGTACAGTCACACACCTCCATTAAGAAAAGGTACCACAACACACTCGATTAACATCTGACATCGTTGTACATGTGAAAAGACACTTGAAATGTTTTCTTTCGACCTCTTCTGGGGAACAGTGGGGGGCAGAAGGGGAAACGGGACAGGGGTTAAAAAAAAAAAACCGGGCTCCTTTCACGTGCTCAGGGGTGCTTTATTCTACCTCGCTGACCTCCCAAAACTGCACTTCATCTTTACGCCATCCAGAGCTTCCCGCGTGGCGCGCGCAGCAGCCCGTCAAGATTTTAATGGAACCAGTTGCGGCTTCACGTCACACCGCATTTCGCATAATCTGCGCCGATTAATGCGGTAAATGTGCGAACTGAGATCCCATTAATTAGTCGTGTCACAACCCATTGAGTCACGCGGGCGTCTCGAGGCACCTCTGCGCGTGCAAAACGTTTCCTTCAATTAATTCCACAGATTCGTAACGGAGAAGCGTTATGGTAAATACAGCGTATTGATAATAAAGAAAGGCGTTATTACCTGGAAAATATTGCTTTCATGGGTCTATTCTTGTTATTAAGTTGCATGTTGTCTTAGACCAGTCCTTCTTTGACATATTTATCTACGCGTCGCAAATAATTGTTCAAAATACGCCATTTGACTTTGCTAATATATTTTTATGGCATTTTATTGAGCTATTATACAACTGAAAATAGTTTATGCAGTTAAGTAAAAACTGGAGTCTATGGAAATTATTTAGAAGTCGATTTCAGTAGAGAAACAAATTGTTTCTTTTTTTCTTCATATTATTGTGCAAACAAACAGAAATTCATATTCTGAAGTGTTCAGACCGAATAAATATCAGGATTAAGTATTTCAGGCGTATTTCTCACAGTCGACCGACTGAGAAAATATTTTCTTTTGTCTTGTGGTGGATTCGCCGAAATGCTGTTTCTACGGTGAAGAGAAGAAAAGAAAATATATATCCACTTCAGTTTTCTCCAAAGTGACATTGGATCCCCGTGTCAAATCCATTAGCGAGGCTGAAATTCACAAATTCACAAGTAATTGCATCATAAATAAAAACTGAGATAGGCGCCTTATCTGGTTCACCTTTGAACAAAAAGAATAATAAATGTGCTCCTGTAGAAAGTTCGTGAATGTGCAGCTTGGCCTCTTTCAGTATTTTTATGAATGAAGTTGTGCGGTAGTGAAAACTACGCAAGTACGTAGTCTGCTCATTCTCTACATTAAACGTACAAAAATATATTTAACGGTGACGTCGGTTTGTTATATGTGCAAACTTTAAAAAAAGCATTCATGAAACAGTTGTTATATAAGGGTTTGAACACATATTTCCAAGGTATGCAATTAGCATAAAGTATGAAATGACTATAATAGTATGTATATAAATGACCATAAAATACTAATAATAAGAGAAACACATTAAAGTCTTTCAGTTTAATCACGCAAATTCATGGATGAACTTTTCTTTTGTTTTCAAACCCAATTAGTAAACCCTCCTGTAATTTAAATAAAATGTTTTATTTTGTGGCTGATATGCAAACAGCTAAACACAGAAGCAGCGTACAATTTAGAAATGGATCTTCTGAAAATCAGACGTTCCTGAACTGAGTTTAAAGAAGCGTTTAAAAATGTTATATTTAGAAGTGATGGTGTGCCACTAAAAAAAAAAAATCTTGTTCACCTTCAAAATTTGAAATAAATTTAACAAAAAAGTGAGGATTTTGAGTCGCGGTAAAAAAAGAAATCTGAATGGAGCAATAATTTTTTTTTTCCCGTCGAAGCACAAACGGCTCTCAAACATTTAACGAGTTTGGATGATTTGGTCACTGAATCTGGTTGGAAATCTATCATAGTTGAACACAACTTGGATGTGTATTTGTATATTTCCCAAACAACGTCAACACTCATTCATTTATACAATTAAATTTTTATATATTACACATGAGCTAATATAATAATAGTCACGAAATGCAAGCGCAGTTAAAGTAGGTTCTGCTGAAAATAAAAACGTTTTGAAGCTCAAATTCTAAATTACTGCATATAAAATTGTGCTTTCTAGCAAACTGCTTAAGAAAAGGCTCCCGTATAACTAACAGTCAGGAAATGGATAGTTACCCAAGGAGGAGAGTTTAAAATAACACTTCAGTTTTTTATTATCCAAATGCATACTGATACATTTGATTATTGTTTTATTTGATTATTGTTTGTATATATACCCATAAGCCAAATGGATATTTTAGCATATTTTACTTCTGTGTTTACTTATGTGGTTATATTGTTTTTTATTACAGTGGTTTCAAAGACCATCAGAAACATCAAGTTAAATCACAAAATGAGCAAATAAGAAGTTAGAAAAGAGTATTGTGAATTACAGAAATGTACCAGGGCTTCTTGGGGGAAGATGAAAGAAGAGATGATGTTTGTAGTGGCTTCAGAGTCCTAGTGCGGACAGTCAAGGACACACAGGGACTGGGTGGAGAAGAGGTGGTTCAGTGTGGAGGCAGAGAGAGGAGAGGCCTAAGCCTCCGACTCCGTCTGTAAGTTATTTGTTGTCCGGATACGGTGGCGGTCCGCTCTGATTATTAGCAGGGGGTTGGATATGTGGCCTCACAGTGAACCTCTGCTGTGCCTTTTAGGACCCCTCCGGGATGCCCTCCTCTCCTGTTCCCTCAGGTGAAACTCCCAGCAGCACTCCTCTCCACAGGGGACAGCCCGCAATCCTTAGCAGGTTAGAGATTAACCAATCGTACCGGGGGATGATGATTGAAGTGGCCGTCTTTAAAAAGAAGAGCGGTGGCGGGACGTGGTGGAGATTGGGTGTGAGCCGAGCGGTGGGGGTGGAGGGGGCAGGAGGGGCGGCCCCATACCTCAGGGCAACTTGAGTGTTCAATACCTGGGGTGCTCAAGACACTAACACAGTTACCCCCCTGCCCTGGGTGTACACCATGCTGAAATCCAGCTGAAATGGCACCACTTGAAGTTTCAACCCTCTTGGGATGTTGGGGGGAAGGGGGCAAATCAAGTCCTATTTCCACTGAATTATCTCCTTTTGCTGTTGTCATGTCTTCCTCATCACATCTCCTTCCGTATCCACTTCCCTGCACCTCTCTCTCTCTGTTCCTCATATATACATATATCATATTAGGTATTTAATGGGTTTTGACATGAAGGTTGTGTTCTCAGTTTCTGTGGTCCAGTCCCAGCCAACTGTTCAACAAGATCTTTGGCTCCAGAGGCTCAGTTTCCACAGAAAGATGAAGACGTGGCTTCCTGGATGGATATGTTAAGGGGCTGAACTTGCTGTCTAGAAAATACTATGTTCAAATTGAACCTTTTTTTCCGATTTCAAGGTTCAACAATCAAGATACACCTTTATTGTTATTCTATCTTACACCGATGTACGAGAGAGAACGAAATGCAGCTTCTCCTGGACCACGGTGAACAGTGCACTAAACACGCAGCGTGATGACGCAGATAAGTTGAATGGAACAGAAGATGAAGAGGTAAACAGAGAGAAATAGATACCAAATGAATGATAGATATGTCAATAAAATAATCAGTTCATAGTGATGGTAGAGCAGGAGGTGGTCAGTGGTTCTGTTGATCAGTCTCTATGCTGTTTGGAATTCTGACAGCCTGTGGCAAAAAGCTGCTCCTCAGCCTGGTGGTATTGGCCTGCAAGTTGTGATAGAATCTTCAAGATGGGAGGAATAGTTGGTTTGGATGGTGGGCAGTGAGGTTCTGGTGACGGACTGGGTGGTCTTGATTACCCACTGTAGAGTTTGTTTCTTTGGAATGAAAAGAAAAGTGAGCTGCAAGAGTTTGACTTTCCATATCTGAGGACAGGATAAAAAAATAATTTCACGTAAAGAGGAGAAGTCATCTCATACCCTGGAATATGGAGCTTGGAGAGGAGGCACTGACTGGTGGTCCTTACAAAAGAATAGGTGAAGAATCATTGTGTAAAACCCACCAGTCAGTGACTTCCTCACCTCTTTAGATTGCATCATTTTTTAGTAATGATGGAGATGTCAACCATCTTCAAAGGCCTCAGACTGGGAAAATCAGTCAAGAAGCTGCAGACATTACAGACGTTATTAGCAGTGGTTCTCCTGCAGATATCGTAATGTGCACTTCACAGCTTTTTCTAGTTCACTTTGAAACTTTCTGGTCTTATTCGGTAGTTTACATGCAGATTGAAATCAGAACAATGTCTGCAGACCAACGGCTGTCAGATCGACCATAATTTGCATGCAGTTCACATGGCGGGAGCAGCACGGGACTAAAACAACACCAACATGGAGGAATGTGAAACGAGTAACTCTTCAAAGTATGGAAACCGTTGTAAATTATTAGCTTAACAACAACAACAACAACAACAATAATAATAATAATAATAATCTGGGGAAATCTAAAATACTGAATTTATGCATCTATTGCCCGCTAGGGGGTGTCTTTACACGTTGCAAAGTTACATAAACCTACTAAAACATAAATGTTGGTCATGTACTTAGTTTTGTACATTTATAGTTCCCGCATCAAACATAGTAACATAAGGTATTAAACTCTTACTGTAAGTCTTCATCAGCGTAGAGTAATGCAAAAAAAGTAACCGAAACAAAAGTACACTTTATTTCTTTTACTGAAATGTGTTTATGCATCACATACGTCACAGTGAACAGCAGCACTTTTTATCCTCAAGACGACCAGAATATTCAAATATCCCGCAGTTTGTCCACTTGCGGGGAAGGAAACTGCGTGGGTCTATAGAAAGATTTACAGAGAAGTTCAGAAAAAAGAAGAAATGTAGGTGAACATGCATGGATGTTTAAACTGCAAGCGCTGTGCGTCGTGTGATTATTCTCGTTATATTTAAATAAGTTAGCTGATGAATAATAAGAACGTTTCTCTCTGTCGGCTACACGGATCCACCCATTTGTTCGTCTACAAACAGATTAAAAAACGAAACACCACCTGTACGGAACACTAATGCCACAGCCATTATATAGGATGTGTGTGATATGATACAGCCATAATAATAATGATGATGATAACGATAATAATATGTACCTGCGCGCGACTGCCGCGTCACAATCAGTGACGCACAGGAAGTGACCACAGAAGATATAAATAAATGGAAGCGCAAGCCGCCTACATTTTATGCATTTGATTGTAAAATCCGTGCGGAAACCCTCGCGACAGTGACAAAAGAAGCACTGGGGGGGGGGGGGGGGCAGGGCTTGACGAGGTCTGGGGCACCTATGAGGCCTGCCAAATGGAACAGTGCTGCACAGGACACAAACAGACAACTCGGCCAAACTTAATGAATTTGNGGGGGGCATGGCTTGACACCTGTCCCTATCTGCGCCAGTCAGTAAACACAACTTCTCACGGAGGTGGGTGGGTGGGTGTGTGCACGCGCGGCGCAGCTCTAACATGACACCTTCACACTCCGTTATCCATAGGGGTCTCTTGGTGACAACAGCAATAGCTAAAAAACGGTTTTGGGGTTATTTGAAGATGGGGGTCGCCCCCCCCCCCCAGAATGAACACGTGATCGGCGACATATAGTACATGTACCCAGTACGGCTGATCTGTACACAGCATGTATATGTGTTAAATACACTGTACATAAACATAAACACTGAGAACATGGGTAAACGGGAGCTGTCCGGGGGGCCACGCGGGTGACGCACCCTCACGCGCTCCGCCGGCTGGAGCCGGCAGATGAGCGGCCTGTCTCGTGCTCAGGCCTGTACTTGAGCCAGCAGATGAGCCACGTGACCACCACGGAGAACATGGCTAGGATGCTGGCCACCGACAGGCAGATGGGCCCGGCCGGCGAGGGGGGGCTGCCGTGGCTGTGCACGAACACGAGGCCCATGAAGAGCAGCACGAGCATGGAGAGGAAGGAGAAGACGACGCACACGCAGCCCGTGGTGAGCGCCGCACGCTTGCAGCTCTGGCAGCTGTCGTAGCGCACCGAGTCCTGCGACAGCGTGGTGGCCGTGGACACGGCGCTGGACGGCGCCGCCGGCCCAGGAGACGCGCCCGTCGTGGCTGCCGCCGCCGCCGCCGCCTCCTCGCGCCGCAGGGAGACGAGTGCCGGATGCAGCGGCGGGGGGTGCGGGGGCAGGGAGTCCTGCGGTAGCGGGTCCGAGTCCACGCACAGCGGCAGCGCCTCCGTCACTTTGGTGTTGTTGGGCAGGTTCCGTATGCGATAGTCCGGCACCGGCGTGCGGTGGCGACACACGGGGCAGCCGATGCGCCACGGTCTGTCCTCGCGCAGGTGCAGCGTGTGCAGACACTCCTCGCAGAACGTGTGCAGACACTCGAGGATCTTGGGCGCGCGCCGGTCCAGGTCGAAGTAATTGTAGCAGATCTTGCACTCGTACTCCTCCATGGGCAGCGGTGCGGCGGCCGCGCTCTCGGCTCCGCTCGCTGGCACGACCGCCTCTGCCATGTCATCTTTCGCCGCTCGCACGATCCGCGCACGAGAAAATGGGGGGGAAACACACGCGCACACACATACATGCATATACACACACGCACACACCCACGGCGAGAGACGCCCTGGTCGCGCGTCGGCGGTCCGCGCGCGCTGCCTGCGAACGCGCCGCCTCCCTTCCTCACATTCTATATCATTATTGTCGACGTCTCCTTATTTTCTCCGCTCCCGCCGCCGGATCCGCTCGCTGTTTTCGTGCGCGGATCGCAGCGCCCAACGCTTCCCGTCACTCCTCCATTGTTTCCGTCGCTCCGCCGAGCGCTGCGAGGAGGCGGCTCACGGAGGAAGAGCGGTGATGTAATGCCCGTGATTCAGGCGCGAGGGTCCAGGGAGCTGCAGTCCACACAGCTCCAGCACTAAGAGCTGGATTCTTCACCACAGAGCTCCTCCACTGAGCTCCGTCAACAAGTTCCAGCACTGAGCTCCACCACCAAGCCCTGCCACACAGTTCCACCACCTGGCCAAACAATGGTGCTCCTCCACCCACCCAAATAATGATGCCCAACCACCCAGCTCAATAACAAAACTCCAGTGCAGGACTCCACAAAACAGCCCCATCATTGTGTGGAAAAAAAAAACTCCAATATAGAGCATCACCACCAGGCCCTGCAGCACAGTTTCCCCACCTGACCAAATAATGGCATTCCTCCACCCAACCACATAACAATGCTCCACCACCCAGCTCAAAAACGAGGTCCACTATCCAGCACCATAACAGAACTCCAGCACAAAGTGCTTCACCACAGACCTCCACCAATGAGCTCCATCACCAAGACCTACAACAGAACTCCACCAACTTTGATAGTGGATAGCTTCACCAAAGAGCTCCTTTCCTGAGCTCCACAGCAGAGCTCCTCCACCATACCCTGATCACTGGAACAAAGATAAACAGTGGAAAAAAACAAGACTGCACAACCAAAACCCACAAAGATAAAGAGTTCTTTAAGGAAATTAAGACACATGGTCAGGTCAGGGTTGAGGTCTCCACGGAAACAGCTTGGATCAAAGGATCTCTCTTTCTCCCACACAGTTTATTATCCCTCCTGTTTAATATCTGATAAACTGGAATCATTTCATCCACCACAGAGGAACTCATGATACATGTTCCTGTGTCACAAATGAACCGTTTATAAATTATTACAAAACGCAGAGCACTGTTGTAACCTGCGAAAATCAAAGCTAAACATCCTGTCTGTGATTCTGACCCTTCTTGAGCTCCTATGAGATTTGAGGACATGGTTGTTTATTAGATGCAGGTTAATTAAAATTGACATGATTTTTATGTGTTGTGCGGCTGAGATTATTACATGGTTTTTATTATAAGCAAATGAGTTACCTGGTGCTGCTCGGGTCAAAAAGTGTAAACAGTAATAATACATTATATAATCACTGAACTGTTTCACCATTAAAGTGGTTGGATTTTAATACATAGGTAACCAGGGACTGACGCACGTGCTGGTCATAGTCAAGCGGAAAGAAAAAAGCAACATATACACACACACACACACACACACACACATATATATATATATATATATATATATATATATATATATATATACACACACACAAACAAACTTTATTGCCTTTAAACTTGCTGAATTTAGTGTGCGTGTGTGTATGTGAGAAGAAAATTCAGGAGCGTCAGGTACATACGTGCATCAGCGTCTCTACGTATTGTCTCCGTGTGACGTCACTACCCCTGTTTCTTAAGCGTCGTCGGTGACCGAATGTTAAATTTTCAAAATAGTAAGTAACATTTTTGGAGTTTAATCAACTTGACTATGCAAAAACCTCCCTTCGAGCGACACGTACTTGTGCGTCAAATGTTAAGTTTGCAGTTTGAAAAATAAAGCCGTGGACAAACAGAAAAACGGATTAAACTTTACAGCTGTTGTGATTCTGTTACAGCTGAAATCCGCCATAGAACCTGTGGAAATGAAATACGCAACAAACGGCCGCTGGTGTCTTATAAAATCTGTCCCTAAATCACTGTCACTACCCAGGTGAACATGTCAACTGCAGCTTGAGAAGAGCCTGCGATCGTCGGGCTTTAGGACACCTCGGAGCCCTCCCTGCCGACCCACCTGCTGTGCGTCTCACCTGAGCGCCGGCGCACCTGTGCTCGCACACCTAGGCACACGCCACCACCTGTTCGCAAGGCGCCAGGGGCTCCGCGGCGACGATGCTGGACGCGGTCCGGTACCTGCAAGGCTCGGAGCTGGTGGCCACTTTCCAGAAGAGGTGCGGGCTCCTCGCGCTGGACGTGGGTGCGGCTCGGCGGAAGCGCGAGAAACAGGACAGAAATTCAAATTACACGTGCAGATCGCACGTGTGCGGTGATGCGGTGAGTACCTGCTTTGCACGTCCTTGTTTTAATGTCGGGTGCATGAAACAGAATCGGGTACGGCCGGTGGGATACATCTAGATTTGAAGGTAGGGTCAAAAGGGAAAGGAAGGGAGGCGTTTCCCAACTTGAATTTCCCGTTTCACCGGTTCACTCATCACTCAGCAGGTGATGAAGCCACAGAAGATATTTTTCAAAAACTGACAGTTATACTGTTATTTAACCCCCATTTAAAGCGTGAATGTAACCAATGAAACCATAATACCGGTGTGAGTGGTTTCCTTTGACCTCATACCTGGTCCAGGCCTTTGGAAAAACAAGTGAGCGTATGGGAAAAGGGGTGTTATGGAAATATCTGTCACCATTTACGTTTGTTATGCCTTGATTTAAGTGCTTCTGCTTGTCATGTTACACATGCTGCAGTGTAACTGCACCAGGTCTCCCGGGAAGGATCACTATTGTGATGGTGACGCCTGGAGACCACAGGGTGCTGTGAGCCTGTGGTTTGCTGACCTCCCGCACCGATGCAGTCCTCAAGACCAGATTCACTATACATCTGTGGCATTATAACTCTGGGAGTGCCTTTGTATGTAATAACCCATGTTAAGCCCTGTCTCTGCCCATAAACGCTCTCATTAAAGGTGCACACTTGTTTTTTTTCCCCCGAACGGATGAGAAAGCACACCCTCTGTCCTGTGTTAAGAGAACCATAACCGCATAAGCGAACGCTGGCTGTTAAGGCCATCAAGCACACCAGTACTATCCCCTGTTGGGCCACCAGGGAGCGTAGCAGTTAGTGACTAGACCCAGCTTTGAACCTCAACTCCTGCTGCCGTGCCCTGTGTATAAATGAAACATACCCAGCCTTATAAAGGTGTAAATAAACAACAAACCTGTCTGAAAAGTGGTTTGTAGAAAAGTCTCAGACAATTGAATCAGTAATACAGCCTTCTGCTGCCTTGCAAACGTGATTTGTTCTTAAATCTCTTTATAGAATAAATTCTCGTACATTGCAACACATAATTAACAGTACTTTCAGTGGCAGTTTTTTTTTGTTTTGGTTTCCAGGGCCCCACATTTGACATGTATTTATGCTAAAACCCCAGATTCCATTAATTACCCTAATACTGTACATCTGTCTGCCGGCGCTCAGTTAGCGCTATAGTAGCTATTACACAATGCTTACAAGTAAAACGTGATAATGTTTATGTATTAATTTGTCCTTTAATACAAAAAGCAGAACAGCAAAGGCAAAAGAAATCAATTTTTAAAAATGCAAATGGGTTCACCCTCAGAGAACAAGTTGACATTGTTTTGGATGATTCCAATTGGAGGTGTGACTTCTGAGATTATAACAAGTGAAACTGGCAAACGGGGGTAACGGAGGCTTTGAAATGAACACAGCATGAGCCAAACTATAACTGTGAACACAGACTATAACTCGACAGCTCTGTCACTATCCAATATCTAAATCCTGTCCGTGTTAGCAGGAGGGACAAAAAATGAAACCAAATGGGTGAATCTCAGAGATGACTGTTAGCACCACAAACCAGGATCTTTGAGGCTATGTGGTGGTAAAGCTGTCACCATTTTGTTTAGAGGCAACAATGCGACTTCATGAGCAGATAATGGTTTTATTAACAACCCCTCCCCCATGAGCCAACCTGCACCTCTATGTTTGCCTGCAGGGACCAACTCTCCAGTACAGGGTTCACAACCACCTTCTCTATTACTTGTTTCTGGGGTCTGCGGAGCTGGGACATGAGGTGTTTTACATCACCTTCCTCCCCTGCATCCACTGGAACCTGGACCCCTTCCTGTGCCGCCGGCTGGTCAACATGTGGATGGTAAGTGTCTCCCATGAGCTCGGCATGTGAGCTCTGTCAGTTTTGCTTTATTTTTTGTCCTCTTATGGTTCTGTCAGAGTGTGGTAAAAAATACTCCCCTGGGCTACATTTCAGATGGCATGGAATAATCAATACGGAATTCCACTCTCGGTTCTGCTGAATAGAATTGAACGAGTGCATTGAATTTCAATATATATAAGGTTTTGGGTGTCAAGCAAAATGTGGCTCAGAAGAACAACAGAGAACATTGTAATGTTATTATTAATGGTTGGCACTACAAGGTAAAGGAAAGTAACGTGCAAGGTTTGCAAAATGTTTGCTTAATAAAAGTGGGAGGCAGGTGGCAAAGTGGTTAGTCGTTCCTGTGCAGTCGAAGGAGATGGGTTTGAGGCCCCACTCCTGCTGTGGTACCCTGACAGTACAGTTAACCTTAAGATACAAATCTTTGACATATGAGTTTTCACATGTGAGTGAAATTATTTAATACTCTTTACCATGTAATGACCAAATATGAGGTTGACCTTTCATGTTTATGAGTAACAAGAGTCAAGCGTGGGGGATTTTCAAAGTTTGCACCAGAAGCCACTGTAGTGCATGAGTGACTGCGGATCTGTAATAGATTAGTTATGTCTGTTGAGTTCAACGGCATGACTGTATGTGTATATAAAAAAAATTCCTTTCTCACCACATTTTCCCCTGTAGGTGGTGTCTTTCCTCCTACCACAGGTCTGGGAGTTTGAGGGTACAGTGCAGTATTTCTGCTGTTCCTAGAACTGCACTCTTTTGGACTGAGATCAATGTTGTCATACCTGGGATCTGATGGAACCACTTCTCTAGCTTAGGGGTCACGGCCTCAAGTTTCATGGCCTTTGTTTTCACTTTCCACATTCTCTCCAGTTATTTCCATCCCTTCTCTTTCTCTAGGTTCTCATATTCCTTCTTTCTGATGCTTCAGTCAGAATCACCACATCTATCACCACTAACATTTTCTCCTCCTTGTCTGTTACCAGTATATCTGGTTGGTTGGCAAGTACCTATTTATCCTTCTGGATGTGGAAGTCCCACATGATCTTGACTCTTGTTCTCCACCACTCTCCGTGGTACCTCCCGTTTAGACTTGGAAGTATGCAGGCCATATTCCTTACAGATGTTCCTGTATATGATCCCTGCCACGTGGTTGTACCTCTCAATATACGCTTTCCCTGCCTGCATCTCGCAACTGCTACTAGGTGCTGGATTGTCTCGGGCTTCTTAGCACAGTCTGCACCTGGGGTCCTGCCTGATATGTAACCTCTATTTTCATTGACCTGGTGCTGAGGACTTGTTATTGTGCTGCCATGATCAGTGCCTCTCCACAGTCCTTCAGTCTTGTCTTAGCTAGCCAGCAGTAGGATCTCCTCAGGTCAGACCCCTCTGCTATCTCTCGGTTTTACATTCCATGGAGGGGCTTATCCTGCTATGGCCTCTCCTTTACTTCCCTACTATCCACATCCCCCATCTGCTTCAGACATCCCCCCAGCAGCTCATCTTTAGGGGGACATTGTTCTGAAGAACTTGTGGATGTTCAGTATTTCATTCAAGACGCTAGACAGTGTGTGTGTGTGTGTGTGTGTGTCTCTTTGGAGAAATGTTTTCAGCTAAATTAATAAATAATAAAAATGAAATGTACCTTAAAAAAGGTTGACATGTTTCAATGAAAAATGGTGTGTTTTTCCCCCCCCTGGTTCTTGATGAGGTTAACAGCCTGGAGGATAAGTTGGCACAGGACTCCTGACCATCTGTGACCAATGGCTGACAGTTGTGTCTGGACCACTTCTCACCATGAAAGCGGTCTTCTCATGCCAGCTCTGTCAAAGCCCAGTATACATATAAACACACACACACACACACACACACACACACACACACACACACACAGACACAGAGAATCTCGGATCCCAGGTATGACAACATCGGTCTCAGTCCAGAAGAGCAAATTTGAGGGTATAGTGCAGGGAAAAACTGGGTCAGAAAAGGTATAGAAGTATTTAGACCCCTTCAAAGTTATCAACATTGCCTGGATTACAAATTATACTTACACATTTTTCTAATTAGCATTTTTAGGGTGAACTCGCACGCTTTAATAATAAACTGTTAGAGCCAAAATAAGTAATTTGTTTACAGATATTTTAAAGAAAACGAACCCCTGAGTTCTGGAAAGTCCAAGTTCACACTGATGGAAAAAGTACTCCCTGTCAAGGACACAACAACCACGTTTTCTAGATCTAAAAAAAAAAAACTTGTTTTATGGATCGCTGGTAAGCCTCTGAACCTGAAGGAAAGGTGTAAGAATGGAAACTAAAGAACATAGTGTGGAAATTTGAAGTAAAGTAACAGAAATGTGTAAATTAGGAGAAGGGGACAAAATAATTTCCACGTCTTTGGATCTTCCAGTCAGCACTGTTTGTTAAGCAAGTGGAAGCTGCATCACACTACCCAGACACTGCTGTGATAAGGGCTTCCCTCAAACCTCAATGTCCGGGCAAGATGAAGACTTGTGAGGGAAACCTCGAAGAGGCTAACAGGCTCTTTGAAGGAGCTACAGAGCTCAATCACTGAAAGTGGAGGAAAAGAACACCGGTCCACAGTATCAGGAGCACTGCATAAAACTGGCCAGTATGGGAGGATGGCAAAAAGGAAAAGACTCTTATAAATGTGTGTGAATGTCTAGCTAAGATGTGAAAAAGTGTTTTATGGTCACATGGGACTAAGATAGAGCTTTCTGTCCAAAATTCAAAGCACTCTGTGTGGTACAAACCCATGTCTCAAAAAACACCATCCCTACAGTGAAGTGTGGTGGTGGCAGTATCATGTTGTGGGGATGAGACTTCTTGTCAGAGCTGAAAGAATAAATGAATGAAGCAAAATAAAGTGAAATTCTGCAAGGAAACCTGCTCCAGTCTGCTGAAAAACTGAAGCCTGCGAGAAGTTTCACCTTTCAGCAGGACATTGATCCCAACCTTAAGACTAGAACAACACTGGAGAAGCTCAAAGAAGAGGTGAATGCTCTACAGTGGCCCAGTCGGTATCCTGACCTCAACCCCACTGAGCATCAGTGGCACTGTTTGAAAACGATGGTGTTTAAGCATCATCCACCCAACCTGAACAACCTACTGCAGATCAGCCAAGATGAGCAGGGAAAAGGTTTCTCCTGAGTGATGTGCAAAGCTGGCATATACCACAAAAGACTTTGTGAAAGGTGGCTTGATCGAACATTATTATGTGGGGTTTTGTATACTTATGCAATCATCATCTTTCGGTTTTTCCATTTTCTTAAATATCTGCAGACAAAAGATTTATTTTGGCTTTGAACATGTAGTATTGGAGCACATGAGTTGCAGTAAAAATACTCATTGGGAAACTGTATAATTTGTGATCCAGGCAATGTTGATAACGTTGAAGTAATTTGAATACTTTTGCCAGGAACTGTAGATATACACAAGATTTTAAAATTCCCTGTCATCTAGCAGAACGACAACTTCAACGCTCCTCCCATGATAAGGGCAGAGAGTCAGTCCACAAATAAACACCGCTCTTCAGAAGTGGGTCCCACCATGAGTCACAGTCACATGAATCTCTTATTTTATCCCAGCATCCCATCCATTTTTTTTAAACAAGCATTCTCCTTTCCTAATATGTTTTTCTGCAGAAGCTAATGGAATTATGGCCTGTTACACATCTCTGAGATGAAAGGGCGGCAGGCGACCGTTTGGCAAAGGCTCCCTGTGACATGGGCCGATGGCTGCCTCTCGCCACGCTGGAGGAGGCGTGATCTCCCAGTTTCGCCGGGCTCAAACACTGTTTAAAGGCTGTTGGATTTCATGCCCCCGGTGTCGATGGCACCAGCGGTCGCCTGGTTAATTGGGTGCTAATTAAACCGTCCTTGTTCGGTGTCACAATGCAGCCCTTCTTCAGACCCCTGTCCTTGGTCCCTCCCCCCGCCGCCACTCCCCTAATCTTACACTGTTGCCATTCACAGAGCTCCAAGACAAACTTGCGTCTGATCGCGTCCGTCCAACCGACAGCTGATAGCGTAACAAAATTCTGGAAAACGCTGTAAAACCAAAGCTGTTCTGTCGTCCTGGGTTGCTGTTCCACGCCTGCTGTTATATGAGAGCAGTAAAATGTCCCGCATTGTCTGTCCTTGTTGCCTCCTGAGAATAAGTTCTGTTGATGAATAATGAGCAAAAGAACAGAGAGTTGTGACCTCTGCGTACATTTTTAAATTTTATTTATTTATTTATAAGTAAAGCGTCCATTTCAGCAGTGCTGGATCAGTCGTGTGCATTTGTGTATCTTAGGTCCTCCTGCGTTCCTGTTTAAAATACAGATCAATTCTTCCACCATCCAACTTTGGAGTCAACAGGGGTTAAACTTGTAAAAAAGTGGTTTGATTCTTTACCCCTAAGAACAAATTTACTGGTGATTCTGTAAGGTTTTTTTTTCCCTTTTTTGTTTTGTTTCTACTTTTGCATTTTGTCTTGCATCTAAAATTTCAAACACAATTTAGCATCACTGGCATTTATCTGCAGATATTTAGCCTAAGATTGCTGGTAATGGGCTAAACGTATTTCATTTGTTTATAGGCCCCTGACAGTATTTTGATTCTTCAAACTCTACTAGGTTTAATAGTTCTTATTTCTATATATTTATGAAATGTGCGAATGAGTGAGTCTGGAAACGAAGTGCGCTGTGTGAACGGGACGGTCCGAGTTGCCTGACCTCGGGCCGCGTCTGCAGACGTGAAAGTGCGCTGAAGCAAAATCCCATTGAAATAGCAGGAATTCTTTTGGGTCCCCATCGCCGTGGAAGGACCCGTTCGGAGGGGACAATGGCCGCCCTTGTTTACGGCCACAATGGCCGCCTATGTGCACCAGCAGTGCACGCCGAGGTGAGCTTGTCTGCGCGTGCATCCGCAGGGCAAACAGCCGGAGTCCCTGCCTGCAGCCGGGGGACCCCGCTGCCCTGCCGGGGTGTATCCCCAGAGTTCACACGCTGGAGCAGACGCGAGCGCTCATCTTACTGCGTACACACACGCTGTCTGTGTCACTGTGGCTGTGTGTAGATTTATAGTCATACTGTTTGTTATCAAAGCAGTTCTTTCACATCACAACACTCATATAATCCAAGGAAAACTGGGTGCCTTTTATAACTTTTTTTAAATTCATTGTCGCACCATTCTGAGTCAACCCCCCCAGTCCTGACAGTAAATCTGATTTGCGATCCACGGGATGTGAAGTGACCCTCTGACCTCTGGCTGCGTGTGCCATCGTGATGAGGCAGGCCGATGGACACTACGGCATCACCAGAGGGTCCTGGTCTGCCCGTTGAACTCTGCCTGCACCAGACGGCTTCTCGCCGTCCTCCCCCACCAGTCCGCCTAGCAAACACCAGGAGGGTCCCCCGCGTTAGACATTAAACCTGAGTTCTATTCTTTGGCCCAGAGTCCGTCCGGTGCTTGTCAAAGGCTGCCCTTTCCGCTGACCCGTCCGTGCTGTGCATTCCGGCGTCCGAGTCCGTTCTGTCAGCCTGCCCTGGGGGCAAACTGCTGTCCTGCTGTGCTGAAGGAGCCATCCAGGGTTCAGAGTCCCATTTTAGCCAGGGGCTGGAGATTCACAGGGCCCTCACTGTTACCCCCCGCAACAATGAGCGCGCGAGTGTAAAATGAGAACAATTTGTCAGCTTGGAAACAGCTGTGTGTATTAATACTGCCTCAAAGGGGAGTGATGGGCGCTCTCACCAAAACCGCTGCTCACAAGTGTGCGCGGCAGCGTGTGGTATGCAATGATCTGGTTGCAAAGACATGTGAGCGTGCGACCTGGATGTGTGACCTCTGCTGCTTTGTAGTGAAGAGCCAGGTCCCTGGAAGTCCATGGTACAAAGTGCATCCTGGGGGCACAATTATACTGAAGCATTTCATCCAGCAGTGGATCTGCAATAGGAGGTCCACAAAGAGATAAAACCTTTGACCCTTTTTTACCACGACTTCATTCGAGCCCAGTGGCACCAGTGAGGTTCTGTAATTGGCAAAAGTGGGGAATCCTCATGATCCACACAGATGTACACTTACTGGGTCCTAACTATTCTGTGCCTGGGTTATGGTGACTGAGCCGGACTGGTGTGTGGGTGCTTCCATACTGCAAGGTGTGATGGGAGATACAGCTGTGGTGATTGGCTTTAACGTATCAGAAGAACCTGCCATCCATAATGGGAATGTAGATAGACAGCAGACAGTGCCTTCCTTCACCCTGTCTCTGCCGAGCCTTTGTTGTTTGTTATTTTTTTCTGTCAGAATAACTGCTTGTCCGACGCAGGATTACTAATAAAGCCCCTAATGCGCCGTAGAGTCACGTCTGTGGGAGGAAGTCCTCAAAAACACAGAGCGAACGTGCAAACTCAGCATAGACTGAGGGGGATAAGAACTCGCAGCCCAGGAGCTGTGAGGCACCAGCGCTACCCACTGAGCGACCGTGCTGAGGTTTCGGTTGAGCGCTGTCCGCCGGCTGTTGAGCAGGCTAGACGTGTTCTGCTCAAAAAGCACGCGATTGTAGTAATTCTCCCATGACAACTCATTCTTGTTCAAAACTGTTGTGAAATGGCTGAGATTGGGGAGCTCTCCTAGACCCCCCCCCCAGTAACTGTCGATCTTTTGCCTCGGCAAGGTCCATTTTGTGTGCGTGTGTGTACAATGAAAGAGGGTTCACGTTATGCACTGCAAAACCTTTGTAATGTTAGCTATGAAATCAAGATTAATCTCAGGCATCTGTAAGGTCTGTCTTAGTCATATATGGCAGCAGCTGTGGAGTTAAACTCAGTATGAAATCCATTCCCCTCCGACTACAGCAGCAGCTTTAAATTAAATATAACTGCTAAGCCTAAAATACATCTCTAAAAGCCGGCGGTGCTTGCGTTTACAGGCCGGCCTGAGACAAGCTGCCCACCACCCAACTGGGGATTGCTTATTTATACTGTAGACGTGGCAGAGCGGTTCCACTCCATCTCCCTGCCTCGCTGCAGCGGACACGGGTTCGCATCCTAAATCCCGGCAACATGGGTGAAGAGCACTTGCTGGGTTCCACCCATTTGCTCATTCGTGCATCTAATGCATTTTTATCTTTTAATGTTTGCCCGAGACGTTCAGGGGTACATCTCCACAGGTTCCTGGCTCAGTGAGCCATATGAATGCTGATAAGAGATGGAGGTAAACAGTGTTTTTTATTACCCCTCTTTCCTGCACTGCTTTGCCCCTCCTTTTAGGTAGTGATGTACATCGGCCAGGTGATGAAGGACATGCTGAAGATGCCGCGCCCTCTGTCGCCGCCTGTGGTGAAGCTGGAGCAACGTGTGATCGCCGAGTACGGCATGCCTTCCACCCACGCCATGGCTGCCACCGCCATCTCCTTCACCTTCCTGCTCAGCGCTGCTCCCAGGTTCCAGGTAAGGGGGGGGGGCAGGGGCACCCCAAAAGTGAAGATACGCAATTTTTCAGCAGGTTTGGGCAGAATGTGAATTTTGTTTAACATCTGATTGGATGAGGGAAAGGTTCCTAGTTGAATAAGGGAATATAACATGTAATGTGTCCAGAACTCTGTGTGCAGCCTCAACTAGGAGGAGCCTGACTGCCCCCCCACCCCCCAGGACCAAAGAACGGTATATGGACAGCTCATCCGTCACCGGGGAGCATGTTTAGCATTTAACATCCCCGTCATCCAGCTGCTGCTCGTCTCCAGGATACATCCCTGCACTTCATCGCCGTCGCACATCCATCACCGAGATGTAGAGCGAACAACGGAGGGAGTGAGAGAGTGGAGTGGATGTGTCCCTGTCAGCTCGGCGCGAATCTGCCTGTCGAGGCTTTGGCTGCATTCCTGTCCGGGCCTCTCGGTGACCCCAGCTCTGCAGCTAGTGATACCAGGCTGTGAATACAGGTGCAGTGCCACCACCCTGGTCCACTGGCACCTTTTCTTACTCAGTAGCATCTCATGAAGAAACCGCCCTCCCCGGCCACATTTGTGCTCCATGGGTCAGCAAGCTATGAAATATCTTTCTCCCCCAAAAGATAAAGGAGGACCATGCGGTGAACTTGAACATCATGCAGTCCTGGACAGTGCACCTCACATGAGCAAGATGGCGATATTTTAATGCTGGTTATAAAGCCGGGAACTGAAAGCAGTTGCTCAGTAAAATACATCACCTTGTTTTTGCATACGTGTTTTGCATGGACAGCAACAGGTATTTCAGCCTTGGCAACAACCTTTTCTCAGGGTGCTGGAGGTCAATGGCATGGCAGGAATGTGGTCTAAGTAATAAGAGCCGAAAAAAAAGATGATTCCCACTGTTCACCAAGCTTTGCAGAGCAAAGAACCTGCACAGGCCTAGCAACTCCAGCTGTAACTGCATGGATGTTTATTTAAATTGTTGTTTTGATGCTGTTTACATTTTTACGTGGCTGCGACCCATTAAGGCGTAAAATGTCTTTAGTGTCGTGTTCTTCTTTATGTTGTGTGTACTTCAAGAAAACATCTTTTAACCAAACTCCTCGAAATTGTACTAGCTCTGGGCGTCGGTTTAACAGATTTTTTTTTACTCTGCCCGACAGGAGCCGCTCTCCTGTGCAGCGTCGGCCTCGCTCGATAAAGCAGTTACTGAAAATGGTGCGATCCCCCCCCCACCCCCCCGTGCATGTTGAGCCTCTTTCGTTGGAGGGGGAGGTGCAGCCTGTGTGTGTGTATTTGAGAGAGCGGTGAGTCAGTGTGAAGGAGCGGAGCACTCGGAGGTGAAAGATCAGGACAGTCAATCACTGGGCCCTCTATAGAGCGGCCCTGCCATGCCTTACCCTTTGTTGCCTGGGACCCGCTCCCTTTTGATTTCATCCTCGTCATTAACTTCCACTCAATGGCATTCAGCTCCGGGAGGAGGGGAGCGAAGGGAACAAGAATGGGCCCAGGAGAGAGAGAGTGTGTGTGTGTGTGTGTGTGTGTGTGTGTGTGTGTGTGTGTGTGAGTGTGAGTGAGAGAGAGAGGCAGCAAGTCAGAGGAAGGGACTCCATGAATATACAAGGCTGAGCTTCAGGCATTGAATTATGGGAACACCAAATGGACGGACAGGGAGAAAGCAAGGAGAAGACAGAGCGACACGTCGCAGGGGAGAGAATTGATGAAATAAAGCTGACCATACATCAAAGTGTGTGAATGGCACACAGGCGGCGAGGGAAGGGCTGTGCTCCAAGAGGAGGAGTGATGGACATCGTGTTTGAATTGCTTTTCCTCTGTCCAGGAGCACATCGGGAATTTCTCCATGCTGACATCACGGGCCACGTTGTTCAGCCAATTCTGTGCGCAGTTGGCTCGAAGTGCGTGTGTGTTCGTACAATCCTGTGCAAATTTCCTCTTGTACATTCACGCCGGTGTCTGAGCAGCTCGAACGTCCCTCAGCCACACTGTAGAAGGTTGACTCTGGGATTTATAAATCATCCATAAAGTCTAAAGATTAACTGTGGGGGACGGACTATATCAGCTTTTATTGCGGTTCCTCCTTTTGAATGCAGGGCCTCACGTCAAAGGGTACTGTAAAGCAATTATAAGTTTACAACTCGGTGTTGGAATGGTGTGAAGCATGGTAAAATACCCTCCCTCGAGGGCAAAGGAGCTTCTCCCAGATGAGTGTCTCAGTAAGCATCTCTCTCTCTCTCTCTCTCCCTCTCTCCTTCTTGTCCCCTAAACCCTCCCAATACCCCCTCAGATCCAGTTTGAAGTTGGGCTCCTGGTGGCTGTCGTGTTGTCCACCCTGGTGGGCCTCAGTCGAATCTACACCGGCATGCATTCTGTACTGGTGTGTTGCCGAAAGACAAATAACACTCCCTGTACACAGCACATGGGCACTGTAAACAAGGAGCCGCGTACACGCCGAGTTTTCCATCATACGTGACAGACACATACCTTTGTTCACATCCCAGATGTGGTCAGTGCAATATTGACGTAAGTTACTGAACACTGATTTGTAAACACAGTCCAAACACAGCACGAGTGAACTTTTATTGAGTGTTTATTTGCTTTCCCTGCTGGGTTTGTTATGTTTAATGTGTCCTTTCTATGTCAGGACGTCATCTGCGGGGCGCTGATCTCCGCAGCTTTAATGGTGGTGACCTACCCGGTATGGGACGCTTTCGATCGCCTGCAGCTGGAGAGCCCTTTGTCGCCGGTCATTGCAGTGCTTGTGCCCCTCTTCCTATGCTACAACTACCCCAAGCTGGACCACTACAGCACCACTCGGGGGGACACCACCATCATTCTGGGTACAGGTGCTGGCTGCTCTGTGGGATACTGGGTGAACCACCAGCTGGGGAAAACATTTGAGCCGCAGGGGGGCTTCCCTGTCCCTCTCCCGGCACTGGCCCCTCAGGCCGTGCTTTTTGGGTGTGGCCGCTTCCTGCTGGGCGTTGCCATCCTGCTGGGGACCCGGCAGGTGATGAAGACCCTCAGCCTGCTGGCTCTCTGCTCCTCGTACAAGGTGTCATTCCATGACTTAAAGGCCAGACAACAGAAGGAGATTGAGGTGCCGTACAAGTTCGCCACCTACATCAGCGTTGGTCTGGTGAACACCATCCTGGTTAACAACATCTTTGTCGCTCTGGGGCTCCTTTGACATGTGTATTTTTTTTTGTTTTTTTGGAGGGGGGGGTCACTTCAGCATAGGCACTGGTTCAGGTTTATTTCAGAGAAAGATGATCTTGTCTTACTCTGTACATTGTATATGGGGCCCAAAAAATGTTCACTAGATTTCTACACATATGTATTTATGCTGTACAGACATTTTGTGTGTTGGACAATGACCATTATTATTATTGTATAAAGTGTACAGCGGTACCTGGAATCTTGTACTGGGAAATCACTGTGTCCTTTATCGCAAATCAAGGTAAAGTGTCAACCTTTTTTTGTGGTTACTAGCTGTATACAAGTGTGTCCTTCTAAGTGACAATTCCCTCCTTTTTTACAGCAGTTCACATCTGAACAAGCTAGTTTTTGTAAACTAGTTTGAAACCTGTTCACCCATTAGAAAATGGTTTAGTACCAATAGGATGAAATAAACTTGCTTTTAAAATAAATGTTAAAATCACAGTGGGGTTTATGGTGTCGTAACATTTCTTTTCAGGGTTTTTTTTATTTCATAGAATGTCAAACTCGTATGTCTTCTTAACGGTAATATTTACTGGTTTTTCCACTGTAACTCCCTGTTCAGAGGTCAGACCTCACCTAGTTGCGCACGTATGGGTCGCGACACGTTCTGATCATGCTAGCGTTAACCCTTTCCCTACTGCCAGTTGCATGTTGCCCACGTTCACCCTTTATGAAGATAATATTTTAAGCAGCATTTTGGTTTATTGTAGCATATTTCAGCAAGTGACGTATGTTAAGAAGGGTAAGTACATTTTCCTTTATACTTTCCGTGACAGAATTCAAGTGTTATATGATACTGAAAGTAAAACGTGACACTAAGGAGGCGTTTCGACCTATTGTCCTGGTATTAGACAGTCATGGGTTTGAATCCCTACCCTGAAGTGGTCTGGTAAAAATTACATTGCTGTATAAATGGGTAAGTAATTGAAAGTAGCATAATATAGATGCACTACATTGTTAGTCGCTTAATAGATACGCTAAATTAATAAAATAACAATAAAATGCTTGGAGAGGGCCTTTTTTAAGTTTATTAACAATCCAGTATAAAGTACACAAAGCAGAATCTCCACGGTTAAGCGTTAAATTGTCACTGTTCCGTTCAAAGAATAAAAGAAACTTGGGCACCTCGCAACACACTTTAAAAGGATATAAAAACCTAAAAAAAATGCGTGTGATGCAATTTTTTGCACATATACCAAAAGTGTCATCCAAATTCCACAGCCTCTCAAAGTTAAAACAGACGCAGTAAAATCCTCTATCAAAAAAACATTAAAATACAATAAAATCAGCAACTGTCTATCTCTGGACAGAGCCTCGATTGCCTTTTTAAAGTAGTTAAATTATTTCCCAATAACTGACTAAAGCAGAGACAGTTGGCTGGAGGGTGAAATTATTAGCCTGTTGTTGGTTTGCTCATGAAACACAGTAAAGGTTAGGACTACATGTACAAGAGGAAAAAAAATCAAAATATAATTTGCTGTGTAGCTAACATTATATAGGGTGGTAATGTTTATCTGGGCAAATAAAACTTTTCTGCAGAACTGGCCTTATTACAGCAAGGACGGATATCAGGTGTTTGTGATGGACTGAATCTGCCAACAAACTGAGGCCATACTATGAACATTTTTAATGTATTAAATTAAGTGAATGTATTAATTACTGGTAGGTTTATATTGTCTAGCAGGAGCTGTGAAATGCTCAAGTTACACAAAACAAGGACGTATTAGGCTCGACGTGTCGGTCGTCCGGCTGACGGGCGGCTGGGTTTTGGTTTCTGACACAATGAAAGTGTGGTGAGCTGATATCCCTACTAGGACTTCTGCTCAAATATTGATGAAGAAATAGACCAGAACAGAATACATATGCAGACAGTGAAAGGAAAGCAGTGTAGCTGCAGCTGGTTTGGTCTGTGGGTGGAAAAGAGACGCCGATGGGCTTTAATGGTTTGATCCGGGATCTACGGTGGGCTTAGCAGACATCTTCCAGTCTGAATATGCATCGTCCACAGACCTGGAGGTGGGTTAGAAATGAAAAGAGCTGCTCCACCTCCATTGTTCAAATCAGTGCATCAGCACAGATGATGATATTAGAGAAAATGAATTATTTTACCAAAGCTTTTCTCCAACATACAATGTTAAGTTCATATACTAATCTATGCTGATTTACCCATTTTTTCTATTTAATTTTGACTTTATTAATTCAGGTGAAGTGCTTCAAACAACAGTACAAAAGTTGGAATAGGGATTTGAACCCAGCACCTTCCAGTTAAAGACTGATGGTTCTAACCATGACACCACCTGCTGGCCGTGGGATTGTGGGAAGACTCACCATCAACGCCTGTTCATTCATTTTTACACAGCCGGTTGTGGAACCCGGAATCAGTCAGAGCAACGTGAAGAAATGCAGCGGAAGTGCAAGAAAATCAGGAAAACGTAAAAGTGAAAACTGACTGAGGAACTACAGTCGTGCGGTTAATGTTACTTTTCAGTCACAGCTTCTCGAGTTAACCTAACAGACAGTTTCCCTTTAATTTCTGCTGAAAGGTTTAATACTGGCCTCTTTTTTTTTTAATAGCTGTAACAGCTCCCCTCAGGTCCGGTATTAAAGCGTTTACCCTCTGAGCTCCAAGGTGAGCGAGTTCTCGGCCGGACGATGCCACCGGAGTCATCGATAAAACGGACAGGTGCACGGGCGGACGGCTCCGCTGGGGGGAGCGTCTGACTGGCTGGGGGGTTTATACTCCAGTCAGATCGTGCAGCTCAGACAGGTTAAAGAATAGCTTTGAAAGTCACCATCCCCAAACTCAAAAGAGAAAATAATAATAAACCTGCCATGGCGTTGGGATGAGCGAGGAGGCCCTTTGATGCCAAAGAAGGATCCCTTTGTTCTCTAATCTGCTCAAGTCCCCCCCTATTTAACATGTTTTAAGCCCAACTGAACGTCAAAGCACTTGTGTGTATGGTGGACTCAATAATTACATTCTTGATTCCTGGCTGAAGGGAAATCTTGTTTTTTAATCTTTCTATCACATTCCGGAGAGATAGGAGTGTGAGCTGGAGCCACACAGTTTAAATGTGTTTGTGTGGAAGTAAGTGGGTTAATAGATAAACCAGATTTTAATGATCATAAGTCAATATAATAGGCTGGTCTTACATTTTCACTATGATTACATTTTTGTCAAACATCACATAATGTAGTTGTTTGCAGTGATTTAGCTATTTATGCAGCAGGATTTTTTTTTTTGTTACAGGACCAACACAGGGTCAGAACCTTGATCAAGGATGCTACAGCTGAAGATGGGGTTCAAACCTTTATCACTAAAGGTTGTTGCTGCAACCACTACGCCGCCTGCTGTTTCCTCCTCGTCTGAAAACCACACTTGTTATATTTGTGTGTGTGTGTGTGTGTGTGTGTGTGTGTGTGAGAGAGAGAGACTCGACTTTAAGGCACCACAGGATCTGTCAAGACTCCTGCATGTCGCTTGGGACGGGCACGAGGCCAAGTGAGTGCTCTCTTTAACATTTAAACACCAGTGCCGGCCCACTCACATCCAGGTCCTGTCAGTGGAATTTTTTTTCCCCCCACGATGCTCCCTGGTTTCCACTTTCCACTCCACCTCCTTCATTATGAATGAAGACTCCTCCAAAAAAACCAAAGCTGTGTCCTTTCTGCTGAGGGCAGATGAGCAGGAAAAAAAGAAAAGCGTATGACAATAATCTAGAATAAGCTCACCGCAAAAACTGTTCGTGTTTATTTTTTCCTCGAGCGGCTGTCGCCGGGGGCCAGGTGACCCCCCTCGAAGTGGCCATTTCCCTGACTGCACCGTAATGAGGTCCCCCAGCGTCGAAATATAAGTGCTTTCGGGTGCTTAGGGAGTCGCTCCCTTTGATTTGTGCTATGGCCTCTAAAGCGCACGCAGATCGAAGCGGCGACACTGCGCCTCCCCGTAATTATGGGATTTGACACAGTTATTAAACGAAAAAGATAAAAGTGCATTTGTTTCTCGTAACATCTGCCTTCAGAACCGCTCCGCCTCACTCGGAAATAGCCTCACCTCCTGAGGGAGGCCTGTGAAAGTCCCCCGATACGATCTCCCGCTCACTCTCCCAAACTGTCGTACCCGCTCCCCAAGGATGACCTGAGCCGTGTCTCCTGGTTCCACCTCCACAGAAACGCCGCCCCACCTCCTTTCCCTAATTCTCCTGCTCTGCAGCTCCTGAGAGGGGAACATCGCAATTTCACCCTGGTGCTCCTCCAAGCCTGGGGGCGACTGCAGGTGAGCTGCCCCGGTCACGGTTTAATAGGTGGTCACGGACAGTCCCGGTCAACAGATAACCTCCGTCCTCCGTCCCCCCCTCCCCGTCCCCATCTGCTGCACGGAAATAATGATCCTACCAGTCAGGACGCCAGCGCAGAGGCCCATCAGAGTCGCAGGATATTTTTAAACCTAGTTATGTCTGCACACGTCCTCAGATCTTTTATTTATTTTTTAATTTCCTGTCATTCTGTAGTCCACAGCAAACCCTGAAGGACACACATGAAACCTCTTGAACGGTACCAGGAACCCCTTGGGGGGCCAAGTGAGAGTCACCCAGACATCACCTGCGGTGGTGGTACCAACATAGGGGACCCTGCATTTTATGTCTGGTTCTTTTTTTGTCTGCCATTTATTTGTTTTTTTTAATACTTTTATTCTGTAAACTACTTACGGTAATTCACCCATTTATAGTGTTGGGTTGTTTTCACTCCTACAATTCAGGGTAAGTACCGTGATCAAGAGTAGCACAGCATGATGGGGGGACACAGCACCCAGCTGGACGCCACAGTAGTCTTGGTGCCCAGATTCACCCCACAACCTTGGTGTTGATGCTCAGGAGATCCTCAAAGCCCAGATTACCTCACCCCTCCCTTCATCCCCACAATGCCTCCCTCTCCGCACTTACATTTGGGTTCATCTGGCAGGACAGGTTGGTGTTTCTGTAACTGTGCACGCGGTAGTTTAACTGCAAACATTAAAACAGACACAACACGATGCTGGCTTAGCTTCAAGAACCATTGAGCTGTATTTAGACATGATTTTATCCACCCAGTATCAATACCTGCTGGTACATAAGGCAGAGTCACCCTGGACAGGAGGCCAGTTCACCACAGGGCAACAGCACACACTCTTTCACTCACATGTGCACACAAAGGGCAATTTAGAGTCACCAGACTGTGGGAGGAAACCAGAGCAGACAGAGGAAACTACTCACAGATTGAGCTGGAACTGAAACCTTGTCCAAACCAGTAGCCCCAGAGCTACCTGCTGCATCAGGTAACAGAGTTTTAGGATTTAAATAATTTTCCAGCTGTCTCCTGCACACGCTGCGTTGAGGTCAGGGGAGTGGAAGGCTTTTGGCTACTGACCTACCCCCCCCCACCCCCACCCACCACATCTCCTGCTCTATGTCTCACTCTCCATCCATCTTTCTCTCCCTGGAAAGCTGAACCCATCGATCGCTCTAATGGACACCACAAAGTTCTGCCGGGGAAGGTAGCAAACTGTCACTTTTTTCCCGTGACCTTGACCAGATCAATCTTAACCCAGGCGCTGAGCCAATTTCCCCAGACACTCTGCCCCTTACCCCCACCCCCACTGTTTGCCCCAGGGAAGTTGCAGCTGACAGCAGCGCGACATAAGCAAAGACATGCGTGTGCAAAAGCAACACTTTCCAGCATCTAAATGACCTTCAGTCTTAGCCCATTTAAAGTTTGAACGCTATGCGGATCCAACTCTTCCAACTGTTCTCAATATTAAAGTTTCATTTCTTCTCATTTGGCACTTATACAGATGTACAAAAAAGAATGAAATGTAGTTTTTTGACCACAGTGCACAGTACTAGCAGACAACATAACAGTATAGTAGGCAAACAGAGGTACTAGATAGATAGATAGATAGATAGATAGATAGATGATGTTGGATAAATAAATAGATGAGAAGAGAATTTATACAAACAAAGTTAGTACTGATGGTGGGGATGGAACAGTGGGGGGTAGTCAGTGGTGGTGGAGATCAGTGGAATTGCTGTCCAGAATTCAGCAGCACTGACAGCCTGTGGGAAAAAGCTGTTCCTGAGCCCAGTAATGTTGGTCTGCAAGCTGCAATAGCGTCTTCAAGATGGCAGCAGTGAAGACAGACTGCGGAGGGGGACATAGGGGCCTGCGATGATGAGTTATGAGCTCTCCTGACACACAGCTTGGTGTAGGTGGTCTGGATGGTGGGTAGTGAGGTCAGAGGCAGTGTAGTTCCCACACTGCATGGCGGACATTATATAACATTCTTTCATTAACTGCGATGGCCTGGTGTCCCATCTACAGGGATTTGGAGATAGGCTCCAGACCCCCACAACCATGACCAGGATAAACCAGTTATTAGAAATGACTGCTTTATTCATAAAATGTAACTCTTCTAACTGATACAGTTAACATTACCTAATTTACAATACTGGCTTTTGCTGGCCTATGTCTCTCAAACTCCTACAGATTTCCTAAATCCACATGTGCTAAATATTATTACATTTATTTAGGCTTTGACTGAGATTATTTTTATATTGCAGTGATTTACCTCTTTGTACATCAGGAGATGCTGTATTGTATCAATTCAGGGTAATTACTTCAAGGGTGTAACAGGAGGAGCAGGAATTCAAACCCCAGGCTTTCAAGTACAAGGCAGCAGTTTTAACCACAGCTTAACCAATGTAAGTAATTCCCTGAAGGGGGGGGGGTCAAGAATTATGGTTAAAGCAGTTCTTTTTATGTAAATAAGTCATACATTTAAGCTGGTTTAAACCTTCAAATATAAATAATCATGATTTCTATAGAATAAATGTGTGTAGTTTTGAGTATTTTTTAATGTGACATATGTATTAGATTCGTGTAACTTTTTGCAGTGTCACTTTCCTCGGTGAGGAATACAGGCTTAAAAATAAATCCTCCATCCTGCTTTTACACCCTGAGGTGCAACTTGACAAAAAATAAGGTCTTTGATTCCTGGTCAGGCGACAACTGAAATGAGAGGAATCCTGGGAAAGCGGTGTGTGCGCCACCTGTGGGCAGAGTTGAGAGCTGCATTGGGCCGGTGGGCTGATTCACGATTCATAAAGTGAACGGTCGCCCTCTGGTGGTCAAACGAAGAAGGAGCGGCATAAGGGAGACGATCTGTTTATTGAGAAACCACAGTTGGTATAACTTATTTGCCAAAAAATAAGGTGATAATTCATTATTCAAATAGATTTAAAATATTAAACCGTAATATGTAATACATCTAATAAGGTGTGATGAATAAAGCAGATGAACCTTGAGTCAGGCCCAAACCTACACCTCTGAATAGCAGAGAAACAAACATGGTCTAATAATGTTTTTTTCCTAGATCTGTGCAGGTTTGCATCTGGAGAAGGTTAAAGGACGCCTGAATCTTACTTTTCTGCTTGTCACAGTTCACTGCCGCGGTGGGTGTGTAATTCTCTGGGTGGTCACTTTGCCGGGGTCCCTGGGTCTAGTGGTTGCACCACATCATCGTACAACAATCAAGGAACATTATTTTCTCACAGCACAGACATACTCAGCGCTCAGTGGGCTCATGAGGTGTTTCTGGAACAGCTGCATGAAGCTGAATGCCTTCTGTGGCCAGATCTCAAATCACCCCATTTTATCATGTTCACCCTTAACAGGAGGCTCTGGAGCACAGATTTTATTGGCAGTTTGTAGGCTCTTCATACCTCAAAGAAGTGAAGTCCCACTATACACTATTCAGGATTTGTAGAAAGACCCAGATGTTTTGAAAGCTAAGGGTGGTCTGGCTCCTTATTAATTATCTGACATTCACAAAACAGTTGCTGCCTGTCAGGGTTACAGCCTGACCTGCGAAGCCACACTTATTCACTAACTATGCAACTGGGGGACATGTCCATCCCATCAAGTACTACTTTAGCCATGAAATGGGAATATATAGCAATTTTAGTATGAATTTGTGGAAATAACACACAACACGTCAAAGATACGTAGTAAAATGAATTCAAATAGTGAAGATATTTTAAAATAATGTACAGGTTCACTTGCACATGTGAGCACTAGCAAATAAAGAGTTTGGTCACTACAGTGGAGATTAGAGAACATGGTGCAAAAATGACATAGATGTTAAAGCGCGCCCTTTTTGACCTCTTGCATTAGTCATAATAATTTAAAAAACCACTCAATAATAACGGTTATTACTGGAGGCTTTTGAGAATGTACATGTTAGACATTTGTCTCATGTTTGTTGGTTGAAATAACATTTTTTGGGGATGAAGATGCTGAGGTTTTGCTTCAGGCACCGGTTCTTACCACAGTAAGAAGTCTGAAGACAAATTGACGCCGTGTGAGGCCTCCTTTCAGCGCTTCCACCGTGAAAACCATGGTCCAGGACATGTGTGCTTGGTCGAGGGGGCTGTTGAGCGTCTGCTGCCTAGATAGCGTGTGGGGGGCAACACACAGGGGTTGATCTGATAACATGCAGAGGGCAGAGCGGATCCGATATGTCTCACTCACTTGTTGCCAATTTCTCCTGCCGATAAGATCTTCCATCAGCATCTCCTTCCTGTGCACAACTTCCTGGGGCAAAGAAGGAGAAGGATGTTGTAGTGTTTTTAAATTGCTCCCATCTCAGTGTAAAACCACAAATGTAAGCTGAAAATAATTAGTGAGTGGAAGCAGCTGTTTATGTGGAAATTTCTTGAGGACATGGTGAGAGGACGGGGGGGGGGGGGATGCCAGCGGTGACGTACAGATGTGCCATGGATTACAGAAAGTGACGCTGCTGAGGATTCGGGCACCTGGAGAAGATAACCCCGACAGTCAGGAAGGGGAGGAATCTGTGCCAGGAACCCAGCAGGGAAAAAATATCAGACAGAGCATTAACTTGAAATTCAGGCTGCGGCAAACAGCATTTAACTCCCAGGTTTGTCTCAAAATAGAAATAAGAAAAGTTTAAGCCACACAGCTGAGGTCTGTAGGAGCTGCTGGTGAAGCTCTAGATGACAGCAGTGGACTTACACTGTCAGGATGGATAACCGTGGCAAAAGCTGTTGCTGGCTCATAGCTAATGTCTTACACATAAAAGTGGGTAGGGGGTCAGTGGGAAAGAACAGTTGAAGTATTTATGCCCCAGTTACATAACAGTTATAAAATGGACATAAAAAATTGAACACAAAGCAACCAGTCTTTAAATCTGACACTAACAAACAGGGTTTCAAGAAAGATTCGTCCTGTCTGCCTCAGCAAGGGGAAAAGATAAATGATTCAATCTGGAACTTCTTACCTGGGTGAGAGTCCCACCTCCTGCAGTCAGGTCCTTGACCAGGTTACTCACCCTCAAATAATACAGTAAAAATTACACAGCTGTATAACTGGGTAAATCATCGCAAGTAGCTTGGTGGACAAACCAAATATTGTAGGTCACCTTGAAAAAAAGGGGTCGACTAAACGAATAAACAGTAATTTACCCACCAGGGTATTCCTGCTAGAGCAACTGAGAATAAGCATCTTGATCACGGTAAATACAGCAGGACTGCAAGTGGAACCAAAGACCTATTGCTGCCCGCACACAACTTTATTATAATGTCTTCAAACACTAAACATTAATATTTGATCATGTTCTCTTAGGCAGCAGTTCTGAACAGGGGGTGTAAAAACGTTTACTTTCTTTCAAACTGGCATTAACTGAAAATGCGAAAGCACAGAATTTAGCCGCCGGCTACCTTTCATCGCGATCACGTTCAAGCGTTGACACGGAATGAAAGAGCTCTTCCCGCACTCGCTACGCCGGTCAAATCTTTTAATATTATCAATAATATGGAAGCTGGACGTGAAAATATTATCACATGTCCGAAACACGCATTTTTCGTGTTACACTTGGACGCAAATCAAACGCACACTGATGACGTCACTGTCGACGCGGCGGCGAAACCACCTCAAAGAGGGACTCGGATGGTCGTCCTATGGCAAAAATGACCACGGAATTCAAGGGTGTATCCATAATTCTATGCATATACATACTGTTGGTCTCAAGATCTGAGAGACAGAAACAGTCAACCGAGAAACTGCAAATGCTTGCAGATGCAGAGCTGCGGCGCAGAAGGTTAGTATTTCGCAGGGTGGTCATGTATCACTGTCTAGAAAATTCCAAAAGGGGGTCCAGACATTGCAGAATTCGTTTATCATGCAGCTCAAATGTTAATTTTGGTAGCGGAAGCAAGTTGGACCTAAAACTGTGTTTGATATAAAGAGCGGATGATATGTGAAATCACTGCAACAGGCAGAAGAATGGCCGCTACCCCCCCCCGACCAGCGCTGTTGCATAAATCCAGAATTCTCATTCTAACAGCATTACTTTTCTCCGGACCAGAAAGATGCTGAAACCACGCGGATTTAATGACGTTATGGAAGTTCTTGGCACCGGAGGTTGAGAATATTTAGTATAAACCCCTGTCGGCTTACTGCTGGCATGCTAGAATAACAGCGGGGTATTCGGAGTAAAGGTGACTTTAGGTGTAGGGGGTGAGAAGAGTGCAGGAGTGTTACTGTTGTTGGCGAATTTCACACCTGTCCGTTCTGCTAACAAGCCGAAGCTGTATGCTGGCATGGTCCCAGGGGGGCGCTCCAAACGCCGTATATCAGCTGGCCACAGTGGGCACCTGTCGGGTGGTAAAAGTCATTGAAAACAAGGTGAAAATAGATTCCAGACCACAGTGGTTTTGCAATACCTTCTCCTTCCTCTCCTTAGGTACCATATCACCTCTTTGTCTGCACACAGTAAAAAAATAACCTTCACCAGAGGCTATAAATGTGCCACCCTAATCCTCAGTCCGGTACAATTCCTTTTTAACACTGTTTTAACATAAACCTGATATTAACATTTCTGTCATAACCAGGACTGGACAAAGGCTTGCAATTAATATATTTTTGAAATGTTCATCTCTGGACCTCAATAGGTTTGAAAATGAGCATTTGAATTATTTCAGTTTGTTTAAAGTGAAAAATGTGAAGTTTCCATGTTCAACGTTCACTTAATATTTTTTTTCTTCACACTTGTACAGGTGTGCAAGAGAGAACAAAATATAGTGTCTCGTGGACTGCGGTGCACAGTACACTAAACAGACAGCATGAAAGCACAAGCCAATGCAGACAAGCTGCACAGATGAGTTGAAGAATATGTAAATAAATAAATAAGAAGATGTGTAGATAAATAATGTATAAGGAAAGAAGGGTCAGTGCACATAGTTCTAATGGAAGTTTCACATTTTATATTTCAACAGACACAAATCATTTTTTGTCCGTAACACACTGAGTTATACTGAGCCCCTCAGCTGTCCCACCACCCTTCGCGCTGTCCTCACTGTTTCCGGGGTATTTTTTTCATGTTTTCCATGTATTGGCTACAATAATTTTAATCCTTGAAGCCTGATACACTTATGTTAATACATTGAAAACTAATTATTCCTTTAGAGGAACCTTTTCTCCAAAGCGACTTACAAGATAAGTATGCTGGTTGAGGGTAATGCAGCAGGAGGTTCAGGTTCATGTTTTTACAGTTTAATCACAATGCCATCTGCTGCCTGTCAGACAGTTACCTGCATACTAAAAAGGTCAAACTTTGAGTAGTCTTAGAAGGAAACATTTCTTTCTCACACTAATTTGTTACACTTGGACACATGTAAAGACTTGTGACCTGGACCCAAACAGATATTACCTGTTTGGTTTCCAGCTGGACAGGTTCTGTGTAGCTGCAGAACTGGGAACATTGGCACACTGCAATTTGGCTTTCAAGAGCTCCTTCTTGGGCCGAACACATACCACCACATCCTGCCTTTCTGGTTTCTCTTTTCCATCTTCCAGGAGTATCTCGTGTCCTCAGGTGAGGCTCCGCAACAGACGTGGGGGGTGGAGTGCAATGCAAGAGATGAAAATTCAGTGAGAGTTCAGTCAGAAGCACATGTCAGTGACTCAGATGCCACTTGTGAGACTGTTTTGGACATGTTCCACTGTAACTGCCTGATGAACTGTGCCCACCTGTGCCCAGGTGTTATGTCCTGCTTTAAGAGGAGGGTGAACCTCGTTTTGAACCAGAAGGGGCAATGAGGCCATTATTGTCATCAATGGGGACCAGAGACCTGATCCCTGAAGCTCTAAATATTAATGGCCCTCAAGTGTGGGTGAGCATCTCAGAAGGTAAATCGTCATCACCTTCTTCATCGATTGCCCACCAGATAGATTAGCTCCCCTAAATCAGTCTAAATGCTACATTAAAAAACTCTTCAGCCCTGTAATCCCTTATGCAAAATGTTTTTTTCCCCATCTGAAAATGTTTGACTGAAACATGTGACTGAAAATGTTTTGATTTTGTGCTCTGCTGACCATGAAAAAAAAAATAATGGCATTTCCCAAGGAGATTAATGGAAGTTCAACTGCAAAGGGCCTCTAATTTTGCGTAAGTGTTAAGGTCTGAATGTAATTCACTTATATGAGATGTGCAGGGTGTGGCACAGAGAAAGATCCAGAAAGGAAAGTTGTGAGCCAGAAGCTTTCAGAATATTAAGATAGATGTTTGGGTTTTGTAACCGCTAAAGAATTTATACAGCACCTTCAAAATGACCTTTGTTTGCAGAAAGGCCCAGTTGGACCAGGTTCATGTTTACTTCATGTCCAAACCTGGAAACAAACAATAGAACCATTCATACTGTACTCTTCTAAATCTCCCAGTGTAGAAAGATACTGTTCTCTTCATGGTTGGCCACAGGTAGCTGGGGGTGGGGTAGCTACAAGCTCTAGATATGTAATCTCTCATAGCACATGGCGTTAGCAGATTGTTTTTAAATCCCCTGAAAGCAGGGACCACTTCATGTGAATATGAAAAAGAGTGGCCAAGTGGGCAGCACTGACATACACACATTCCAGTAGGAACGTTTTCTGTCTGTATTTTATTCAAGAAGATTTGAAAAGAGTAAGACGAATAGCAGCATTATAAAGTCCATCCATACATCCATTTTCATGAATCACTCTTCCTGAGGAGAGTCGCAGCGGTTTGGAGCCCATCTTGGAAGCAATGGGTGCAAGACTACAAAAATTTCCTGTGGGTGGGATGCCAGTCCCTCACAGACCATTTATAAAAGCCCAAAATTGTTGTAAAATCATGCTAGAAATGTCTGAACTAAATGCTTAAAGAGACCTGAAGTCAAAATATTTGCTGTTTTGACTTGGAAAGCAGTCATATTTAGATTGGACACATGAAATATCCAAGCATTATTGAAGAGGTAGTTTTGAAGTCAAATGTTTTTCTTCTCAGAGACCTTGTGAGTCCAGAAACTGTAGATCACAGAAACATGGGCAAGATATGATGAGCCATGCTGAGACATGGCAGCTCCTCAATTTGACGTTCTGGAGGTTCTGGTGTTCTTTTCTGGGGAGAATGAGCTCTTCAGGCAGATGAGGAACCTTAAGGGCTCCCTGGTGTAGGTCATCCATGAGGGGTTGTGGAGGACTCTGGGTTTGAGCCTGTCTATGTTCCACAAAGAGAATATCTTCCAGTAGTTTTCGCCTGATGTCTGACAAGGTACCAGTTTGTACCATAGTTGGGTGTGGAGTTTTGTAATCCATCTAACCCCTTCAACGGGGCAGTATAGTGGCACAATGATTAGTGCAGGTGTATCACAGCTCCTGGGTCTAAATTCAGATGTAGGTTCAAATCTATCTCAGTCTGTGCGGAGTTTGCGTAGACTTTCCATTGGTGCTCTGGTTTCTTCCCACAGTCTAAATACATGTGTATTATGCCTCATGGACAGGCTCTGGATCTGCACGACTCTGCAGGGGGCAAGCAGATACTGAAAATGAGTGAATGAATAATGCACAGTTTCTTCAGCTTTGCCTGATTTTGGCTCAGTTGCTGTATTTAGACACCAGATTGTGTCACCATGGAAAAGTTACTGTAGGTAAATGTGTCACAGAAAAAAATCTGTCTTCAGTTCAGTGAACTTGAACATCTGGAATAACAAAAACCAGTACAGTGTCTGCTGTGTATGTGCACTACTGAACAAGTATAATTTAAAGATCATAATAGATTTGTCTCAAAAAAAGGCATGTTTAAGGCTATTTTGTGGTCAGTAACTGTTTACAAGAGTAAAATGCGAAATTCCTCCCGTGTTTGGACCACTGACATTCCTAATGTTTCCTCTGCAGGGAGAAGTGAGGACAAGAAGTAAAATCCAGAGCTGTTCTGGGCTGTTGGCCACAAGTCAGTGACCTCAGGAGTTGGTTGGGCTGCAGTCCCCAATTTAGCAACCCCCTCAGTTTGCTGCAACTGCCTTCTAGGATGACAATGGGATTCCACATCCAATAATGTCACTTCATCTGTTCCTCATCTCCATTTTGTTTCTTTCTTCATACCTCTTATCCTCGCTCTCAGTGGCTCACTAACATCACAGCAGAGAGGAATGTGTCCCCAATTACTCAGCAGCTTGATGAGATACACAGATGCTACCAGGAGACGCTGCTGTCTGAGCAGCTGAAAGTGCCGTAAGGAATACCAGTACGCCACAATTTTCACCTTCACCGTGGAAGATGGAACAACCCTACCTCAACATAAACCACCAGAACCCGGAAAGTAATCTGGTCAATATGATGGTCCAACAGAACCACACTTTTAAGGGCAGCAGGCAGCAATACTGGTCAGTGCTGTGCTCAAAAGACTCAGTTTCAGTACCCACCTGCTGCTGTGGGGCCTTTGCTCAAGGTACTTACCCTGGAGTGATGCAGTAAAAAATGATGTATAAATGGGTAAGTGGCTTAACACCAAGTCAATTTGGAGAAAAGTATCAGTTAAATACATGAAAATTATTTATAGTATGCTCTTTTAAATGTCCATCCATCCAGTCATTCATCCATTTTCCTTAACAGCTGTATCCTGGTCAGAGCCACAGCGGTCCTATCACTAGGCACTAGACTATGAAATTACACCCCAAATGGGATTCAGGGGGGCCACACACACTGTCACACACTATGGGAAATTTTGAATGTGAAATGAGAAAACAATCACTGTAACCGGATTGTTTTGGTGCCGTACTTCTCTTTGTGAATAAGGATGTGCTATGCAGACACCTGCGCAGCATCACAATTGTTTTGGTTGAAAGTGGACCTTCCTCTGCATGCAGCCCAAAAGCAGGCATGAGGCTGCTTACCCCAGTGGTGTTCTCGACATTAAACTAGAACACACATTAGTGTCACGTGAGATCGCTGTGAGATGTAGGCCAAGCTAGCAGAAGAGTCACAGAGTGGCGGCTGAGCCCAGTGCTGCCATGACATCAACGCAATTTTCTGTCCCTCATTTTGACTGTTAAGTGTATTCCAAAAAGGGTGCGCTGGGCCCAGCAACACCGCAACGGCGCGCTGCACCTCTGCTGCCATCCAACACAGGAATCGGTGCCCTTGTGTTTTCTACATCATGGTTTCATGTGTCTTCATGGGCAAATGTTTGGAAAATATGAGAAAACTGTATAATCTGACATTCCTACAAAGTGATATAACTTTACTTACTTACTTTCACTCTGCAAATAAACATCTGTGCACAATATCCATGGAAAATAGAAGTTATTTTGTAATTGTGCTCATTCTAAGTGTCTGATTTGTTTCACAGTTCTGTGGTTCAGCTGGCATGCTGGGATGTTGTCCTTGAAACTGAACAGTTCTAACCAGTCTTTTTATACATTTGTGTTAAATATTTAAAATGCTTTCAATGTACTTGTGTTGTCCTTATTTTTGGTTCGGTACATTTGATTAATAATACTTAAAATAAATGTATATGTTTTTCTTAAGAGCTATAGTATAATAGTGTATTCTTAAATATCGGTTATAAGAATAAAGTTGACGATTATCATGAGGGTGCAGATCAGTGTAAAATACACGAATCATACAAAACTGAGATGACTGGACATTTAATTATTAATTTCTGTAAGTGATCGTGATTTTTTTTTCCCGGAAGTTCACGCTGCATCATGAAGGATTGCAATTTTTGTCTAGTTTATGTAATAACTGCCTCGATGCAGAATTTGTGAAACTTTAAAACCACGTGCCAGGTGACGCAATATCCCTGCTCTCTGTCTGACTTAAACTAAAATTTTCTCTTCTTTCTGGTTTCAAGTGCCAAACTTTCTCCTATTATCCCCGAGTCGGTGTTTACTGTTTGTAAAGCCCCTGCGGATCGCGCGCCTTCGACCTCGAGTAACCCTGCACGTTGGCCCCCCCTTCTATGATGCCACAAGCCCGCCCATCCCTCGCACGCGCCACCCCGAGCGATCCAATCGAATCGCGGAGGACGGGCCTGCGCAGAATCGTGTCCGCGTCGACGTCCCTGTCACTTCCGGGCGGAGAGAGAGGAACGCTCGCGGCAGGTCTATGGTCGAGTGTGACGAGCCGGTGTTTTAATATGTTTAATATGTTCGCTTGTCGACTCATTTTTTAGCATATTAAATACACTCGCTACCTCCGGTGGCCATTTCGTGTCTTGACGCAGGTTTTCCAGTCTTCGGTCGCTCTAGGAGGCGGTCTTAAGCCCGCTTAGGACCAGGTGAGTGCGCCGTGTCGGGGCTGTTTTTCGTGTCGAGCAGGCCGGTAGTTAGCTGTGCCACTGCGGGTGGATTTGAAGGCATTTCCGCACCATCTCCACATCCAAATCTTCTCCACAGCATGTTAACGTCACCACCATATCTTCTTCAGATCATTTCCACAGCCGTAAATCGTCTCCATCTCCACTGGGTCGTCACACCTCCATGTCGTTTCCAACTACCGTATGTCTCCACTTCATCATCTCCACTCTTTTGCCCCACTTGCGTCATCGTCATAACTTTTCAGTCTCATCATTTTAGTAGTATCTCCTCATCATCTCCCCTTCCACATCTCCACAACATTTCCATCCCGTCATCTGTACAGTGTCTCCACATCTCCACTTCATCTCTATGCCATCTCTGCAGCACCTCCAAATCCAGACTATTTCTGCTTTTCCACACTGTGTATCATCTTCCCATTTTCTCCAGGAACTTGTACTTTTTCATGCACCCCACTCTGCCAGGAGCACTAACATGCTGTGCCGGACATCCTCAGTTTGAGCACCACCAGGCTGCAGTTTCATTCCAGATTTCGCTTCCCCTTTGCAGGATGCAGTTATCAACAAAAAGATTGAGGTTCTCAGTGTGGGGATGTTGGGGGAGGACAGTTACCCCCCCATGCTGTTGCTTTAGTCCAGACTTGCAGTGGACCTTTGTAATACCGGGGGAGGACAGTCACATTGTTGCTTTGTGCACACATACAGTGAACTTTTGTAAACACATGGGCACAGCAAAAATTTTGTGTTATTTGTGTGTCTGTGAAAGTTCTGCATCTTGTTGTGTTTTTGACCTTTTAGGTTTTCAGACCTGTCTCTCGCTAAAGCTTTTGTGTCATTTCTGTGACTGAACGGTTTGTCCCACATGTGTTCTTACTGTCGCTAGGAAAGATTAGCATAATTTCTTGTCATTTTGTGACTGGAGGATTTGTCTCATTTCCTCAGTGGAGAAGCAATGAAGTCAGTTGAGAACCTGCTGAGGGAAAGTTACCCCATAACAGACAGGTGACTTCAGATTTAGACAGAGGTGTCATTGTGTCACACACTGTGCTTATTCACACATACTCATTCTGGACCTGTATTTCATGTCTTTGAGTCAGTACATTGATTTTTAATGGTGACTTTCACAGTATCTGAGGCAGCTTCTCATTTCATGCAGTATATACGTTTACTGCATCTGTTATACTCACACTACAAAGCTGAAGAAAGAGTGAATGAGAGTCCTTCAGACATAAACACTTTTGTTTGCTGCTGGTATGTGCATTATAGTATAGTTGATGCATAAATCTTGGTCCACTTTGCAAGAATGGAGAAAGGTTCTCAAGAAAGAACTGTGCTTGTATCTTTACAAACACATTCACGCACCCACAACTCCACACTACTGCAGTCATGCTGCTGGTATTGTGGGCTGTGTGTCAACAATGACTTTGTTTAACTGATGTCTTCACCAACAGTCATGTTGACTGACAAAAGATCCATTCATTTATTCCAAGATGTGATTCTCTTTGGCAGTTTAGTTGTAGTTGTGTGTCAGTCAATGCAGTCCTCAGTTTTACTCCATTAAAGAGTCAATGTGTATTCATCCTGGTGAAGACAACATCTCCAGAATGTTGATAAACAGTATTGTGGGGTTTTCCCTGAGGTCAAGGCTCCAAAGCCAGGTACAAAGGTAACTGTTTGGGCTCATTATGCAGGTCTGAATTATGTAAGAACATCCCTGCAGGCAGCCACATGCCAGTTTTCTCCACATCCTCCACTCCATTCTTGGTCTACTTGCCATACATGGTCATGGAGAGGCCAGGAGATCTGTCTGTCTGCTTCACTAATGCAGAGCGAGCAGCAGGATGACGATTAAAAGGCAGCAGCAGGTCTGCGGCAGATGCCCGTCCCAAAACAGATTGAACTGTGTGACCTGATTCTGCGTCTCCCAGAGTGTGTCGTGCTTTTGGTGCCAGAGCCTGGACGATTTCCACAGGCTACTTGAAACAGGCCTTGGGGGATGAAAGAAAGCATCATTCTGGAAGTGACACACAACAAATCTCCATCATCATCATCCTCATTATTATTTAGTGTTATTCTTGCTGCAGGTAGATCAAGTAGTCAAAAATTACAGTTTTAGCGAAATGTTATTTTGCTGAGTTCTGCAACTTAACAAATCTGATTGTTCTCTGTTTTCTTCTTGAATGAGTGATGCGAACATTAATGTTAGGTCATCTGCCACGGATCTGGTTTCCAGTGACTGTCTCAGGTTCTGGTCAGTTGCCACACCTCCTCTAAGCCCCTCCACAGTGTGTTAAAGTGCAGTTTGGCCAGAGCCACCAGGGCTGAAGACACTTAGATACTGTTCTGTTCAGAGTGAAAGGAACCTGGGCTTCTGTAGAACTGTAGAAGTGTGGTGCTCAAGCCAAGTGTTGCAGTGTGTCTCTGGTTTGTTTGGTCTAAATATTGACAGGGAGGCCCCATGCCTCACACACCCCCCTCACTGTCCAGCTCCTTCTGCTGAGGGAAGTGCTAATAGGCTTTGTCATTCTGCCGCATGACTTGTTTGCCGTTTCTGTTTCTCTTTTTGCCTGCCACTTGTCACCTGATACTTTCTGTAGCTCTGCTGACACCCGTGTTGCCGACTTCTGGACAGGCCCAGTCAGCTAGGACGGGGACCCACGTGGGATTGATTGTGTACTGAGAAGTGCTGCAGTACTAATTCTAGTAGTAATTCTACACCCGAGGATGCTGCCAGAGGCAGACGGGCCTGCGCAATCGCTCGCTCACTTGCAGGGTTATTCATCATGGGTTGGCAGCTGTTTTTTTCATCCCCTGTTCTGAAGAGTGATTAGTTTCTCAGTGGTATTAATAATGAATGCCTGCTGGAAAAGTGGTCTCGCTCCTTCTCATTTTGTGGAAGTGCACTTGTCTTTGGTTTGTTTGTTTGGTACACGTTCTGTTTTTTGTTTCACAGACTGACACAGTGACAGTGTTGAGGCAGGCAATATTACCCCAGCTGTGTGTATGTTTACTTGTTTGTTCTGGGGTTGGCTGGTAAAATCTGTCCCCCAAGCACCCACAAGCCAGTTTGACAGTTATTAGCTGAGAGGCGGTGTCAGGGGTGGGTGGGACTGCTCAATGGCAGTGCGGCAGCAGGTGTGGCAGCAGTGTAATAGCATGTTCCTTCAGCACATCTGTCTGTGGACCAGGATTCATATGGTGGAAGGCCCCCCCCCCCAATTGGGTAAACTAGCTGTTGGCACCCATGTCCCACTGGGCTGGCCTGCCAAGGAGAGCAGGTGGATTAATTAAACAGATTAATGGATGCCGAAGTCCACACACACGTGGGAGCCGCCTCGCTCTGGTTCCCACTGATTCCCTTCAGATTAGACTGCCTTTGCGTGGGCCGCTTTATTAAGTGGATCTTGTCAAAAACCAGCCAGCACTCGTTTTACCAGTCCCTCTCGGCTTGTGTTTACTTTTCTGTTTATTCCCTCATGCTGCTGTTTGTGGACCAAACACTCCAAAATGTTTACACCACAACCCAAGGCCTGCATGCAGAATGATACTCGGAGTCAGATCAAAGCTTTTTGTTCACATTCATTTGTCGTTTTTAACCTTTTATACTTTGTCCATTCTTTAGAGCAATGTTCTATTTCAAACGGCTCACAGGATGCATCTCATGGCAGCTGCTGCTTTTTCCTCCTTGTGTTTCATGTTATTGAGAGAAGCATAACCTGACAGCAGCTGCATCAATGCACTATTGCTGCTACGTGGCTTTTATGCTGAGTTTGTAGTGAAACTAATGGTGAAAAGCACCATTGCCATCACAAAACAACTGAGCATGTGGGGCATTACAGGATGATGTATTCAGACTCACTGGTCGCATTTTTCAGAAGTTCTTTATATGTACCTCTGTTCATCCAGCATAATGAAACAGAACACACTGGATGTAGTATGATGCGCGATTACGCGTGTCTCTGTATAACAAAAGCTGTACCGGTAATTTGAATAGCTCCTTGCTACAGCGTGATGTTGGTGCCTTAGCTAACTGGGGAGGGGTTGATTGAGTTTCAGAACTCTGGACAGCTCCCCCTCATGGTTGTATGTAGCATTATGATCCCTATTAAGTTCCTGTCTCCACTGAACCAGAGGGAACATGCATTCCTTTCCAGCAGCCTCAGACTGTGTGTGAGATGACTTCCACTGTGGCGTGACCATGACCATGTGAGATGACGAGCAGAGCAGAGTCCAACATTGGTGTTGTAACTTATTACGACAGCCGGCCTGTTTCCCCCCCCTTCTCGCAATCCCTACTGCGCCCTCAGTGGGAGCTTTGATTAGGATTCAGACTTCTTATTACATAGCATCTGCTGGCAGCAGATCTAACCGTCAGCCCCTTCTAATGTTCACGTACACAGAATATCCTGTGATGTTCCTCCATAACCTTGTGGGATCTATGCACTCTGCCAGCACCAAGTCTCCCTTGTGCACTGTCCACAGGTTATTGCCCACTAAAAAAAAAAAATGCCTAGACATGTAACACGTGACATTGGGTTACTCCACATGTGACAGCCATGTCACTTTCTTCTGCAGTGTTATTATTAACAGGTCATATTTAATTAGAGAAGATGTGAGTTTTTTATTTGGAAGTTGTGAGGATTTCTCGTAGATTAGTTGAGAAATGCTTATTACTTTAATATGATTGCAGGTGAATAGTATACACTGAAATTGTACCACATGGCACTTTGTTCTTTGTTTTCTCATGGCTCTCTCCACATTTTTTGTTTTCTGTCCTTCAGGGCTATACCGTCCCTGCCAAACAAGATTTTAACCTTGTGCCTGAACTGCAGAGGAGGACCGAGGCAAGTGGCAGACAGTTGGGACTCGATCGCTTAGACTCTCAGTTGTTTAATCAAGAAGGGTTAGGCACAGTGTGCTGCTAGAAAGTGGTGGGAGGCGTCTCTATCTTACTGACGTTCCCCCTGCCCCTTCCCCGGAGTCAACAATGAAGCTGAAGGAGGACATGAACCCTCTGCTGCTGCAGGTGGTGCGCTCCGTGGTCTGGGTGTACTCTATCATTACATTCTTGCCCTGGTATTTGCTCTCGGGTGCCAGCGCCAACCAGGAGCGAGCCAAGCGTGTGAGGGCGCGCTCAGCCGTCGCACACCCAGGGGGGCCATATCGCTCAGTGGCTAGTCTGAAGGCCCTTGCTGCGGGGCTACACCCTGGCAAAGACACATTGGACGCAGTCTTCGAGCACGCAGTCCACCGTTTCCCAAACCGACACTGCCTGGGCACCCGGCAACTCCTCAGTGAAGAAGATGAGGTCCAGCCCAATGGGAAGGTCTTCAAAAAGGTGAGCAAGATTGTGCTGATGATGATGTTGATGATTTGTAAAGGGTTAAACTCCTGCTGTGTACACTTTGACTTTGCCCTATAATGCCCTATAATTCTGGGTTATGAAATGTGAATTTTAGGATATTTCCAAGACATTTCGCACTGCAGCACCAGCTCTGCAGGGGTGGGCCAGGGGTTGGATCACACTGCGACACGCACCCATGATGTGCCAGGTTTGACCATGCTGGTCTCACAGTCCCACTGTGCCTTGGCTCCTGCTGTGATGACTCAGGGTGTTTGTCTGAAGAAATGCTATTTCCTGCTGTTAGGGACTGCAGTGGAGTACTTGGACAAACTGCCTGCACCTGCACTTTTCTTTATTCCCTCCTTTTGTTCAATACCAAGTTTATTTCAAAATCAGCAGCTGTAAGCACTTTTAATTTTAGACCTCAAATTTTTCTGCTCAGCTGACATTCGGCATGATTTTGTCTTGAGATATTTAATTACCATTCAACAAAGTATGTTGGTGTAGAACAGTCAGGTGATGTAGGTTAGATAATAGTGTTTGGAGGAAAGTTGCACATTTGATTGAATGGCCAGCCTTTTCATAAGGAATTTTTGTAATCTAAAAGCACCCTTTTCATTGGCTGGTTGATGTTTTAGTTCCATAATTCACCCACAAAACTTTTCCCAATTTTTCAACAGCATTCTGCAGAGTTCTAGAAAATGTGTTTTTTTTAACCAAGAACATGGAAATCTTGGAAGACAGGAACAAAGTTTGACAAAAGCATTTTAAATGTACCTTTAACTGAGAGTTTGGTGCGCAGTAGACCAGTCATATGTTTTGTCCACTGTGTTGCACCAATTTTTATGCTAGAGGGCAGTGTTGCACAAGTCTATTGTTAGTATGGGATGCAGGTGAGAGAATCCACAAGAACTGGAAAATTCTCGAAAACTTCAGTTTGTATTTCTTTTTGTTGGAAGTAAACAAGGCTTTCATCACACTTTTTCTTTATTCTGTCCTGAGAACGATCTTTTCCTCAGGTCACGAATACTCATTGTGCTACAGAGGTTTTTTCCTGCCACAAATCTCTGGTCTCTTGTTTCTTTTGAAAGTGGCCAGCCACCTTGGTCCTCAGGGCTGCATTGCATGCTACTTTTTGATACATATCAGGTTTTTGTTGCTTTATTTAAATAATTATTTGAATAACAAGTAGTGTCACAGCTTCCTTTTTTAGACTTAATTCAGGTGCTAATTGAATATGTATAACCAGCCTTGTAACTCAAACATTTTTCTCTGTCTCCATCTGCAGGTGATCCTAGGTGACTACATCTGGTTGTCATACAGGGAGACTTACCAGGCAGCAGCTCACTTTGGCAGTGGCTTGGCGGCACTTGGCCAAAGGCCCCAGTACAACATCGCCATCTTCTGCGAGACTCGCGCTGAGTGGATCATCGCTGCACAGGCCTGCTTCATGTACAACTTCCCTTGTGAGTTCTGTCCACATGTGTGCATATGTATACACTTAGTCACATGCACTCAGACAAACTCCCACCACACCAATGAGCACACACACTCACACATCTGCCCTGATATACATGCACACCTCTAGCATTATCTGTATTCCTCTACATGCAGTTACCAAGAGTACACATTCAGAAAAAAAAAGTTGAAAAAATTTTTGTAGAACTTAGTAGCTATGCATCCTGAAGAAAATATTTATTGGCAAAAACGCATAACTTTAAAACTGAAATTGTTCATGAAGAACATGAATAACATCAGGGCACTCCCTTGTGACATAGGGCACTGCTTTTCTCTCAGTTCTCAACTTCCCATTTGACCACCTTTCAGTTCCATATCTGTTTATTTTATGCATACAGTTATTTTCAACATTCAGCATCAAGTTATCACTACATTGTTCCCTTTGACAGGGCTCCACAAGAGCAGGCTGTGAGTCTTGCCAGGTGGTTAGACCAAAAGAACTGCTTTGTTAAACGTTGTTAGAGCAACTAGTGCCAAGTTTGTCCTTGTTTACCTTCTTTGGACAAATAGTGTTTTGTAATATAATGCTTCCTGTTTAAATTAGTGGTAACCTGTGGCCTGTTTTGTGAGAATTCTCAAGAATATATAATGCTTAAAAATCACGTTTAAGATATATTTAGACAAACAAATTCTTTAGAAGCCAAACATGCAGAAACGTTCATTGTTAAATCTTTGCTTCCAGTGAATAAAGAGTTCTGTTGCAGAACAGTGACCCTCACCATCTGCCGCATACATAGGCATTGTAGGAGAGTAGATTTCTGTGAGGGTTGTCTCTGTATGCAGTGCATACATCAACATGTCTGCCCCCCTGCAGACCACATGGCACCCTGTGCAGAATGACAAGCCTTCTGTTGCAAGTCCCACCCCATCCAACAGAAAACGTTAGCCTCTCACCTTGTCGCCAGAAGTATTTTCTCAACCGATTTAAAGGCTTTTTCATCCCTTTATGCAATGAACTTTACAGTAATTCTCTATTTGCACCTCCTTACCCCATTGAGAGACAGTTCTGTGTGTCTTTCTTTCATCTAAAGTTTAAATGGAAAGTCACTTTCTTTGCTTAGATGCTGATTATTGTTGTATGTTTTTTAATTTAGTTACTGTGTGCAAAAAATCTTAGTCCTCTGATTGTTTAAGCAGAACTGTACATTGTCACCCTGCAGTGATCCTCTCTCTCACTGAGAGGAAGTGCACTGCAGTAATGGCTGCATTCTCTCGGGATCACTAGTGTTAAAATGACACTGGGATTCTGCCTGTTGTTCCCACAATAGTGTCCAGCACTGTTCCCAACTCCAGTCAGATCCCAGTTTGGGTTGGAGGAAGAGACAAGGGGTGTTGTCCCTCTGGGCCTTGGAGCACTGGGGACAGAGCAAATGCTGTTCCCTCCTGGGTGCTCTAAAAACACAGTGCTAGAGTGGGAAAATTGGAGCCTTGAAGACGCCAGGCCAGCAAGAGGAAGGAGGTCAACGTGTCCTGCTGGCCGGCCTGTTTCTCTGCCATCTCCTTATATAAGTGTCCTGTTTATACTTCTTCCTTGTTGTTACCCCTAGTAACACCCCTTTTTGAGCTGATTGCCAAGTATTTTTGGTTGCCTGTCCCTCAGCTCCCTGTGCACTGGTTAGTGAGACGTGCCGACTTCCCTCTTCTGAGTCACGAGTTTCAGGGGCCATGGGCCTTGGTGTAAACAGACAGGCCCTCGCTGACTCAGGCAACAGCCCCTAGGCGGCTGTTAATATCCGCTGTCCACGCTGGACCTGTGAAGGGGCCTCAGTTCCCCTAGGCCATCCTCAGGTCCCCCTTTGTTAGAAGGACACAGCTGGAGGATTCATGCTATCACCACCCACAAAGAAACCTATCATTGATAGGGGCTCTGTTGCACTGCCTGGGAGCTAATAATGCAATACGTTTACCAGCATTGTTATCAGCATTCAAGAAGTAGCACATTTACTGAAGATTTTGACTAATGATATTATTTAACATTTGAAATTCCAGCAGAATATTTTAGGAATACTTGGTTTATGAGGAAAATAATGGCAAACGTTTTAACATCACTACATTGATAAGACTCTCCGTGTTTATTCTGTTGTTCTTCTCGTACCACCTCATTGATTCCGCGAGTAAATATACTTTTTCTACATCTGTAAAATATTTTCATTAGCTACTGTCAGATGAGGAAAAGTTCTTGAAGAAAGCAAACAGGTGAAAAGTGATGACTGTAGTTGTCTGTTTAATACAGAACCAAATTGGCACATACCCACAAATTATTATTTTCATCCACAGGATGCAATTAAAATAATTCTGTAGCGCTGCAGGAAAAATTAAAATCAGTGCCATGGCTTTTTTTTAGAGCTTGGGTTAAGAAATGAACCTTAAACAACAGGAAGTTATTCTTTGGAGTAAATTCTGAGTAATGTAGCTGATAATAATATGTTGCGTGTTCGTAAGGCCAGATTGCCGATTCAGTCATTCCTTTGATGAATGTGCAAAAGAAACCCCACAGGGACAGGTGAGGGCATCCAGGCTGCGGAAAATTATCTTTACACCTAGTGACATTTTTGCTTTGTTTATGTCATCATGGGATTCCCAGTCCCCTCTTCTTTGTCATTCTGAATTTAGAGCTGTTGGGACACTGATGTCACCCTTGGATGTCACCCAGATGGCCTCCGCTGGAACGCGGCATCTGACAACACCCCCAGTACCCCTCCCAGGCACGTCCTCAGTGGGGTTTTTTGTGCTGTCTGCACATTCCCTGTGGTGAACGTTTTTCTCCCCCAGTATTTTGCACAGGAGATGTTGTGTCTTCTCATGCCGTACTGGGAGTTAAGGGTCTTAAAGCTGTTTCTCAGCGGTTGTCCTCGTCTGGCACTAGGCAACCTACATGCTCATGAGGAAGTACCTGGGGGTGACCCAGTCTTCTGTGATCCATTTTGTCTGATTCACCCTAAAGCTTCACTGCCAGCTCACTAATGTGGCTAATACTTCTGCTCAGGAATTATACATAGCTTCCCAAAAACGCTTTGTTATAAACAGTCGAATTACACCTTCTGTGTGCTTTGCATCATTTCCTGACCTTGCTGCTCAGTTTCTCCATTAAGAACATCTTTTGGTTTTTTGGGAATTGTTCCTGATTCATTTCATAGCCTTGGCCCAATAAATATAGTTAGTTTCAAACAAGTAGCTCTAGAAATACTTAGGTAGTGCAGTGCTTAGAGCTACCATGTTACATTAAAAGGAATCTAGTTCAGACCCCACCTCCTACTGCATTTCCTTTGAGCAAGGGAGCACTTACCCTGAATTGATGCAGTAAAAATTCCCATTGGTAATTGGGTAAATCATCGTAAGTAGCTTAACACAGTACATTGCTTTGGGGGAAAAAACATCAATTATATTGATTAATAAATACAATCCCTCACTGAAACTGAGGTGATGTGTTCTGCAAAGTCACATGTTCTGAATTCCACATTTTAGAAAGAAATATGTAGAAAGAACTGTGGCACTGAAACCTAGTAATTTTTTGTAGTAGATAAAATAATTAAGTTAGAAAATCCTGCACAGGTATCCTTCATCCTAACCGTGAAATAATTATAGCAGTAAATGAAACAGGAAGATTTAGTTGTACTGTCAGCAGTGCAGTTGATCTCCGGCCTCTGTGTCTGTGTGTGTCAGTTTGCACGCTCAGTGTGCACTCCTTCTCATCATGTTCTCTGTCTTGGCCTGATTCTGCTGGGCTTTTGAGGGAGAGGAGTGCTCCATCTGGAGTTCTGGTGAATAGTGACCCGGTCATTACCGCATCCACTATAACTGTGTCGAGCATTAGCACACGTACTCCTCTAGTCATGCGAGATCGGAGGAACGAGCCTTTTGGCTTTTGCTCTTCCTGCCTAGGATGATGTCATTTAGCACTTGAGTGGCACGGCATCACAAGCGTAAGGGCCTGAATGTGGAACGGTGCTTTTTGAAGGATCTCCGGGGTTTTCTGTTTCAATTGGAGCTTTCGAGAAGAGTCACTCAGCTATACCCAGTTTTTGGGAACTTCTCTTCACAGTGAGATCCTTTGTGATTTGTATCCCATTGCATTTGTCATTGTTGGTCACCGAAAATTACTTTGATTTTTAGCTGAGCTCCAGGGACGCTACCCTCAGGCTAATTCAATCAAATTTGAGTATTACTGGAATATGCCTTTTATTCAAAAGTCTGGGGATGTTTTAACAACTGGAAAAATGAATTTATTTTGCAAACCTTTTGTTTTAAGTTTAAATGTGCATATTGGTCATAAACAGAAAGGTACTTAAATCTGTTCAGTGATAGCATGTTTGGGCTACATCTGATGGAATCTTATAGTATATTCCAGCATTGTGTCTGTGTGTGTGTCTGAACATGCAGTTGTACCCCTGCCAGCAACGCTGTCACTTCTCCTTATGTTGTCACTTAGATGCAGTTGTCTCATTGCACGCTGAAACACATTTACGCCACATATGCGCACAGCAGGGTCATCGCCCTTGACCTGAAGGGGTGTATAATAACAGGATGTGGCTGCAGGGTTGAGCTCGACCTTCAAAAAATTTGCAGTACATCTGTTTCAGATCGTCAATGTGATCGTTCTGCTGCATCTATAAAGCTCTGACTGCAGCGGTCAGACATATTCCATTACTGGATTTTCTTTTTTCTTGGCTTTTGCTGTCTGCGACTTTGACTGCAAGAATGATGTCAGGCTCTATATGGAGCAGCAGCAGCATGCTAGTAGATATATCAACTTACTTTTGGCCTTCAAAAATGTCTTACTTTGCATGAAATTTTTTCTTTTAGACTGAAAAGATGTTTCTTGACGTGCTGTCAGTTATTTATGGAAGAATAAAGAAGTGGTTGTGCAGATGTTTTTTATCTGTTCCAAGGCTGTGATCTGTATTAACCCACGTTTTTTTTTGGCTTATTTCTTTCTTAATTCTCTACAGCCCCGGAACTGTGATGATAGAGTATTTTTTTTACGTTTATCTGTTCAGTTCCTAGTCTTTTTGAGCGTGTGCATGTGCATGCATTATTTGGCAGTGAAGTATTTAATTTCCTCCCCTCTAATAAGGACAATACATGTAATAACAACAGTCAGAGAGGAAGCTCTCGTCCCCTGCAAATTAATCCCGGCTTTGCCGTGTGCGTAGCTTGGGTGGAGATCGGGCGGAGGGTTCGCTGAGAGTTGTTGAAATGTGGCTGAGGTCAAGAGAGGGAGGCAGGATAGCTCGTGGGAACAGGCGCTGCATCCGCCCCCATCCCCCCCACACCCCCTGACCCAGGACAGCTGGGGCTCCAAGATGCAGTCCTCCAAAGTGATTTGCAGATATCCCATCATCTCCAGTACAGAAAAAGAGAGAATGTCTGAAGAGATTCTCCAACACCCCAGTCTATCTGTAATTGACCCCCCCCCAAAGAGATCCTACTAATGATTTGGGCGATTTCATAGAGAGTGATTTTCTGTACAGTAGTGATCATGGAGAGGCAGTCATCATGGGAACCTCACTGATTCATGGTCATTTCACTTCCCCGAGAGCTATGTGTAGAGTTTGGAAACACACACTCTGGAGAGCAACATTCAGTGTTTCTCACTGTGATGCAGCCCACAGTTGGCAGATTCTAAAACGAGGCCATCCAGTCGAAAATGGCCTGCTTCACTTTCAAGACAGATCCTTGTGTTTTAATGATATTTGATAAAATTATGGCCATTGTTCTTTGTCTGTCTGAGGATTCCTGTCTGGATTGAAGGACTGCATCATTCATAGTCTGTGTGTTTGTGTGTGTGAGAGTTTCATGGTGGACATTCACATGATCAGCACAGTCAACCCCTGATACCAAAACAGTGTCCATGTCCTCCCAGTTCAGCTCACACTGACACATACTGGGTTTACTGCTCTGGTGTGACCAACTCAAGTCTAGTAAACTGATTTGGGTTGAGCCCAGTTCCCATGAACAAGCAAAATATTGAAATATACACAAGGTGACATAAACCCCATCATTTCCTCACTATTTAATAGACTTGAAATAGTGGCATTCATTTACATTTTACATGAATTGAATATTACCATCAGCAAAATGTTACCTACCCCTTGGCACTCTTTTAATAATTTTTCAGTTTTCCTTGGGTATATTTCTAAAATTATTTAAAAATTTTAAATATTTCTAGCAGTATTTATGGTTATCTACTATAATTTGAAGTTTTGGGCCTTTACAGCAGTCAATCATGTATTTCTATGTCACACTGTGCTCCCCATCTACACATTTTTTGCTGTTCTTGACTGTTTCCTTATTTTGTCATGCAGTGGTCACCCTGTATTCCACCTTGGGAGGTCCTGCGATCGCTCACGGTCTCAAAGAGACAGAGGTCACTCACATCATCACCAGTAAAGACCTGCTTCAGTCTCGACTGAAGGTGAGCCAATGTCTGCAGTTTTTATTTATTTATTTTTTTGCCATTTTGTTTCATGTTCCTGTTCTGACTTAGTGACTACAGCTTTAGTGCAGCCGTTAGCAGAGCATCTTGTTTTCTATTCAATAAATAATTCATATGAAGAAGGCCAAAAACTAAAGAGTTACATTTCTAAGGACTTTAATTTCAGGTATAACTTGTGAGTATTGAAAATATTCACTTAAATTATTAATTTAATGCAAAAGAAGGAGGTCAGTTCCATGGGCATCCAGTCCTTGTTTCCTTGTTGTATCATTGTCCTATTGCATTGAAGTGAGGTTCTTTTTTTTGAGTCAGAACTGCAAAGTGCTCTGCTATAGTGAGACATCACCTCATGGAAAGCTTGCAGCCATGAAATTTCTGGAAATAGGTCCATTGGAGAGTGATAAAAGGGAATTACAGCTAAAGAAACATTAGCATAACAAATCCAGAGCTTATAACTTGTCTTGATAGGGTGCCATCTGCCTGCGTTACTTCTGTCCCCTGTCATGCCGTATGCCTTCTCCCTGTATGTCAACTCCAGGCCATCCTGCCAGAGGTGCCCAGGCTGGAACAGATCATCGTCGTGGACAACAAACCCAGCGCATGGGCAGGCTTCCCCAGGGGGATCCATGTGCAAACGATGGGCGCCGTGCAGAAGCTTGGAGCCAGGCCAGAGAACTGTACGGGCATCATTTCCTCTCTAAGCTTCACCATTTCCTTTTCTGTTCATTTGTCTTTGTCTGTTGCCATCTTTCTATGTCTCTTCTGTCTCTCTCTTTCCCTCTACCCATTGGGGGTCTTTTGCTTCAATAAGATGATTAGTCTACAAAAGATAAAATCTTGTATGGTGGCTGAGTGGGAGAAGAACAAAACAATAATGAAGCATCTGCGCTTCATCATGTAGCCGTTTTACTTCTGTGTTTGACAAGTTGGGCCTGTAATTAACTTTAGATTCTACTTGCTTCTCACAGTCTCAATATCTTCGACATGTTTCGAAGTACCGAGGAGGTAGAGGGATTCTGGGTATCTCTCTATTTTGATGTGGGGTGAGGAGAGTCTCCGTAGGTCATGTGAACAAGGAAGCGACAGGCAGAGGGGGAGTGGACACATCTGTGTAAGATTAGGGTCCTCTATAGGCCCCCAGTTTGGGTCCTCTGCGCCCCATGGTGGCCTTGGGGAGTGCTGCTGCTAGAACCGATGCTCCCATGTGCTAGTGGGGGTGTTTTACAGTAGCACCAACACAGGCGTGACCTAGGATGCACCATGCATGCCCATCTCTGCTTAAGAGCACTTTGTTTGGACAGTGTTCTTAGTCTCTTCTTTCTAGGACTGTTTGTTTTGCATGATTGAGTTGTTTGCCAGAAACTGCACAGGATTTCCCTCAGGATAAAATGGTATCAGGTTGCTAATGATGTTAAGGATATTGGACTTTGTGGCTGTCTGTTTTCTAAACTTACAGCTTCTTACGATAGTGGCAGTAGAATATTGTATCATACGTTACTGCTGTCCACCAGTGTGATAATACTGCTTTATGCTTTCTGGGATCCCTGATAGTTCTGTCCACAGCTGCCACTTGAGCGAAAATTTTTCTCAATTAAATGTAAGAATGAAACATTAGAAGTTGACACAGGCATGATTACATGTCTCTGAAATAACAAATGTTGATACAGCTTTCACCTGTTCTATGCTTCCTAATTGCAGTATAAAGGAAAAACCTAAAATTTAAGCCTCAAAACAAATAAAGATTTGAGCGCATGATTTTAAGTATTACGTCTTTTTAGAACTCCCTGTTTGGTTCAGCAGTCACATAGAGGAATTGCTGTATGTTGACCTTCAAATGCAGTTATTTTAAAGAACATTACCCTGTGTGAGCCATTCTCCTGCTGGGTTTCACTTTGGTGCTCTTTTTTTCTTTCTCGTCCCTCTTTGGACACTCTCTGCTGCAGTGTCCAAGCCACGCAGCAATCCGAAACCCATGGACATTGCTGTCATCATGTACACCAGTGGCTCCACAGGCATCCCTAAGGGTGTTATGATCTCGCACAGCAACCTTATCGCCGGCATCACTGGCATGGCTGAGAGGATCCCCGGCCTCTGGTATGCAGCTCTCACACGCTCCTGTCACTTTGACCCCAGACAAATGTCCAGGAACCCAGAAGCAGCCCAAATGATGGATCAGTTGATCTGACCCCCAACATTTCCAGTTAAGCTCTTGCACACATCACTTCAGTGTCCCTAGTTTTATGTTTGGCTTTTAAAGGCTTTTACTGAACTGTACTCAGCTTGCACCGTGGTTGCCCACTCTTGCGCTGCTGCCAGAGATCACGTAAATGGGAGTAAGGTTCTAAGGAGCCTAGTGCTCTGGTTTGGATCACAGTGGCTAGCATGTTTACATCCAGATAAGCATATGCACAGGCATGCGTGTCCAGCTGTACTGCCATCCGCGTCATCCACCAGTGAGTGTGTTTACTTTGGGTTTAGAAAGACACCGATGGGATGAGGAACAACAGGAGGTCTATTTTCAGCCGTGTATATTTTTTTCTCTCTTGTGAATAATTTTTGGTTATTATATTGCTTGTTGTGAGCATGTTGATAATCTGATTGTGAGTATGTTGATAAGTTTTTACATAACTTTGCCATTCTTCCTTTCGGACTAAACCAGCAGTAATAACGAGTTTTGGGTATTTTTGTTTCTTTTTCCTACAGTGAGGAGGACACCTATATCGGATATCTGCCATTGGCCCATGTGCTAGAACTGAGTGCCGAGCTGGTTTCTTTGTCTCATGGCTGCCGTATCGGATACTCCTCCCCTCAGACACTCGCCGACCAGGTGGGCACATCAGGGTAAACTGTGCAAACACAGGATTTTACACACACGTATAGTCACCTGTAGCCTGTAGCACATAGAAATATGAACCTTTTTTCTTTTTTTTTCCAGTGAAAGGCAGTGATGGTTTACATTTATGCATTTTACAGATGCTTTTCTCCAGAGTAATGTAAAATTCAGACTAGATAAAGCTGCTTTCAACAATAAAGAAGAAGGTTTTGATGCAAGCATTATTATAGCACTGTTTTCCTAGCACACATGTTCTGGTTGCTACCTGCTGAAGTGATATACAAATAGAAACTGTAAAGTTAAATGAAGATAGTGAAGGACTAACTTATGAAGTTGTCAGGAGCCCAGGAGAGAAATCAGCCTAAATGGGTTTTGAGACTTTTCTTGACTATTGGAAGGATTCTGTAGTCACGAGGGACAGGGAGAGCTCATCTTATCACATTTGGAGCAAAAACTGAGAATCGGAGGTCTTCAGATTTTCGCCCCTGTATGAGCAGAACAAGTAACTGGAGACTTAGGTCTCAGTTACTTGAGTCTTTATTTTTTGTTTCATTACAGTAGTGCTGGAGCTAGATCTTTGACATAAATGTACATTATGATCACAGCACTCTACGAATAAAGTTTACCGGCATCTCTGGTCTTCAGTCCAGCACAAAGCCTCGCATTAGATCCACACCATGTCACTATAGAGAGGGGCATCCAGTAATCTGGTTGTGAGTATCCATGATATTGCAGTCATAATGTCTGCACCATTGCATCCTCTGTAATCCTGCTTTGAAGCATCTTGGGTGATAGATTGTAATGAGGCTGTTCAGGGGACACTAACAGACACACCCCACTGTGGCTTAACCATCTTGTCCCCCTCGGCTCTACCCCACGCCAAGGGCATAGAAATCAAAACCAGGGCTGCCCTTTGAATTTCTTTTCACACAAGAAATGTATAGCAGCATAGCCCTGAAAGGAAAAACACACAAGGAAGTTGGTTACTATACACAATTGTAGATCTGTGAGGCCTGCAGTCCACGGATGCCTCAGGAGAGAAGTTGAGGTGGCATTCAAAGGGTCATAATTTGGAAGAACTCAGTTACTAGCCAGCCTGTACTGTTCTGTTTTTACCAGTGAGATGTGCTTACCAGACTGTGCAACTTTTTTTGTTTTCATTCCTTTCCTTCAAACAGTCTACAAAAATCAAGAAGGGCAGCAAGGGTGATACCAGCGTGTTGCAGCCCACACTAATGGCAGCCGTCCCGGTGAGCAAACTTGGCCTCAATCTTCTTTAAGCAACGCACTTGCGAACACACATGCGCACAACACACGATATGCGCCTTATCTTGTCCGTGCTCCATGAGGCCTGGCCTTATCACAGAGTCCCACAATGGGAAAGCCTGTCTGATGCAAAACCCGCCATTCATCTGCGTCAGATTCCCCCGTGACAGTCTGTCCCCCGTCATCCTGAATGAGTCGCAGCTGTAAACAGAACGTGAGAAAGGCCTGTGTGGTTCATGTGACAGCCCCCACACTCCACTCCCCACCCCTCATCTCACCAGACTATTAAGTTCGAAACAGCTGAAGGTTCTGATCTTCCAGTTGGGAGTTTTTTTTTATGTCTTTTAAATCTCCTTTATATGTGAACTTGAACCCTTGTTTGAAAACAAAAACACTCTGGCATAAAGGCAAGAACTTCAACATTGGGAAAAAATCTTCCAGCACAGTCAACCAGTGAGTAACAGAAGCAGTGTGACATAAATGCCATCGTTCCCAGCTGGAATATTTTTTTTTTTTTTTTTTTTTTTTTTTAGCACATCAGGATCAGATTTGTCCTTTTTCCTCCTTTTTTGTCTTTTTTGTCCTCCAAAACATAACAGTAAAAGTATGATAACTTTGTGATCATGTTCACAGTCCTTCACCGCCATTCTGATTCGTGCTCCAAAAAATTATTGTTGCAGTATTTTAATAGAAATGTATCTAAACTTCACATAGAATCCTAACCGCAGTTCCAAATTGTTGGGAAGTATTTTTCTGATGAGAAGGCCTCAGATTTTTAGTATCTGTGGAGTTTATCAGTAAAGGAAGTAGCGTACATTTGTGTGTAATGGAAAAATGTAAGTGCTGGAAGAAATGCTGGCTTGTGTCCTGATGCTCAGCAGCACCATCCTTACCCCCCTTTCCCAATAACAGGGTTATGGCCCATATAATTCACTGGACAGATAGATTTTACTGTTGAAAATGCGAAGTTGGGTCCCAGGTTTTTACATGGTGGAGCCCTTGTGATGCAAACTGGCCTTGGTGAAGTTCCATCTCCTACTTTTTCTCATTCCGTTCCTGTCAAAGTGAATCATTAAGGTTCTGAAAGACATTGTGGCTCAGCGAGACCCCCTTGCCTCTCATCGCGGTTTTCTCTTGTTCCCTTTGTGCTCTCTCCGGCAGGAAATTATGGATCGCATTTACAAGAATGTGATGACCAAAGTGGAGGAGATGAGCAGGTGGCAACGGACGCTGTTTGTTTTGGCATACAACTATAAAATGGAGCAGATATCCAAGGGCTACAACACCCCGCTCTGTGACAGGTACATACACACCTAGGTGGAGATAAATCACACAGTAGCAGCATGCAGATTAAGGTAAATTCACTGCATTTAAATTCATGTTATACTTCAAAGTATGGAGAGCAGCTGATGACTAAATATTTCATTTTTTGGTTCTAAATTTGAATACGTGTTGCATGCTGGACATGTTTACCTTGTTAATAGGCTAAAAAAACTGCCTCTCCACTTCAGGCTGGTCTTCCATAAAGTGCGTTCCCTGCTTGGGGGGAAGACGCGGGTGCTGCTCTCAGGTGGAGCTCCCCTATCGGCCGCCACTCAGCGATTCATGAACATCTGCTTCTGTTGCCCAGTGGGCCAGGGCTACGGACTGACAGAGACATGTGGGGCAGGAACCATCAGTGACAGTAAGTGAGGACGGTCATGTGGACAAAGGGGCTGCCATTTCGATCACTGTAGCTTCTTCTTCTTTTGGATGCAATGGAAAATGAACGTTTCCTCTGAAGTGCGCCGATCTCCACTAGTCTCGTTCCCAAGACGCTTAGCATTGCTAAAAAAATGTTCATGCTTATCCCTAAGGGGCAAGTGCAAAGGACAAATGCTCAGGCTCAGAGGGCCTTGGCAGGGTTACTGTGGTGGGGGTAGGACTGGCTTGGCAGCTTTTTAGCTGCATTCTGAAAGGTTTGGGATTGCTAGCTGAGTCAGCATACCGCAAAGTGCCAGCAGTCACCTCTTCCAGTAATGCCACTAATGTCTCATGTTTTTCAGTATGGGATTACAGTACGGGACGAGTCGGAGCCCCTCTGGTTTGTTCCGAAATCATGCTGAAGGACTGGGAGGAGGGTGAGTCCATCTAAACCCGAGGGTCACAGCTTATTAAAAATTCAAAATGACCTCCTCAAAAAACAATTTGTATCAAATGGATGTAAATGAGTCCCATAACATTAGTGGAACATCTGTAAGATTGCCGCAACATTTCCATCAAAATGATGCTTTATTGGCTTAATGTGCTTTTTGGAGAAAATGAGTAAGAAAAGACGAGTCTGCTATCCTTGTAAGGAGGTAACCCAAATAACCGTGGTCATTTTTTCCGTTAAAACACCACCAACAAATGGTCCAGCTCAACACAGTATTACACAGCAAGAGCGTAATTATTGAAAATCAAACATTTCAGCAAAATATTTAATGTGTTTGTACCGTTATGGATTCTGTACTTAGCCAATGTCCAGCTGTTAGGTTGTGTAAATATTTAGTGACTTATGCTGTCAGAGGCCTGAAGGTCTTGTATACCATCACTGCACAGCTACAGTAGTAGCTGGTCAGCACTGAAGAATTTGGAACAGGATTTGTTTCTAGAACAGAACACGAATTACACAGTTCTAGTTTAAAAAGAGAGTGAAAAATTGCACCAACAGTTTCACAATTTTTTTTCTCTTCTAAATTCACCAACCGTGTGTTACAGTCAATCAATATGTCCCTCTCTTCCCTGGGTAGGTGGCTATCACAGCACAGACCAGCCAAATCCCCGGGGCGAGATCATCATCGGCGGTCCAAATGTCACAATGGGCTACTATAAGAATGAGGCCAAGAATCGGGAGGACTTCTTTGTGGACAAGAAGGGCCAGAGATGGTTCTGCACAGGGGACATTGGGGAGTTCCACCCAGATGGCTGTCTAAAGATCATTGGTGAGGGAAGCACTTTGCATTTTTCCTGACCACCGTTTCCAAACCCACTCGCCTAGATTTTGTCTTATTGTCAGTGATGCATATGTGCTGATGAAGGCTTTGAACCAGTTCCAAAATTCCATTTTATCTTTATGTTGCAACAGTTTGTGTGATAGCACATTAGCTCTGATCCAACTAAGAATGAAATCTTCTCCCTGACTCTTCAGACCGTAAGAAGGACCTGGTGAAGCTGCAGGCTGGGGAGTATGTGTCCCTGGGAAAGGTGGAGGCTGTGCTGAAGAACTGCCCCCTGATTGACAATATCTGTGCCTATGCCAACAGGTAAGGGATTTGTCAGATCATCTTGCACACACGAAAATCCCCACATCCACAGCTGCCCCTCCTCATTCCTCTTTGTTAAGCCTTTCACATTCCTGTCTGCGAAGGAGTCCTGTCGGGAATCATGCCAGCTCCATCAGTGAGAAGCTTGGAAGCCTGTAGTCACATAAATCACTCTCTAACACAGAGATCATGGCCTTTTTTGGGGAAAAAATGAGCGAGGGCATCGTAATGGCTTTTTTCTTCTGCTAAGGCTCGAATCAGTTTGTGGTTGAGGTTGTTAGTGCTGTAGATAACAGGTGATGTCAGTGATCTGTTAGTCTGACCGGGACACGTTCTCTTGTCTGAAAATCCATCCACGAGCTCTGGAATCTGCAAGAAGTTTATAACGGGGTTTGTCCTGCCATCTTATCGCCGTTTCTCTGTGTCCAGTGATGAATCCTATGTGATTGGCTTCGTGGTGCCCAATCAGAAGCAGCTGATGACCTTGGCAGAAGACAGGAGGATTGTCGGATCTTGGGAGGAAATCTGCAACAACCCTGAGATGGAGAAAGAGGTGCTGCGAATCATTACAGATGCTGCAGTTGCAGGTGAGAGAGGGGACCCTGGGAGCCAGGTGTCACAGAATGTATGACAACACACAGAAGTGCTGAGTTTTGCATGTGATGCGTCCCTTAATCTTCAACCCACTAACCTTGACCCCCCCCACAGGCAAGCTGGAGCGATTTGAGATCCCCAGGAAGATCCGCCTAAGCGCTGAGCCCTGGACCCCCGAGACAGGCCTGGTTACCGACGCTTTCAAGCTGAAGCGAAAGGAGCTCAAGACTCACTACCAGGACGACATTGAGCGAATGTACGGAGGAAAGTAGAACTGCAGCCTCCAGCAGACGAACCAGCGGCTTCCTCAACCCACCCTGCTACGACAAGAAACGAACAAATGGCTTAATACTTGAATCTACTTCGTTCACACGAGACCAAAACAAAGAAGTTGAGTATTGCAATGTTCCTATGCCTGATTGATTACTGTAGTTGCACACAGTACAGAAAAATCATAGCGAAACGGAAGATGGGAAAAGATGGCAAAGCAGGGCGGTCGGCGAGATTCTTCGAGACGCAGCGAAATCAAAGCGGAGACATTGGTGAAAGGCATTTTTAAAGAGGCTTTGAGACAAACTTTTCTCCATGTCTTTCTTCTCCGTCATGCACCATACCACCTCCATCTCCCAGAACCCTCCGCAGCAGTTACTTGCGTGAGATGCAACATAGGACATGGGGTAATCATGGCAACAGTGCAATGTGTCAGTCCTGCGTCCGCATGATTCCCCCAGGGCTGTAAAGTTTGGCAGTTTTAGTCTGTAAATTTTTTCTTGTTGTACCATTCTATGAATTTCTGGTATCTGAAGATTAGTATTTCAAGCCATTGAAGATTAATTAGTGTATGTTTTGTTTCTTTCCCAGTGTTCTTTTTATTGTTATTCTGAAGGTTTTTTCCTTTAAAATGTGTTTCATTTGAGTTTTGTTCTATTGTTACAATGGTTCCTTCCTGGTGTAAATTGTTTACAGGTTGCAAAGACAACACAATTTGGTATTTATTTCACAGATTGTTACTTGGGATGCTTAATGTGCCTGCAGTAAGAGAGACCTGTAGTTCCATCGCAGCTCAGGAGAGGCTGGGTTTTGCTTTTTTTGTTGTTTTTTCTCTCCTTATACAGTAATGGTGAGAGATTTTGGGAAGCATGCAGTACCAGTGGGTATGTAAACAGGGGAAAAGGCTGTTTTGAATTACTTAGAATTTAGTAACTGAAGCTGAAATGACGCTCGTGAAGATTTTCTGGTTGAGTGAACTTTGAGTGCCCGACCCTTTTCAGGGGTCCTGTAGCCGAAAGCAGGTTTCAAGCCGAGTCCGTGTTTCTTTGCAAGCTGCCCTTGTTTTCACCAACCTTCAACACCTACGAGACAGGAGTGGGCATTAAACCTCCCACGTTGTCCTTACTGAGCTCAGTGTCTGCTGTGGCCAGAGGTGCACAGACAGAACTGCTTCTAGTCATTATGCAAATAATTGTTGTATTTTATCCTCCCCCCCCCCCCCCCCC
>UFQX01000182.1:476573-550079 GCA_900497675.1 Arapaima gigas
TTTTGCAAAAAATTTTTTCTTTTTTTCCCCCCCCCCCCCCCCCCAGCGTGGAGCCCATTCTTTTTTTTTTTTATAATATAACGTACTGTCAATGATAGACAGAAATATTTCAGAGAAGAAATGAGGGGGAAAAAATCCCTCATCCTGTTGCAGGATTTATATGAAATTTTGGTATTCGGTTTGCATTTTAGTTATTTTACCTGTCGTACATTCTTATGATGTAGTAGGGATGTAGCTGAGTGTGCAATACACATCAAGCTCTTTTTTTCACAAGAACAAATGTACAACTTTGCCCCCCCCCATGCATGAATGTCTACTCAAAAAAAGTAACCAACAGGTAAATGTTGTATAATTATGCACACAAGTTTTGGAACTCTTATCTATTGCAGTTTTGTTCATGTTTGTGATATCAATATTCTATGGCTGGTTTGTACTCTGCATTTTAGTAATGGTTCAGACAAGCAACATGGAAAAACCAGTGCTTGTGGTCGGTTGTGTTTGAGGAAGCATGTTTGGTGTTTTAGTGTCTGGTTATGTGTGAGCGTGTGTGTGGAATCGGTGTTGATTTGGTGGGTGATCTGTCCATGTCTGATCTGACACCAGATGGTCCCTCTTTGTGCTTAACTGGTTTCTTTGTTTCTTTCTGTCGATTTGACGATTTTCCTCCCATCATCTCAATACACGTTTGTGAAGGAACCGTGAGTTTTCTGCAGAAGCCCCCCCGTGTGTGCAGAATCTTGAAGTCATCTCAGCTGTTCCAGCCCAGGGGTAGAAGGTATCTGGTGGCCTTTAATAATAGCATCAATATTATAGAGGATCCTTGCAAACACAGTTTTTCCACAGTTAATGAGCCAAATTCCATGACTACATTTGTTGGGAAAGACATTAGTAATCCACATTTTATCTACTGAAAATGCTAGGAAAAACGTAGAAAACACTATGAATTGTTACAGTTTTTTTTTGTGCATTGAATATACTTTGGGAGCAGTGATCAGAATTCACTGGAGATACCAGATGTACAGTATCTATTTTAAATCTATTTAATCTTTGTTATATTGACCAGTTTGGGGTTCTCCCTCCACCTTTGTCTGGGAAACTGCCTTGTAACATACGTTACTGCAATTGTATCCAACTTTATTTATTTGTAATATGCCTTGAAATGATCAAATGACAAGTAAATTAAACTTTGATCTAAAATCTTGAGCTGTTTTCTTTACAAAGGCTGGGAATGGCCAGCAGAAGGAAACCAGTGTGCAAACAGGACTGAGTTTCATTTGAAAATGTTTCAGGTGTTCAGTGACTTAATCTGTCTTTGTCTGTGCGTGTGTGTGTGTGTGTGCGTGCGTGCGTGTGTGTGTGCGTGCGTGCATGTGCGTGCGTGCGTGCGTGTGGGTGGGCGGACTGTACCAAAGAATAAGAGAATTTGCTTTCAGACACAAACCAATACAGCACACAGACTACGTGTTGTTAAAATTAAACCTGTTGGAAAAGTAAATACTCTGTAATACAGTATGGCTTTTTGCATAAATGTAACCAGTGAATAAACCTGGGTAACTTTACTGGAGTAACTCTAGGTAAATACCATGCTCTAATGTAGACCAGCAATAACAGGGCACAGGATTCAAACAGGCCACTTTTAGGGAGCAAATTCATCTCCTTAACCACCACACTACTGGCTGAAGCGAAGGGTGTAGGGTGAAGGACCACAGTCTGCATGACGACCTTCATGGACAACTAAGTGTGTGTGGGAGTGTGTAGTTGGTGTCCTCCATCCATGAAGATTAGTGCAAACAATCAGTAGTGATGGAACAGTGGGAGGTGGTCAGTCTCTGTACTGCCCAGAATTTAGCAGCCTGTGGGGGGGAAACGGGAAACTTAACAGTGCCTTCAAAATGGCAGCAGTGGGAAAAGGTTGAGCTTATAGGTGGTCTGGATGGTGGCCAGTCTTCACTACCCCCTGCAGAGCTCCCTGGTTACCACTTTTCTTGGTGGTGTTGGTTTTACTGAGGCTAAGTTTGTTGTTTATATATCTTATCAAGTAAATACACAGCCTGCTATGTCAGCATTTGGTGTAATGGCTCATTTGATGATTCCATCAGGGCCATTGCCATTTTGTTCTGGCAGAATTGTGATATTAGGCTAATTGAAACATATTAAACAGTGGGAATGTCATTATTTCAATGCATTTAGACACAATTTAGCCCTTTTGTTTGCACCTTGCACATTGTTTTTTAACATCTTTTTTTACACTGTTCTGGAAACCTTTAACCTTGATGCTAATGATTCAAGCTAGCAGTTCAAGTTTGGCTGCTGAATGTGAAATAAAACCCTTTTAAGATGTTAAATTCTTTAATTTGGCCTATTTTTGAAGATTAAACATGTCACGATTTTTATTCATTACCTGTTTTATTCTCTTATTCTGGAGTTGCGACATTTAAGAATATCAATAGTCTTGACTGTAAAGTGAGAGAGATGTAACTTAATGGAAACAAAAAGTATCCGTGACCTTTATACAATATAAATAAATTTAGTTATTTCAAATTCTTAAGTAGCGTGTGACACTGATCAGCTGATCACCATATTTACCCGCGTTCAGTTTTGTACCAGTTACCGCAAACACGGAATCCAGAACACTATTTTCGTCAGTGTCCACAATAAGCTGGACTTTTTTTTACATTTACATTACATTTATTTATTTAGTTGACGGTTTTCTATAAGGCAAGTTGCGTTCTTGTATGTAAACGTAACTTTTTTACAGCACAGCTTTGACTGCGTGTTTGTAACATCACCCGCCGTCCTCATGCTGCTGTAACCCCGCGTCACCGCCCCCCCCCCACCGCAGATACTTAAACACCCGCAGCCGGGGGTCTGGACACATGTGCGAAGAACCGGAGTCGACGGGAACGTGCAGACGAGACGTTCTCCAGCTGGGTCCACAACGTTCTGAGCCTCTTTGCGCGGCGCTGGGACTCGCGCCACCGGTGAGAAATTAATTTCCTCCAGCGTGTAAAATTATTTATTTTTAAAATTTTATGTACATAACATGTTTGTTCAGTCACGCAAACTTTTGCGCACGTCTGAACATTAATTCTGTGTAATAAACGGACTTTTTGCTTTGTTCCGAACCCCAGGGAGCTGAGCATGGAGACCTCCAGCAACGACACCTCAGCCGCCCACTTCCACCCACCCGGGGGCAGCGGCGGCCACGAGTATCTGTACGTGGTGATGGTGATGTCCTTCTACGGGGTCTTTCTACTGGCTCTCGGGCTCGGCTACGCGCGCTCCAAGCGCAGGGAGAAGCGGCAGAGCAACGTGTTCGCGCGCCTGTTGCGTGAGGAGGAGCGGCGCGCGTGGGGCTCCGTGCACGACAAGCACAGCCCGAGCTTGAGCGTGAACGTGCCTGCCGCCGCGGGGATGCGCTCCGTTCGCGCGCCCCCCTTCCACGAAGGCCGCGTGCTCGCGCCGCTCGTGTGCGCGCTGTGCGCTGCGGAGCAGAGCAGCGTCAGTTCGCTCAGTTCGGCGGCGGACACGCGCTGCGTTATCGAGGAGGAGTCGGACGGCGCGTCGGACCTCAGCCACGTGCCCTGATGGCAGGGGAACGCGCGTGGGAAAGCGCGAGGGCGAACAGAGACTGCGCGCGCAATCCGGTTACCTGGGAAAGACCTTCGTATAAGTTGCACCATCAGCGCGAGTCTCCGCGTGCAAACGGTGTTAAATAACAATGTAAATAGAAATGTAAATATGACTACTTGTTTTTTACCAGTTTATTTATAATTTATATTGGAATCATCGCTTCCAGTTTAATAAAAACCCTTTTGCCCCAACGGATGCCCAGCGTGTCATTCTTATCCCCGCCAGCAGGGGGCAGAGCTGTAACGGCGCTCAGACGGTTCTGTCGTTAAAGTCGCCGCCGCCTCGTTCTGTGCGAATAAAAGCAGAAAAGAATTTCCCTCGCGTTAGCGGGATGTTTGAATAGTTTAAATTCGCATGCAGTTGGACATTTGTACTGTGTATTTTTCTCGAGCTCACTGGGCGAAGTAGAACCAATGGAAGTTAAAGCTAAGTGTCAATGTAGTACAAGTTATAATGGTGGCATCTTGACTCCTGTATAATTTGAATTTTTAAGGCGAACTGAAAAGATTCAAAACAGAAATTAATAAAGAAGTAACTGCTTGGGAAATTTTAAAATTAATGCTAACAACTGGTACTTAATTTTCTCTCATGAAAGCAGGGTGATGCAGAAAGAATTGAACACTTTCATAAGTTTATTACTAAGTAAATGTCATAAACGTGTGTGCATCTTTCCAGAACCTAGAAAAAGAAAGGTAACTACAATTTGGTTTCGACAAACTTTATATGATGCTAATAAGTTTATGAAAGTGCTTTTTAAATAACCCTATACACTAAACTGCATTTTTTTTTTAAAATGCACACAAAAAAGACTTGCACAGTTTGGTTTATTTAGAAGAGAATTTGTACAATAATGCCTTTGTCCAAGCTCACTTACTATGTTAGGTAAGCAACTATTTACACTGTTTTACCCATGTACATAGCAGAGTATTTGCCCTGGAGCATTTCAGGGTAATAACCTTGATCGAGGGTACAGTAGTGGGAACAAAGGACACACCAAACCACAACAAAGGCTGCTGGTGACATGCATAAAACCACAAGACCGCCATCAACATGCCAAGTGACCGTGTGCTGCCCCTAGCTAAAGGTCAAACGCAATGACCAGACGGCTGAGGACCGCCCACAGAGCACCCTGCTGCCTTGGTTCTGCTCCCAGTCAACAAGGGGAACTGAACCACAATGGCAAATCCACTTCCTCGCCCGGGGCTTTCTGTGGGAGGTCAAAGAGCTGCTCACCTGTTCTGCACCTGATTCTGCTCCAATGCACCGCCCTAGGCGTTACCGTGGAGACTGGTGACTCAGTGACCCCCTAAGTTGCCATGACGCTGCCACTGATGTCCCTTATTAAAGACAAAGAGTGCTGTAGCCTGGAGCTATTTATGGTCCAATAGTTGCTGCCACACTGCAGCTAAATGTGGCTACTTGTTTGTTAGTGTCAGGATGACTTAAAGCCTGTGATTTTAGACCTTCCTTTGTTGCATAAAAAGCACTTATGGGTCCTGATCCCACAACCCCCGTTATGCCCACCTGCTCCATTAAGAATAATGGTTGTATTCATATCGTGTGTGACAGTAGAGAAGCTCAGGAGGGGGATCTGTGGATTGAGGGCCGCTGGGGGTCCTGGAGAGAAGACCACCCACCAGCCCGTTCAGCCTGGGTTCGAGAAGCTGCAGCACCACAGGGCCCAGTAAACGGAACCTTCGAGGTGGGGAAGGGCTACTGGGAAAGATGTGGGTTTGTGGACGACTCAGACGAGACATAAAACTTGATTTATTATTAATCACAATTCCTGAATGGAACAGAAGTGACAATGAATTATTTATTTGCACAAAGATTTTACAGCAGTTTGTATATTAACTATACAGAAGTGCATGTGCAGTGATGTAGTTAGTATCTAATGCCGGTTGAGTGATCAATTTAATGGGTGATTGATTGATTGATTGATTGACTGACTGACGGTCATCAATCGACTGAACAGTCTGAGCGATCGACTACTTGATAAGGATGTGGAACTTGTTATCCTCTTCTGAACCTTTGCTCCCTCATTTCCTCACTGAAACCAGTTGCCCCAGCAGCTAAACACTCTTCATTCTACTTGGGAGGTGGGACTTGTCAGTCAAAGTGTCTCAGCCACTCCTTCCAGTGCAGCTTCTCTGCTCTGTGGGACAACCTGAGAAGGTGCCACAGTGGTCACGAGGAGGTCAAATAAAAAGTTATAATGTTGAGAAAAGTACCACAATGAGCCAGAACTGAGTGCACTTAATACATGGTACTTAGGAGGTGGCAGCAGACCAACACAGAGCTTCCTTGTGCACGTGAATATCGGAGAGGCCCGGTGCCGTGCTCCCTGCTGACGTAGCCCAACTGGTTAGTTCCCCGGATGCGGAAGAACCGTGGCGGACGACACAAATACATCTCAACGTCTTCTGCGCGCATAACAGGAAGTGTTTATTTATAATATCCATCTCAGAGGACAGAAACTTTGCCTTTCCTCACATATGCAACATTAATGATGTTTCAATGAGTAATTCCAACAACTGCTCTTCTTTTCCACCCGGCCCTCCTTTATCCTGCGGAAGAAAATGGAGATGTTTGATTTTCAAACTGCGCTGTAAGCCTCACTGTATTCATTAAAAATGTAACTTTCCTGAGGAGAACAAAACAAGGCAGACAAGAAGCGTCAAAGGACCACGCATGTTTAAAGTTTTCAGGAACCCTGTGCAGGAATACATCGCGGCAAATACCTAGTTTTATGAAATAGAAATGTAAATGAAGGCCTTTTGAGTCACCAAATATGGAAGCGTCTGCAATTACTGGAATTTTGTTATGTCTTTGGAGACTCGTGCTCCAGGTCCATGTTACCGTTTACAGCCGTTCTGTAAGGAGGCACTACAGTCAGGATTTAGATGGGGGCACATAATGTGTGTTCATTAAAAAAAAAACAGCTATTGTTTTATTTTTTAATTTAGCTAATGCCGTTCACCGCTTACAACGTTAAGCTGCTTACAATGATTTACCCATTTATTCAGCTTTGTAATTTCTTTCCTGAAGTTCCTCAGGATAAAAATGTGTTGAAATGCTGTTTGTTGATTTAGCCACTTGTTATAGCCTGGTAAGTTTTTACTCAAGTAATTCAGGGTAAGTACCTCCCTCAAGGGCAGTACAGCAGGAGCAGTTTTGGAACCTGAGTCCATCAAGCCCAAGAGCCAGGACCCAGCCTACCCTCCCTATATTCTTGAAACACCCAGAAACTTGTTTGTTATAATAATAAGGCTTCTAAAACAGATCTTCTTCTTTCTTCCCTTTCCGTTGAGTCCCACCCCATCTCCTCCCCCCCTTACAGCTCTTCTTGCCTCTTTATCTCTAGATTGTGGGGCTGTTCCCCTCCTCGCTGTGGCTTTGACCTATATGCTAGCTCAATAGTCGATGGGGGCGCCGCACATTCCCAGAGTGCAGTGTGGGCTAACATGCATGTGTTCCTCCACAGCCCCCACCCCAGCCATCGCATTTCTGCACACAACACACACAATGACCACATCACTCCTCTCACAAGGAGAGGTGTGTGTTTACCTGAGGTGCTTCTGAGGGGACCCGGAATGAAAGTGTGGATGCGTCATCAGCAGGGAGGGCGGAGGCCCGCAGGTCCGAGTTCTACCCTCAGGGGGAGGCTTGAGGTCCAATTATTTGGGGCATTAAGGTTTCCCACCTGGTTTTCACACCCCTAATGTAGCCGCCCTGTGAAGGATTGGGCTGAAACCTGAGAGGATCAGTGCTGCCCAAGGATAGTGCCCAAGGTGACCCACAGAACATGAAGTTTAAAAAAAAAACTGCTAAAAGCATTAACGTGTACATCAGAGATGAGACAAAAAATATTCTACAACCGCAAAACACACACACACACACCGTATTATTGCATGTTCGGGGACACACAAAGGTGGTCATTTCCTGGCAACAGGAGAAACCACGATTTACCCCTTTGTTTTCTAATGAGTGTTTCTATGGCGACGAAGGCCAGAGGAGGCACTCGCCCTGCCTGGGCAGCTGAGTCGATGCTCGCAGAGCAGCAGGTGAACGAGTTGGACAGGCCGGGCGCTGGGCCCGCAGGGGTGCGCCACCACCTCCGCCGTCAACCCGGCACAAATTGCTCATTGCCGCAAACATGACCTCATCTTCGGGCGGCGAGAAAACGTTCGTTCCAACAGTTCGGACCATCTGACGCGCGCCGAAGTAAGGCGGAGGAAAACGTCAAGGCAAAATGTGTGACAGGACGCAAAGACTGGCACTTTTCCGCTGCAAGTTTCAGTCACTTTATTTCCAGAATGACAACATTTGAGAATTGCGGTACATGTTGAACAAACTACATTCCTCGTAGTTTGGCCCTGCGACAAAACAGAGAAGAGCTTCGCGGCTCGAAGAAGGAGATTAAAAGATTTGTGCCCAGTTTTTATTTCCTCTTCTGAGCACAGAAGCCTCAGACGTCTCGAGAAATACACGCATGTACGTGGATATATAAACAACATCTTTTTAGCGCCACTGTAATAACCGCTTATTTGCACAACATCGAGCGCCAGTGTAGCATGAAAACACTATCCAGCGTAACGCAGGAATTCCAGCGGTGCGTATTAAAAACCGAGCTAAAAAACACCTCATTTAACACGTTCACCTGACGTTTTATTGACGTGTGTCAACTAAGCCCTGACGCGGCTGCATCATTTTTTCCCCTGCGTTCTGTGACCCTGAATAAGTTCTGCTTATCGAGTGCTAAATTTGCATTTCTAGTTGTCCAGGGCAAATAAAGCTCTGTGTCACTCGGGTGAGAAGAATAAACCCAATTGAAAACACTCAAGCAAATTATGAATAAACTAAAACTAAATAAATTATATTTAGTTTTAAACTAAAGAATAATAGTTGTATTCATATCATGTGTGTGACAGTAGAGAAGCTTGGGAGGGGGATCTGTGGATTCAGGGCCACTGGGGGTCCTGGATAAATTAAAAATTATAGGAACAAATGGAAAAAGTAAAAATCTCACTTTTCAGTTTCATTATTGCCATTTATTTGCGAGGAGGAAATAACAAATGATTTTATGTGAAGTCAAGTCCAAAATGTACAATAAACGATATATGTTTGGTGAGTTTAGACAGGTTTACAAGGTCTCTCTTCACATCAGTCATTTGGGGGCTGAATGTGAAGAATGCAGAAGGTGATTTTAATGAGGGACTTTATTTCTGCGGAAACGGGGAAGTTGGCCGCACAGGTTCTGTTCCTGTAAGGATTCTCGGGGCTTGGATGGAGGAGCCTTTAACATCCTTCTCCACTGAGACACGTGGCCGGTGGACGCCATAGAAACTGGCGGAAACAAAGCAGGCAGGTTTTGGGAAAGATACACATCGCAGGACTGCAAAGGCTCAAGAAGAGATACCTCGGAAACCATGAATAGACTGTTTTTAGTGATTTATTACGGGGAAAAAAAAGTCTGGTAAAAATAACTGCCGAGCTCCGCGAGCAAAGGAAACACACTGGGCTTTAACTCTGGTTTTTTTGTGCGTAATTGCAGTACGAGACCAGAGATGGAACAACAATGTCTATACATCACAGTACATTCTGTACCCAGATATAAAGGAGATCAGCGTGTAGGTGGAACAGAGGAGAAACACCACAGCTGGTTGATACCTTCACCCAAGGCAACTTACGCTGCTCTAGCTACTTAAGGGTTATTTACCCACAACCAGAGCAATGAAACCCACAGCTATTTAGAGTCGCGGTTTCACCAGAAACACAGACTATATCTCGGAACTATAGGAAGAAGCTCATGGGTGAGCTGGATTCAAACCCACAACCTAACCCACAGCACAGGCCTTGTGCAGCAGCTGCTCGCTGCCCCACCACGCTGCTCACGTTGTCTGCCAGTCAACATTATTACCTCTGTTTTCCCATTAAAGTACTTGAAGGACACATCACTTCCTCCCTGTGGAAACCACACCGTCTAATTCGATTTATTGCTAGAGAGCGACCTTCTCACACAGTGACACAGAGCACTCGACAAAACATCAAGACATGGCAGAAGCAGGTATAACAGACATAAAGTAAGATGAAAAGTTATTTATATATGCAATGACCGCAAGAACTATACTAACTAGAAAGGCTGTAAAGTAGGGCTGCTGGTGACGAAGGAGAAGAAAACAGAAAATTCCCGACCAGAAGGAAAGGGGGAAAAGTGAAACTGGGTCCAAGAGCCAGTGGTTGCTCACCCTTCCTGGGAATTCTGGATGGATTCTGGGTAGATTTGCAGCTAAGAGAAGAAAGTCTATACAGCTGTTTATGGCTTCACTATAGTCACTGGAAGCTAATAACTAGACATCCAGGGACAGATATCCGGATCATGTCCATCACGGCCCCCAGTCAACTCCTGTCAGCATGGTGTGCTGGTGTCGCAGCTGGTCTCTCCAGGGGGATCAATGCACTGCGCTAGCGGTAACTCCCAGGTCACCACATGGTACCGAGAAACACCAACAAAACAAGAGAGGGGCGATAGGAACCAACAGCGCAGAGACTAGAGAATTTTACAGAAGAAGATGGAGCTCAGAGGTGGAGAATGCAGGAGGTAACATTATGCATCTCAGGTACACCAAGGCAAAGAGTTCAGTCTTAAGCCTGGATTTAAAGGCTGAGACAGAAGGGTATTTCTGACAACGTCTGGCAGACTCTCAATGCTTAGGTGCTCCATAGCTAAATGCACATCCTCCTATGGACATTGTATTCATCACAAGTACTTTAGAATAACCAGAATCTGACAGTCGTAGACGATTTTCTCCCTGTTTGCCCGACATAAAAGTGTGAGTATTATATTTATTCGACCTTTGACTCTGGCAAGTTGTCTAAGTGCAATGGTTCTACCAGCAAGGAGAACTTTCTCCTATTACTTGACATTAACTGGCAACCAGGGAACATTTCCTGACTATCAACGTTCACACCATCAGATTTTCAGTGTACATATCTGACTTTGAAGAAAGGGGTTTAAATAAAAGAGCTTTTCCACCGAAAAGCTGAACAGTCTCTTCTAAAATTGCAGTCGCTTCCTTTTTTCATACATCTTCTGGGAACAGTGTCAAGATGCACAGCTGATAACTGGCCAACCACAGGCTAGTTTTACAGGGAGACGTGAGATAATGCTACCATGGAGACTCCAGCACAGGACCGTTCTTCTTCACTCGAACCCTGGCCAGCTCATTAGCCCACTTTCTCCATTCCTTGTCAGCAGTCGCACGTTCGGAGACTAAACAAGCGAACGGCCGCGTTTGTCGGCTAATTAGAAGCAAATCCTCCGGGACCTGTTGCTATGGCGACCGGACCACGTTAGCTTCAACTTCGGCTCGCTTCAAACGCCACTTCGCACGAGTTAATGAGACTTTCCTCTGGACGGCGCCGCTGCGCGAGGTGACGCTGCCTTTTCGTCGCAGACTGCCGGGATGCGGTGTGCTTTTTCTCGCAAATGTTGTAGGGGATGTCGTGCAGACTTCACGAGTTCTGAGATGAACCCAGACACCTCCAGTAAAGTTTCCCAGACAAGGCGTTCACACCTTCAAACGGCTGGATAAATGTAGAAGTGCTTCGCTGTTTAATTGCCGAATGCGGTCCGAAGGACGTTTCTCGAGAAACCCACAACAATTCTGCAATTTAGGAGGAATTAGAAAGTATGCCAGTATTGCACCACTTCTTAAGTCGCCGCAATGGTTTAGGAAACATTAGGACAGATTATAAGGCTTTCATACTTAAATGTTTAAACCCCTTCTTATTTATCAGACCTTGTTAGTACGTCCTCTCTTCTCTCGCTGGAGTGAATAAAGCCTTCAGTTACAGGTGTGTAACTGTCAACCAGCCAAGGATGTAAACTTAACACTGACTGCATTTTCTTAACAAACTGTGACCAAAACCGCTGGTGGTGCCGTCCTGCCTGCACACCCAGGGTGAATTTTGTCACACCAAGAGGCTATGAACCAGTGAAGATCACTACCTGACCACACGGGGGTGCCAAAATAACCACACAACCCCACCCCCCCCATGTTGTCTAACGTGAGCATGGCTGGTAATGGTGGTGAGCCAGTCGGACTTGAGGGTTTGGGATCTGAAATGCTAGCATTCGTGCCGTGTCTTCAGTCCCGATGCCACCGGCTGCCAGTCTGCAAAAGTACCATATGCCTTCATTTATAACAATGTGTTATGATAGTTCCTATTTTTATTTCGCCATTATTGCCAAAATAAATGAGATACAGACGACAAACACTGGATCTGCATTATGAGTGGCACCTTCTTGGCTCTCTTCACAAAGAGCTGTGATGTAGCTGAAGCAAGGATGATGTCATCAAAACCACTCATTAGCATAAAGGTCCCACCTGGAGGGACGTCTTTTACAGCCCTAATTCCTAGTGCTACAAATCACCTCCGCATTAGACACGTATTTGCAAACAGCACCGCTCCCTGTCTTTGAGCACAGAGGAAAGTTGCAGTAACAAGAGGGACGCGGTTCCAGCTCTAATGAGAGGACGTCTCCGCTGCGGGGAGGGACGCACGGACACAGCGGAGATGAATCATCACCGCGGCGGTATTTATAGTGCTCGGCCTAGGAGGAGGGGACAGCCACACTCCTAATGGGGCTCTGCGGGAAATGGCAGGCAAAGCCGTCACAGTTGCGTCTTCGGCAGCGTGGTGCTGGGACATCTGAGGAGGGCGCTGGCGATCGTGAGCAGGACCACGAGTCGCCCACTGGCAAAAGGGGGTGAAAATCTATGTAAAAATTCTAATTTCCACATTTCTGCAGATCCCTGTTAACAAACCAGAATTTGAATATCTCTACTTTGCCCGACCTCTCAGAATCTTTTATATTTCAAGACTGTAACTGAGGAGCAAAGCTGAAGGATTAGAAGGTGGAATTTTCTCCCTGTCTGTAGGTTGGGAAAGTAACTGTATTGCTCATGGGTCAAAGTTTGCATTGCCAGGTGCAAAATAAACTGACTGTATGCTTGTGTGCAGGTGCCTGAGTGCAGTCTGCAGTCTCACATTTAGACCTCCGCCCTTGTTCACAGCGGAGAAGAAAGACAACACCCTTTTCAATGTGCTGACCCCTCGCCTCGCTCTCCCTAACAGCGTGGAAGATTGGGTGGCCTTCACTGAGTGCATGAGCATCCTGCTGTTGGTTAATGTCCCTCATAATTCAACGGATTATATGCAGCACAAACACACAATCCATCTCCCTCCAGCAGCCCTGGACAAAACCTGGACAGCAGCCTGGAAGCTGGGGCCCTGTCAGAGCCAAAATGGCCACCTGCCTCTTGACTGATGCAGAGTTGATAATATCAAGAGCTCTCTGGCAGGACACGGGTCATTTATATATGAGGCAGGAAAGTTAATTCAAAAACCCAAGAGGGGGTCCATGACACTCACCGAGAGCCATCTGGACTCAGAGTCCACGCTGTATTGTTAGCAGCTGACCAAACTCAGGCTGGGGTCTAAGGTACAGAGGACTGGATTCAAAAGCATGTCCATCGTAACACTGGAAGAAACTGTCAAGTCATTAGAGATGAGTAAATACAGTAAAACCCCACGATAAGACAAATTTGGACATAACACAACCAGCGATTGGTTCTGATCCTTCTGCTACTTTTCCAGTTGTTAACATCTTCTGGCAAATGTACAGGATTTACTGAAGATGAAGTATCTTTGGGTAAAGGTTACTATTAGTTTTGGTAGTATTGTATTGGCAGAGGGGGCAGCTGTGGCGCTCCCATAATGCGCTGCTGCTGCATGTTTGTAAGACCTTGTGTCAAACAGTTGCGAGGAGTTGTTGGGGGATTGCTGACCCTCTCTGTGTTTGAGGGCTTTGGGTCAGGCAGGTTGTTGTGCTCTATGAGTGCTGGTGTTTAAACATGCTGCGGAGAAACAAAACTCATGTTCCTACAGTCCGATTTCTCAATCCCTCCTTTCACGGCAGCGTGACAGTAATCTGTCTATTCCCCACATGCCTAGTAAATAAAAACAAACCAATGATAACATTTCTTTCTGTATCATTTTCACGCACTGACTGATGGAAAAATCCTCCTTTTTTTTCTGATGGAAAAAAAATTTTTTTGATAACTTTGCAACAAGGCATCGCTGCATTTTTTTGCAATTAAAATTTTTTGGACACCACTTATCATGTTAAAGGGGGCGGCTTTATCGTACTTTGTTACCTATTTGCATTAATACGACCGCCTATATCACAAACCATCCCCTCAGTGTTCTGCCCTGGAGACAAAGTGCACAAAAATGTTCTTCCCTCATGCAGATTTTAAAAAAAATGAGACGGTAGTTCTCCAGGATACTAGTTCTACAGGATATCAGTCACCGTGGGGAAAAGGTCATTAAAGGCCAAAGATGTCTCTTCTGGACAGGGGAAGAAATGCCGGACATGAGTCCTACCAACTCCAGAAGGCTGCCGGACTCATCCTGAAAAGAGGTTTGCATTCATCCGATCAGGCACGGGGGGCAAAAAACAGCCCCTCAGATGTATGTTGATGCAGGAGGGCTCCATTACCCCCACCTATGTTACGTATAAAAATCGGATAAATTGGTGCAGCAAGACAAGAAGCTGAAAAGCCCAATATGATCCATCAAAACAGGGAGGGAACTGGAAGGTGTCGACTTCTTTGGATCGTGCCGAAGTGCGTCACTGCAGTTTTGCAGGAGGGAGATGGATGAGTCACAGAAGAGGGAGCCAAGGTGAGCGCAGATACGGGAGGCAGAAAGACAGCATTTGTGTTTGTCTGAGAGGGGAGCGCAAGCTGGAGTGACATCAACCAGACTCCTGGCAGAGGCTCAGGCCGCTGTCCGGCCAGCAGTCTGCTAATGACCACAGATCACAGACTAAACGGAAAAAATGAGCCGAGGCCACAAGCATAAATAATTCTGTTTATCGCCGGTCTAATGCAATTGTTCAGAGGCTCGCAGAATTGTGTGTCGCACTTAATATCCTAACAGCCATTCTTAATCTTACCGTGACTGTGAAGGTCTGAATAAGTGTACGATTTATATACAAATCTTTCGAACATTCGTAACAGAAAGGTGACTTGTGGTCACAGCTGGTTTTTTTCTTTTCATTAAGTTGCGTGGTGTCTCAGTGGCTGGGCTGTTGAAGCCTTCATAAATCATCCAAGACTGTAAAAATACCACCAGCGATTCATAAAAGATGTCAGGCTCATGCACTTCTTGCTGAGCCACTGAACACATTTGATGTCTTTTTTTTTTGTTGTTAAATTAAAACACACATCCAAAGATAGAAATCCAGCAACGCAGAGCAAAAGCACAAGCGGCACAGGAGGGTACAAGCTGAGAACCTGAGAAGTCAGCCGTGGTCCTCGGTGGTTTCAGGTCACGTCAAGCATCTGGTCACTCGGCCCTTTTGGGGATTTTGACCCAATGTGTCACTCAGAGCAGAATGCGGCAGGCAGTCGTGTGCTTAAGTAGCAACGCAAAAAACCGGTTTGGCACAAATGAAACAGCGTGCCGAGGGCTCCAATAATGTGTGTTTCAGCACGGTCTGAGCCCCGTCATGACTTCAGCCAGCAACTCAGTGAAGCACAACGTTTGAGCAGCAACCGAAAGCGGTACCAGGACTGAAAAGCACTGATTGCGATAAAACTCAGAGGGGGTTGCGTTGGCGCCAAACTTTGGAGCGCTGATGAAGACGGCCTGGGGAGGGTGGGCACCCCAGACCTGTTCCGTGGCTCTCATGTAATACATAACTCGTAAAAAATATATATAATAACTCGTCTCATGACAAACACTCGACATTTTCATCAGACACCACAGGCAGTCGCTCTGTTTTTTTTTTTTGGCTCTGTGGAGTGCATCAAAATTCAAGCAGGAAAAATTATGTTTTGCTTTCCAAAAATGTCCCTTTTGCACCTCTATCATCCTACACATGGTACAAAGATAAAGATTTCAAGCAAAGGGACGTTTTTAGATGAGGGGATCTTAATGTTGGGCACGTGATGCCTTTGGGGGTCTACAGATGGGCTTCAGGGCTTGAAAATGACACTGTCAAAAAGTAACAAATAAAAATGATTGTGAAGTTACTATAAATATTATTCCACGTGGAAGCAGTCAGCTGGCTGTAGCATTTTCTCAGAATTTATCTAGGTGAGGTCTTTAGCTTTGGGTCAGACTCTTCAAGGGGTCTGTGGAGTAGAAATGGTTTCCTCTTGACCCCAAGCACAGACTACCTACAGTCTTCACCCTTTTCTCATAAATTATTTTACAGTCATGATATATGTGTTAACAACACTACAGATAAATAAACGCAAACCTGACAAACACGCCAGATTACAATGTGGTTGAAGCCATTTCGAGTCCTTTAAATGTGTGAATGATGATGCCCTCAGCAGTCAGGCAATGAAAATCGAGGCTTTTCTCTAAAAAACAGAGCTTGGTGCGGTATGAGTAATAATTTATTGAGGTGTGGAGGCGACAGCAGCATTTCTTCTGTGACTAAGAATGTAAATTTGGGACTCCCGCATCCCGGTTTTATTTTTATTTTCCGCAGCGTTCATCCCTGTGTTGAATTCTCCTAGTTCATCATCATGGCATAACCATGTTCCACCATGTCACTCTGTTCATTTACCTAAACTGTGTACAGTGCAGATCCATGTATGTTCTGAACCCCTGACAGCAGCAACAGTTTTTGTGCATAAAAGCTGGTGATCTCTGCATGTTTCCCCAAATAATAGCTTCTGGATTATAATCTCTGGTATTTTCCTTTTAACCTGTGCTTGACTTAGGTTGGTTATGGTTAACGTTACTCAAAGTGCTGGGCGCCAAAGCTGTCGTGAACCAGCGTGTTACAGATAAGGCAGTTTCAGTGAGCAATAGGAAAGGTGTATATATAGACCAACAAGGTGATTCATCGCAATTGAAAAAGGTCATTTGGACTTTTTCTGCTGTTACTCACAATGCCACGACGGACAACGCAAGACAAACACAAACAATACCATTCAGAAGAAAAACTCGAACAGCAACACACATCTTATCGGCGCTCGACAGCTGGCAGTTCCAGAAAGAGTCCGTAAGAAGGTGGTGGGAAAATTCAAAAGAGAAATAAAAAATGTTCTTCAAAAAACCAAAAAGAGTAAAATGTATGAAATTTTAACTGTGTCCAAAGACAAAATAAAAAATAATAATAAAAGAAAAATAAGGTTCTATGCTTCAAATGTATATATAATGAAAGGCGACACAGCGGTGTAGCGTCTGGGCTGGTTGGGTGTGGGTTTGAATCCAGCTCAGTCTGTGTGGAGTTTCCTCCAGGTGCTCTAGTTTCCTTCCATAGTCCAAATATGAGTGTTTCAGGTAGATTTGGGCACACTCAATTGCCCACAGTAACCTGCAATGGACTGGCATCTCATCTCGGGGTTGTTTCATAACCTGCCGCCCTAAGGTTCCAGGTTAGGCTCCAGACCCCCGCAACCCCACTAAGGATTAGTGGTTAACCAAAATGTATGGTTGGCAAAACAATTAATGAAAACATATTTAAATATAATTCAAGTCTGTTTTTAATTGCCAATCCCAACTAAATATTTGGGAATTTTCTCTCGCATGTACTGGTGATTAAAGAGGATTTATGAGTTTGAGTAGCTGACTGAGGATTATATTTTTTTTGTGATTTTTCAGCTGGATGGATTTTAATTTGGAAAAAAAAATCAACCTAAAAGCTACAGCATCTCTGTTTGGAGATTTGCAGTTTTCGGTTCAACAGGTGAGGCAAAGTTTATTTGCCAAGAGGTCAGGCAAACATCCGCTCGCCGAGACACAGTGGTCACAAAAACAGCATAGGACGTGCGGAAATTCAGCCTCTCTCTGTGAAATAGAAAGGAGACAGTTTTCAAAGGAGAGAAATCCCATTAGCACAGCTGAACCTGCACTGGATCCCTGGGCTGCCAGATAGTATGGAAAGTGCTTCAGTTGGGGGACCACTGTGTTCCATTCTCCTGCCTGCCCTCCATAGCCTGGCTGTGTCTTCTACTCAATTCCACCTCAAGATAACAGCATTTGTGTGACTTGCGGGACATGTTTCTTCCCACCTTCTCACTGTTCTGGGTGGATTTTTGGGGAGATTCTCCTGTGTTGCCCACACATAAAATGCACATAAAAAGTAATGTAAGGGGTCTCCTCTCCTCTCATTCCCTCATTACTCATTTGCCTGTGTCTTCTGCAGCTCCATCTGTGAAGATCACTGTCCCACCACAGACACCCCGAGCAGACTCCTCTCCAGGGTGGAAAGTCTGTTTAAAGTGCTGGATGCGCCATCAGGATTGGTCACTAGGAGAAAGTGTATGTGAACGAAATGATCCTCCAATCGAAGGAACAAAACATACTCAGTGTGTGTAAGTTGGTTAATATGTATGTCTCAGCTCAGCTTCCTGAGTGGGAAGAGGTGACAGGGCTACCACACCCTCCTCCCCACACTCTCCCTCACGGTGCAAATGCATTGCACAAAAAGCTCAAGTTTAATTTCCAGAGAGACACTCGCTACATACACTTGAGCTAAGACTATTTTTAACCACATTGATTTTTTTTGTGTGTCCACCTTTGTCTTTCACTGTATTTATTCTCCATGTCTGACTAATTTTATCCGGCTCTGTCCCGTAATCCGCGCTTCTCTTTCTGAACATCTCCTCCACACTGTTATCGTGGTCGGGAGACGGAAAGTCGTACAGCATGACACCGGCAGCTTAAAAGCCATTGAGAAATGTCATTTAATCACACCTGCCCCCATGGCAATAAAGCAAGGAGAAGTAAATCACCATGGATACTGCAGTGCGTTGCTGTTGTGTGCTCTTCAGAAATGAGAGCGAAAGACGTGGGACTAAAGGCAGGGACAATGCAATAAAGCCTTCTGGCACATCTTCATGGTCTATTGTGGTTGACCAGGTACAGCTTATTGCCAGTTGTGTTTCTGTGTGCTATTCACATGAGATACTTCTTTATTTTCATATTTGAGACAGACCCTTATTTATAGCCCTCTATGCAAGTCTCTAGAAATGCCACCCTTGTAATTGTTCTGTGGCCAGAAAGATGTTGGCACCAGCAGACCTCATGGGGGGTCTCTGTCTAACCCCTATCAGTCATCAGTGAGTTCCAAGCTATGCAGGTAATGTGAGGATTTTGGTAGGAACTGCCTGCAGGGGACAATCAATCCCCGGACTTATACCGCATAAACTCTTCTGAATACCGTCATTCTGCACGTAATCGCATCTTCTGTTAAACAGCTCAGCAGTAGAAGAGCAGAACGGAAGTTGTATGTCCAGCTAGTAATGATATAAGCTTTGAATTAAAGCTTGAATGAACCATTAAGAGCCATCAGTTGGCAGATCAGCAGCATATACAGGGGTGAGATGCAAAGGATGCCAAGAAGGCCTGCATGCCCTGGGAAACAGCTGCACTTTCGTTGCTGCACAAAGAACTCCTCCACCTAAATTCCAGCATGTGCAGCGACATCTTCTAACACGCGCCGGGGCCCTTGAACGCAATTGAACACAATTATGGAAAAAAAGAGTGAAAAAATTAGACTTTTGATCAATATTCCATTTCTGCAGGAGAGGAGGGGGGAGTCGAACCTCGAAGAGCAAACAAACATATGAACACTTCATAACTACGGGTTCCTGTCAGCCAGGGAGCAGCCTGCCCAGGGGAGGAACGTAAAATGGCTGCCGAGACGCGAAAGGAAACCACAGCTGAGGAGTTTGGGTCCACGGCGGAATGGAAAACAGAGATGAAAAATGGAGCAGAATGTGGTAAGAAATTCCACACCCCTGACCCAGTGAGAGAGGCCCACTTTGGAAAGGCCTGGATGTCGGTGACTGGAACCTCAACGCAGTGAATGTTTTACAGCAATGGACAAGCACTCTGTGGGCCGCTTAATGTACCACTTCCACTGACTGCCTTGTCGGTGAACATACAAGAGGATGGGGAAGCGCTCGAGTGGTGCTACAGAAGGCAGAAAACGCCGGCGATGATCTCCCACAAGCGCTGCTCATAATTACAGTCATTTATTACCACTGTAATCGTTCCCTTTTGTTAGATTTATTGAGCAGCGGTCGGCGTGACAAGTGAAATACGGGGGTCCTCGTGCCTGAAATAAAGTTCTGTCGCAAATAATTAAATCGCTTAAATGAACTTGTGTCAAACCTGCCCGGCATGAGCCACCTTTTCGTGACGCTGTCGAGAAGTGGGAAAAGGGGTGTTCTGCTTGTGGTGTCGCTACGTGGCGCAGGAGTCGGGTTCAAGCCCTGAAGACGGGGACAACGCGGCAGATCGCAGCGGCGCGGGCGCGCAAGTTTATTTTTCCACCTGTCAGATGCCGTTTGTCCAGTTGCTCGAGTTCCTCTCTCGGCGGAGAAGCCTGCTTCCCGCTCTGTCCTAATGAAGATGGACGCGAAGCTGTGCTAGTGTGGAGAGCTCACCCCTCCCACAGCAGACAGCACTTTTCTATATAAAATTGTAAATGACACCAAAATGTGATGCCAGAACATCCAGTTCCAGCTTCCATCCACCTCTTGTAGTTCTCTGCATCTGCTCGGGTGTTAGGCCCAGCCTGAGTGGCCGACAGGCCCACATTGTTCTGGTGAACGCATTTCACTGCGGTCACCGTGTTCCCCGTCCGACTGAAACAGAGACCGTTCCAGAAACGACAGGTGAACAACGAGGACGAAGGGAGGACAACACCTGAACGTGAGCATCCTCCATCTGAAGGTGGCTCCAGTGCTCAGCACCAGGCTTTTGAGCAAATGTGAAATGGGAAGAAGGCCATTAGCTGCCTTTGCAGAGAGTCGAGGAAATGAGCCGAGGGCGTGGGAGTGAGAAAACCCTGTGCTTGTGCTCCACTCAGATTTAAATTCCGTCAAATAAGGGTTTTTTTCTAAAAAAAAATAATAAATAAACCGAAGCAACCAAACCGTGTCTCTTGAGGAATTTACTACTCTGCGACAGATCTGGGCCTTGTTTGTTTTTCACACCAGTCCTTCAGCTGTGCCGTCATTGCTCTCTTTGCAGTGACTAGATGATGAGTTATGCAAAAATAAATTTACGTGAACCAGTCACTGTTTAAGCGCATCTCCATCATATTCGTATTCAGTCGCTTATTGGCATTTGACACCCTTGACGCCCATTTGCCGTTTCAGTTTTGCTACCTTCCCTCCGCTTGCCTGTATATGTGCTTGTGTATATTGTAATGGCCTTTCAAAATCACCGTGATTTCGCGTTTTCCCCCGAAAATTCACTTTGAGTCACTCCCTTCAAAAAGAACAAATCCTTGTTTAACTCGAGCTGAGAGTGGAAACTGGGATCAGACAGGATCTTTGGCTAAATACACATGTACAGCAGCTCAAACACGACATATAACAAAAGATACAGGTTCCAACAAACAAATAGAAACAACAACAAACAGACAGACAGACAAACAACAAACAAGTAACCCATAAATCAGAGCAAATAACAATTGCCAACTACAATAATACTAGACAAAGTGAATTTAAGGTCAGCAGGCACTGAAGAGCTAACAGTTACCAAGTCCTTCTACGGCATTATGGTGGCAGATGGCTGCTGGAACAAATCCCCAGAAGCGTTTCTTTCTGCACCGGAGCTGAACTCCTGGCAATCGCTTTGTTTCAAATTCGCGTTTAAGAGAAAGTTCTTAAGATGGGAGACGCTGGCTGTTTTCTTCAAGTTGGCAGACTTCCCTCCAGTGGGAATCATTTCAGAGGTCTTTATGCGGCGGTCGCCAGAAAGCGAGACGCAGGTATTGAACGCAGGGCTCCTCTTTCCACTGCGTTCCTTTATCTCGCTCTCACACGCGCCGAGACGTGACCTATGAGTCATCGGATGCGGGGCTCTCGCTGCCGCCGCCACCGCGTCCCGCTCAGGCCGCTTCAGACGCGCGGCTGACGGGAGCAGACAGCTGTGACATGTGCGGTGTCCCGCTTGGCGCGGCCTGCTGTCAATTAGCAAAATCATCAATCACATCTGCAGCGGCACCGCAGAGGGAAGACGTGTCGGCAGGGTCCGGACACGCGGGCGCACATCAAGAAATAAGTCCCCGATGCGTCTCCCGCGCTATTATGGGACTCGGCAGCCCATTATAATTTCACCTGTTATCTCTGAGACCCCCGCAGATGCATTTTTAATGTGCCTCGGCAACAGCAATGCAGCGCCGACGCTTGTTGGTGAATTCATTGACGCAGTTATTTCTCCTCCGAGACAGAGAGGCTTCCCATCCTCACTGTACCCTGCCTCACGCGCTCTGCTTCCAGGACAGACTCTGGACCCCCCACGACTGCACTCAATACGCAGTTGAAAATGGATGGACACAGTTAGGGAAATGCTGCGATTCCCGCTACCACCTATAGGGCTGTTTTGCTGTGGCGCTTTTTTATTTTAGGCCTTCAGCCGTTTATCATCATAATTTTGCATATTTTGCAAATAAGACTAGTCTGTTTATCACACTTTCCAGGCCCCTTTCTCCTTCCATCCAGCTGGTGTTCAGTCTTTCTGGTGTAGGATTTTGGGTGGGATGCTCTGCGAATTGTAAGTTTTTGAGTTATCAAACCATCCTGTTAGAGATATACGCTTTGGAATTTTATATTTATCTATAAAATCAGCAGTTTTCCACCTGCACTCAAACCCACCTCTTGTATCCTGCAGACAAGAGCTCCTTTCCACGTATATCCGTAAAGATTCCTACCATATCCACAATTTATCCATAAAATAGACAGCTTTCAGTGTTTAAGGATCAAGGTTCACTTTATTGTCAGTCTGCTGCATTTGTGCACATGTAGAACAGAGAAGGAAACGCAGCTTCTCCAGGACCACCGTGCACAGCACAGTAAACAGGCAGACTGATGCCCAAAAATAGGACAACATAAACAATCTGAGGTCGGTAGACGGATAAATAAATAAATGGACACGATTATAAAGATACATAAATAGATGAGAAGATTGATGAAAACAGCTCCACGGTCTCTAGTGAGGGGGACGGTGATACTGCGAGCGGTCAGTGGTGGAGGTGGTGATCAGTCCTCAGTCTCTTCACTGGCTGTTATTAAAGTCATAATTCATGATTTTTGTTGTGCATGGACAGTTTTTGAGATCAATTAATGCAGAAAACTGGGTTAATATATGGACCTCTTACAGAGCTGCTTCATTTAGCTCCACTTTCCAACACTTCTAGAGGACTAACCCTGGTATTACTGTGTTTCTTCTCTGATATGCAAACTCGAGATCCAGCTTTAGGTTTGATGATCAGGCCAAAGAAGGATCTACTCCTGTCGTGACTTTGAGGATTCCTTATCAGACAAGCTGTACATCTCTAAGGTGACACCTTCTCCTCTGCGCTCATGTTAGAGTCCAGCAGGAGGAATGGAACTCCTGCCTGCAGGGTGAAGATGCTGTGTCTTAACGGGTTTGAGCACAGAGGGAAACACGGATAGCTATTTATACACAGCAGCAAGTCAAGCATGGCAGAGGGTCTAATGCAGCAGAAATGATTCAGGACGCTTTGGCAGCGATCCGACAGGACGCCCGCATGCCGTAGAGTCATCAGTAACGTCCCTCCCAAATGCTTTCGTTGCTATCCACACATTACTACCATGAGCTGGTATTACAGTGGGAACGGTGGTGTCACCAGGTGCCTTAGGTGTAACAGATGGAATAGCAGGATATCAGGGGCAGCTGGAGAGATGCCTGTTTGTCAGATGGTCTCTTGGAGAAAAGGCCAAACGTATCCAAACTGAGATTCAAACTTAATGCTTCCCAGTCAAAAATTAACCCATCCATCCATTATCATTAACCACTTTATCCCGGTGAAGGTTGTGGGCAACCGGAGTCTATCCTGGAATCACTGGGCACCAGGCTATGGAACTGACCCGGATGGGTCGCCGCATTCACGCACTATGGGCAATTCCGAATGACCAATTGAGTTGAAACACATATCTCTGGACTGTGGGAGGAAACCGGAGCACCAAGCAGAAACCCACGCAGGGAGGACACACAAACATCTCACACAGGATTTGCACTCACGCCTGACCAGGAAAGGCACTACTTGCTGAGTTCCCCAAAAATAATAAAATAAAACAAATAAATAAATAAATAAACAAACAAACATTTCTTTTGTTGTTATTGTTATAAGCTGCGGTAGTTGCAGTGACAAGATTTAACATCTTTTCTAAACAAACTGTGCATTAAAAGGAAAGTCAGCGACTATATTTCACCATAAGCTTCACTTGTCCAGCTATGTTTGCGTCATCACCATCGGAGGTGTTGTTAGTCTGTTAGCCCCTTGTTTTACCACCCCTCTACCACGCTTATGAGCCTCGTTCTGGACGTGTCGCTGCGATGAGAGGACCTTCTGGCCTCTATCAGCTTTGCCTGGGCAAGACGTGTGAGAAATGCTGCGGTTTACTGGCAGCCCTGTGTTTCCCAGCCAGTCTTGTCTGAAGCCGAAAGGTGTGGGAACATTTTACTGCAATTTACCCATAATTCTTAAACGATAGCCATCTTCACATTTGAATAAACAAACTTGTCAGAAGCTGGTGCAGTTCTTCTGCAGTAACCGTAAACGCTGTTTTACATTTCGGCCTCGTTCCCATCGATGAAGGGAGTGTAGTAAAGCAGTTAAGATGAGCTAAACTTACAGGAGCGAGTGAAGAAGGAAGGGAGCACAACAGTTGGGGGTTATAGGTGAGCAGCTGTGAACATGTCCAGATGTTCGTCTTGGAGGAGACCTCATGGGAGGCAGCAAGGCTGTGCACCAACTTTCTCCAGCTGAAGGCCTCAGGATCGAGAACATGTGTTCATATACCTCTTTCTGTATGGAGTGCTCAAAACCTCATATTGCCTAAGATGATCGTTCCGACACACACACACACACACACACACACACACACACACAAATTTGCAACAGGTCATCATCATCCATTGCCGCACATGGAACAGCTGCCAAGTCAACCTGAAAAGGTGATCAGCAGGACCATCCCCTTTACTGCACTCATCCTGATAATCCCGGCCACGTCTCGAGAACCAAACAAATGCAACGGATCAAACTTGTCAATCGTGACGCACAAAATGATGCATGACATCATTTCGTGACAAACTTGTTTATTGCTGATCTCTGACTGGCACCGCCAGAATAAGACCCAGCGATTTCCGTGTGGAATATCACCCTGGAAACAGAGATATGATCATGCTGGACAGCTTGTAGAACTGACTACGGTTATTCTGTATTCTGCCGACCAAGGAGCCAAAACAAATCAATTCTGTGTTCGTTTATTTAACTCGACGGGTTTGTGGCACCCCAAGTACAAGCAGTCCTGCACGGTTTCATCTTCAGCAAAATTACATCCATAACATTGTCGTCACTAATGGCCTTAAAATGAGCCAAATGTCAAATTTAGTCGAATCCTGCAACCATCCATAATGAAATGATTAAGGGTTATATATAAATTGCAAGAATTATCACAGTTCTGTTCAACATAACCTGTGAAAAACGAACATGATTTCTCCAAAATTTAAAGATGAGCAGCATCAAAATCATATTGTCAGTAAGCTGCAATGAAGAGTAACACTTGTCTCTGCCATTTCGGTGTATGTGAAGGTCATAATGTGTTTTATTGCTATGTGATGTATGATATTTTAGAATGCAAGGGGATAATAAATGGGGGGGTGATGTTTGAATGATGTCAGTGCTGGATGATTATGACAGTCGAGTGGGTGAAATGTAACTATTTGTGCTGATGATTAAAAATCATTCATGTTTATAACTGCCAATCGTGAAGAACGCAAAATCATATATCACTATATATACATATATAGTGATCCTCCATGCCTGAGGTCTCTGTTTTTTAATGGTTTCCCAGAAAAAGATTTCAAAACACCGGCTACATCAAAAGGCACATGAACCTTTTTTGCACACTGTTGCTGTTCCAGATCCATCTGTGTTCCTGCACCCCGTGTGTTCAGAACCCGCTGCTGTAGCCGGGGCCGGAGGGGCAGGTAAACAATCTCATCCAAACATAAAGTGAAATCTGGGCCTCTGTGTGGATTTTTATGAATGGAGGTTCCAGGGTTGGAAGCCTGTTCCTTATTTATATGTACACCCCCCCCTGGCCCGCTCATAGCCAACCTCCAGCAGCTCGATCCGGAACGGGCCACGCCTCTCCGCTGCTGCACGGAATTCTCAGCAGAGGGTGACTCATTTCCGGCCACACCCCCCGCACAGACACACACACACACGCACACATACACACACACACACACACCTCAATGCTACCCAGCTGCAAATAGCCTCTCTGACGTCAAGACACCCGCCCTCCCCCACCAAAGCGAGCGCAGCTCCTCCACCCGTCTCTGTCGCAGGCATGGCAGCGGGCTGGAATAAGGGGCTTGCAGGGGGTTAAACAAAGCCAAGCAGCCGAGGACACGGAAACATCAGAGAGCAGCTTCACTGAAGGACACCTCCAAGCTAATGAGAGTCGGATGAGCTTCCTGAAGCCGCTCGGCTCGGCACGGCAACATCCGCACAGGCGGCAGACCTCGGGTGACCTCTTAATGGAAATTCCAAAGGCTTCCATCCTCACTCCTGCGGCTTTCATGTATGTGCTTAAGGGGGTCAGAAGCAACATCATGTGATAGTATGTCTGATATTAAAAGGCTTTTGAAAACCCCCATATACATCCCTGCGCCCGCAGCGGCCCCCTATGCTCGGACAATGGACTGTAGTCTTACATTTACGAGCAACGGCCATCAAACCCCTCCATGCTGGCCAGTGGTCCACGAAGTGCAGATTTGGATAAGCTGGATTTGGGAGGAATTTGGGAATTTTGGCACCTATCTGTCTACATTAAGCCCACAAGTGACATCAGTGCCGCTTGTTTTTCTGCAGTGACACAGGCCTTCACAGATGGCACGCCGAGCACACAAGCCTCCACAAAGCAGCCAGTCCACAGCATCTTATTTGAACATTTTCCACAAGACGCCGCTAACTGCAACTAATTATGTTTTTTTGTTCTGTTTCATCTGCAGGAAACTGCTTTTAAAGCTGTTGTATTATTCATGAAATCGAGGTGTTTTTTTGCAGTACATGGTCAATGACTCTTGCTGACCGATGCTAAAAACACCTGATAACCAGGACAGCGAGAGCATGTTTGTTTCCAAAAAGGCCATGTGACATTATGTTGCAGTTCGGTGAACACTGGACTTTTGACCATAGCAATGCTACACTGGCTCTGGGAAACACAGCGGGCCACATTGGACCCAGGACACATTGTGGAAGCACTTGGACATCAAAAAAGCCCATTTAACCTGTGCCTGCCTTATAGTAACAAACTGGATGTCTAAAAAAAGCAAAGTAAATGCACCCCTTAAGAAGAATTTTGTTCATCAGAGGATATTGGAAGGTATAGCAGGCAGCCCCGTAGTGAGAGCCAGAGCCTTGCAATCAAAAAACCCAGATTTGGACCCCCCTCCTGCTGTAGTCCCTTTGATCGGGTTACTTACCTTGAACTGACACAGTAACACATACCCTGGTGTTCTGAGAGGTACGGTAAATCATTGCAAGGAGCTGAAAAGCTAACACTAAGTCACTTTGAAGAAAGGTGTCAGTTAAATGAACTAATAATAATAATAATAATAATAACAGAGTACAGTCATGTCAGTTCATCATGTTTTAAAGGCCACATTTTATTTCTCATTCACTGTGACGTGTTACTCTGGGCTGTTGGTTTTTAATGCTCCTCATTTCCATGTTAGGAAAAAATATAACAACTGTAACCGAAAAATAAATCGCATTTGAAAGGGATGCAGTTTAAAAATGACTATTGTAATGAAAAGGAGGGGGAAGCCACATGCCCAGTGCATGAGTTTATGGTGGATCAGCAACATGCAATAATCGTAATGTGTCCAGAAATCTTGTGTTTGCTTGTTTATTAATAACCTATTAAGGACGGGGGGGGGGGGGGGGTTGTTTACGCCAGCTGATGATGCAGATGGATCAAAGTGCCCACGGCCAGGCACTTTGTCAAGCCGACTGCTTACAAGTCATCAGATCACAAATGCATCATAATAAATCCGTTTGTTAGGCGTCGGGTTTAATATTTAAGCTGTAAACTTTCACTTCGCACTGCATGTGAGCTCAGGAACTGGTTCAAGGTGCACAGTGAGGTGAAGAGAATCGGCAAAAAGCGTCGTTTCTACACATGCACAGCCTGAAAGCTCATCTTTCACAGGAGCCCGATTCTGCAGAAAGACGGCAGCAGGTTAACCTGAAAGGCATCTATTACTGATCGTATTTGTTGGAGCCGAAACGACGTTTGAAATGAGTGCCTGTGCTGTGTGTCATTAACCGGCATTTGGTGTGGATGATGAGACCCCCTATTGTGGCTCTCCCCCCACACTGTGTCAGGCCCACATCATCTGCTCCATCATTTTTTCCATTTGTTCTCTTCCTCACTTCTCCTCCGTTAGCCCTCCTTCAACATTTCTGACATCATCTCTCTTCCATCCCCTCTTCTCCATCAAATCTGCTACAGCCCTTCTCCTCTATCCCTCTCCTCCATCACCTCTTCTCCATCCTCTCTCTTTGGTAACTTCCCCTCCATCACCTGTTCTCATCACCTCTTCTCCATCCCACTCCTCCATCACCTCTCCTTCATCCCCTCTCTTTCATAACTTCTCCTCCATCACCTGTCCTCATCACCTCTTTTCCAACCCTCTCCTCTATCACTTTTCCATCATTTCTGCTGTCATCTCTTCCCCATCGCTCTCCTCCATCACCTTTTCCATCCTCTCTCTTTCATAACTTCTTCTCCATCATCTCCTGCATCCCATCTCTTCTATCATCTCTCCTCTTTCACTTCTCCATCATTTCTGCCATCTTCTTTCCTTCATCAACTTTTCCACCCCCTCTCTTTCATAACTTCTCCTCCATCATCACCTCCATCCCCTCTCCTCCATCCACCCTCCTCCCGCAGTGGAGGTATCTGCGTACTCCCTCCTCTCCATGCGCATTTGGTGTGTGACTCATCCCCAGGCTTAACCCTCTCCTTCCTGACCTCCTCACAGCACCGAGCCACACAGATTCAAGCCTCTTCCATTCACCTGAACTGGGGAACCCATCACCTTTCCCTCCATCCCACGTGCAGAACATGTCACATATAAAAGCTTGGGAGGGGGGAAGAGAGACCCCAGTCTGACCTGCACTTTTGAGCTTTAAGCACATCTCCACGTGGGGGGGGTGTCACAGTGTGGACTGGGGACTATTTTCAAAATCAGTTCGCTTATTAGATATTCACAGATATGTGCAGATGCGGGTTTAAGTCTATAATTCCAAATGAGAAGCAATAACGGAAAAACACACGAACACATATGTATAAATAGAGGCGGCTTTGTGCCGGAGGGACGTCACGACACCATCGGCAGCGCGCACGCACCTGCACGCTCCCGCAACCCGTGGGGTGAAGAACAGATAATTTTAAGAAAAAAATAAACGATGTGTAACTGATGCACAGTGTGTGTGTGTGTGTGTGTGTGTGTGTGTGTGCGTGTGTGTGCGTGTGTGTGTTGCGTACGTACTGATGACGCAAGGACCGAGGTGGCGCCTCATATAACGGGCGGCGCTGTCCGGTGCTGGAGAGAGACCACCCCAGCGCGCGCACAGCACGGACCCATCGGGGTGGGATGCTCTGCACGCTCGCGACTCTGATCCTCAACTAGTTGCAAAGGTAAGCTCATCACCCCCCCCACCCCCCCCCACCCATCTTACAGGTTATTTTATTGTTTAAAAAAGGAAGGAAAATAATCGTCAATGTCGTAGCCAAAGTGCATTTAAACCCGCTTCGCTCCATCTTTTCATTTTGTTTGCCAACCTGATGCATGCCCCCCCCCCCAGAGAGTTTACACCCACTATTAATACCGTTTCTCAAGTTTGAGAACATAAAATGAAAGAATAAAACCATTCTGTATTAAAAAGCGATTTACCAACAGCTGCAGGTTTTAAAACAGATCTCGGTCAAAAGGCCGAGATTTTTAAAAAGCGCTATTTGTTTATTACCGTCAGCGACTGAAAACGGCGGTGTTTTTTCGGGGCGCGTCCTTCGCCGCCCGACTTTGCTGCTGTAGCAAAAGAGGGTAAAAGAGGGTAAAAAGAGGGTGTATGTTGGGTGTAGCAGCGTCGCAGCGGCACGAGGGGCGCACGGTTACCGTGACAACCAGCAGTGACTCATTCCGCCGAGCAGCAATTTGAACCCTAATGAGATTTTACAGCTTCGCTAAACGCTCCTCCACTTACTGCTCCGCAAACATGTTTTTTAACCCCGCCAGCAGCTGGATTCGTGCCCGTGTTGGTAATCGCAGAAAAGAATAATCCTGCCATACATTTTATTAATAAAGCGGTATTAATAGTGGTTCTTTACAGTTAAGGTAATCTGATTATAGGAGTTTATTAAAAACAGTTGATCTTATACATGTTTACAGTGTTTTAACGTGCGACATCTAGAAGGTAGAGGCAGGGATGATAAAAATACGTGTTTGGGTAACAGAGCTAGTTTTCTTTTTTTTTAGTTGAATTCTTATCAAATATAGAGGGGAGACGCCAAAAACTGGTGTGTTTATAGTGGAGGTGGAGGAGTGGCGTGAAAACGCCGAGGTTTCCTGTACATGTCCGATTTAATAAAGTCACGTTTTGAAGCCAGAGAAAAGCAGATTGTTTCGAAATCCCTGCTTTGTTTCCTTAAAACGGTCTTCAAAGTAAACATCCAGCCCACATCTGACTGTTCGCCGGTGCTGATGCTGTGGCTGTCGCCTTGTCGATTGCAGGCTGTACGATGCTGTCGCTTCCGAAGCTCCCCACAGCTGGAGCGCTGTTCCTGCTCACCACCCTTCTCCACGCATGCGGCATTCTGGGTGCCTCCCTGCGGGGGTCCAAGCTCCGGGGGGGCCAGCCCGAGGGAGGTGGCAACAGCCCCTACCTGGTGCCCAGTGCCGATATGGTCAAGGCCTTGGAGTACATAGAGAGCCTGCGACAGCAGACACATGGCGACCAGGGACCCGCCCTGGACTACGATGACTTGAGCCGGCTGCGCACCCTGCTGCCGCTGGCCGCCGTCACGCAGGACGAAGCGGCTCCAGACGAGGCACCTGGATGGCCAGATGAACGCTCCCAGCAGTGGCTCAGAGCGATGCTGAGGAAACTCCAGCGAGCGGGGAAGGAGCCCAAGGCTGCAGCTGTATTGCCCAGCTCACGGTACACGCTTGGTAACAGGCAGCGTCCCGAGGAGGAGGACGAGCAAGATGAGGAGGAGGACGGCGACAGCCAGCCGGGCGATGGAGGAGACTACGAGGGTGGTCCTTGGCTAGAGGCTGGCAAGCCCCCGAAGAAGAAGTACCCCTTGATGTTTGAGGACGAGGACTCCCGAGAGAGCCCCTACAAGCGCACCAACGAGAACGTGGAGGAGCAGTACACCCCTCAGAGCCTGGCTACCCTGCAGTCAGTCTTCGAGGAGCTGGGCAAGCTGTCCGCCCCGAAGAGCCACAAGCGGCATAGTCTGGCCGAGGAGCAGAGGATCTACAGGGGCGATAGCGACGACATCTACAGGGCTAACAACATGGCCTACGAGGATGTGACCGGGGGTGAGGACTGGACGCCGGTGGAGGAGAAAGTGGAGACAGAGGAGGAGGTCAAAGGCAGCAGAGAGGAGATTGACAGGGGCTCGGAGGAAAGCGATGGCAACACGGCGAAGCGATCCAGCTTGCCGCCGAAGTATGAGGACAAAGAAGAGCCAGACGATTTCACCAAGCTGGTGGATTACTACTTGCTGAAGATCCTGGAGAAGTCCGAGCAAACGGAGCACAAGAGGGACAGAGCAGAGGAGTTGAACGCTGACAAGAGAGTGGCTCCCGCCACATACGACGTCAGTCCCCAGGCCATCTATCAGTTGATCGACATCTCCAGGAAATTACAAATCCCCCCCGAGGACCTAATAGACATGCTGAAAACCGGGGAGATGAAAACACAAGACAAACTGCTGGAGGCAGAAGAAGAGGCAGAACTTCCAGATGACTTGGAGAGAGCTGAGGAAAAGCTGGCCCAGATCTCCTCTTACAGCAAAGACAAAAACCCCAGCAAATTTTTCAACCGGAAACTGCCAGAGATGCCGGCAAGCAACCTCCCCAGTGACCTCAACACGGAAGACATATTAAATATTCTTGGGTTGGAAACTCAAGGCAACCAGAAAGCAAAGCACTTGCTGAAGCAAAAACAGTCTAAAAATATGCTATCGAGATACTATGCCCCCAGTGGCAGACGGGGGGATTTCATGCTTTCAGAACCTGGTGTGTCTGAAAAGAGAAAATCGGAGGATGAAGATGCTGTTGACGAAGACGAACTGGCCAGTTACCTCGCAGCCAAGATGCTGGCTCAGTATCCTAAGGTGCTCAAGAAAATGGATCTCAAGAGGACGTCTCAACCGTCGTCCAAGGAGCAGCAGCTCGCTTTTGAGACACTCATGCAGGATTACTTTGACCAGGTGGGTTCAGACAAAAACCCACCATCCAGGAGGATGTCGGAGGTCGAACGAACAGGTGACTCGGCCCAGGCGCAGCACCAGGACGACGCTCTGCTGAAAATGCTGGGATACCTGAACCCAGAGACTGGAGAGAACGAAGAGAGGGACCTTTACGGGAAAACGGTGGCTGGGATGTAGTGGGCAGAGATTCACATCATATATTGTTTTCATGACAAAAAAAAAATATTTTGGCAAAAAATGCAAGAGTTTAGTCAAAAGTACTTCATATAGTTGAGTTGGATCAGCTGTTTACAGAGTCTAATTTGGTGTATTAGGAATTTTGCAAATATATTTTATTTGTTGTGGTTGCAGAGTTTGTGGTATTTGATATGTTTTACCAGTTATAAAAACTCGACTCATGAGACCGAAGAGCTTTACCTGCCGTGCCTGCAAGAGCACACAGACACACCAAGGCCAGTCAGTGTTGGACTCACTCGGGCCCCTCGCTCTCCTTCAGACCATGTTTTCCACCTGTACTCGGTAATGTGCTAAGTATATTAAATTAATAAAGCATTTACTGGTATTATTTTCCTCTTGCTGTGTAATGTCTCATTTAAAGCACAAACAAAGGGTTCAGCAATCCTTACAATAAAGGAATTTGTTTTGCATCCAGTGTCACAGTGTAAATAAATGCTTTCAGAGATAAACAGGCCTGCTTCCCCTTCAAAAAGTCAGAAGAACATAGGCTTACTGCCAACTGACTTCAAAACTAGATTTATTTTAAACATGATACCCACTACAACAAAAAATAATGATACTCATTTTAGAAGTGGCTGCCCCCCCTTCTTTCACCATTTTCAGTTAGAAAGAGCTGCTGTTATTTCTGGAAAAATTCTCCGCAAACACCCTGGTTAAAACGGACTTTATTATTAAAAAGGCACATCCTGCAGTGATAATATTGAGCTGTAGAGCATAAGACGTAAGCTTTTTTCCTCCTCATTGCAAGTTAAAATTCATTTCTATGCAACTCACATTCCCCACCCAAACCCATCACTCCACCCCGTTCACACTTATAAGATCCCATATACAAGAAAATGAAATTACATGTGCAAAACAAGACATTCCTCAGTACATACATATATAAATCTGTTAAAAATCATGTACAAAAAGATTACATATGCCATACGACAATTTTAGTTCCCACATGGACCTGCAAAACTTCCTGAATATTCCTGTTCCTTGTCAAGTTGACAGCAGTTAAGTCTCTACTTTAAATGGAAAATTTGACATCTTTGAGCTGTATAAATGCGAGGCCAAAAATATCTTCTGTCACAGGCTTTCAAGTAAGGCTCCATGGAGCTTCGGTGTTGCCGGGCACCTTCTAGAAGGCAGGTTTGCTCATGTATTCCTCCATCGTCTACAAATGAGAAAACGAGACCGTGGTTAGATGATCGCTCCAGGAATTAAATTCAGAAACAAAAAAGTCTGCAGAACTCGGGTACTGCAGGAAAAGCAGCTGACAATACAGTCGCCCTCTGACACACGCTGACAGCACAGAGGGCCGATTAAAACAGAAAAGGGCTGAACGTCTGTTCTGTACCATCACTGTTGACAACGCCTGAGGCTCACTTGTCATGAGAATCATGGCCCAATAAAGGCCAGTAAAAAAAAAAAACAAATAGCAGCATGTCTGGAAGCATCAGGGATTTCTGCTGTGGAGGAAGATTCTGACACCAGTGCAAAATACACAATAAAGGGGTGCATTTTAAAAAATAAAAGACAGACAAAGGAGCAGCAGACAGTGGTTAAAGATGTCTTGGACGCAAAGAACCAGGGTTCAAGTACCACCACCAGCTGCTGTGCCCTTTATTGAGAAAACATGCAATTTACTATATTGAGCTGATACAGCAAAATTAGACAGATTTATACAGTAATCCCATGGCATCTGAATCTAATTTGTCCCTGAAAACACACTGGATAACAAATTTGAGACACTGAGTGTCTAATTCCAATTATTTTAAAATGGGGAAAATAAATTAATTATACGCTCCTAGCCCATCAGAAAACACCTGGATATCAATCCATGACTTCAGCACGATAAACGCCGAACATGATGTTGCGGTGCAGCCTTACGTTAGTCACCGTGTTACACACGGGAGACGAGAGGGCACATGGAGGGGTTCGCAGCCCCACTTCAGGGTTATGATACTTTAAACCATAATAAAGGGAATAAAGACACGTCAAAGTAACCCACCTCATCGCCTCTGTTTTATACAACGTGTTCAGACAGAGCAAAAGAGACAGAAACAGCTGATAACACCTGTGCGTCACGACCAGCTTCAGATAAAATCCTAGCAGAACAATAGAGTTTATTACAATACATACAGTATTATTTTATTACAGCGCACTGGACAGTACTGAAAAGTATCTTAATTTTCCACATTTATTGTGATTTTTATTAGTATTTTGATTTTCTTTTACTATGAATAAGCTTTGGATAAAAATTCATTGCAGCAAAAGGTTTCCGTTCAGATACAGGTATACAGGTTTTAATTGCTGCAAATGTGTAAATCATTGTCAAAGTGAAATAAAGAATAAACCAGAAAAAGTAAAAGGGGGAGAGGCTTATGAAAAATGAGACCGGACACAGAATGATAATGAATGAAGAATGAACTACAAGAGATGGTGAAAAATGAAGAAAAGCAGAACTGGAGTTAATTTTATCAGCTGCTGGTTTCTTCTCCAGCACCTCACACATTTTATCATCCAAGGACCACTGTATGCAGAATTAGTCAAATTTGCACATCACAAAGTCATTTGTACACGGTGATGGCATAAAGGGATGGTGTACTAGGGCACAGCTACTACACCCCCCCGCTGATGTGCCACTTAAAAAGGGAAACTAAATCTTAAACATGAGCCAACAATGCCTACATTTAAAGACAAGCGTTCTGTTGGAGCCAAAGACCTTTCAGGAGTCAACTGGGACTATAAAGTGATCTGTTTATTTGAAACCATACACTCCCATTTCAACCGCAGCCCGTTTTATGGCTCAGCCTGACTGAGAACACCAGGGGTTCCATAAGTTTAAATATGAATGTTGGATCATCCACAATCAACATTTTAAAAATTCATCACCCATTAAACGTTATTATCAACATCTCACCATTAAAAAGAAAGGAAATACATTTTGGGATCATAACGTGATGGCAGGATATTTTCCACCCAAACACAATACTAACATCTAGGCATATTTAGATTAACTCTGCATGTGCATCTGCACTGTCTGACACCCCCGCTGTTCTCAGCCACCGCCGCCACCCTCTCCCCCTCACCTCCTGCAGCATGTCGGACTCCTCTATGGATTTTGTCACTAGCACCTTGGAAGTCTCCTGCACCTCTCCGCCCATGAGGAACTCATCTAAAATGAAATATGCCTTTTCAAAGTTGAAGATAATATCCAATTCACACACCTGTGGGATGCGAGAAAACAGAAAATTACAACCAGCCAAACTCCTTTTCACTCCCACATTTAGTGTACAACACATCAGCTGTGCAGCAGGTGGCGCAGCGGTTAGAATTGTTCTGCACTATAAGGACCAAAGTTTAAAAATCCCTGTTCCTGCTGTGGTACCCTTGAATCAAGTTACCCAGCTGCATAAATAGGAAAAAAAAAAATCAGTGCAAGTCACTTTGAAAAAAATCACGAGTTAAATGAATAAATAAATATCAGCACAGACTCCAGCCAAAGAGCTGAAGTGTTTCAAGTGAAGGCCACTGCAGACCGAATGACCTTGTGGGTTTTATCCATTTTCCAGCATTTATATAATGTCAATACTTAGTTTGTTAAAATTCATATTTATTATGCAGAAATTAGAAAACCCAACAGATCTGGAAACATCACTAACACTTATTTTTAAGTCCTCTGTGAACCAGAATTTGGGCTTGAGGGGAGGATACGTTTTTATTATATAACAAAACATACAATCAGACACGTTTGCAATATCAGATTCTTAGTTGAGTTGAAATTAGTGTTTTTTTTTTAAAAAGTGCTTATTTTCTTACGTTGCCAAAGTACTTGTCCAGCAGTTCCACATATCGGTGCAGCACTTCCAGGGCAAGCAGCTCATTGTCCTGACCTTCGAGGGCGCTACAGAAATACAGGCTGGCATACCTGCCGAGGGCCACACCACATGACAGAGGCGATCAAAACCCTGGATTTGCCCACACTGCTTGAACGATGCCTTTCAAAAAGTTTATATAGATGTGGGGCAAACAAGTCTGCCAACAATGCAACAAAATTCAGCTTAATAAATTTTTTACAGTGACTTCCATAATACAGCTGCTTCAGCATAACATAAAACAGGTAGCATTAGAAATAATAAAAAAACATGGTGACAATAATTGACTGATGGGTGGACAAAGAGTTAACATGATCGTAAACAACAGCAGGAAGAATACCAGCAAAGGACAGGAAACAAAACTCCAAAACTTAACAAAGGAAGGGGGGAAAAGAAAAGAAAAAAACACAAAAAAAACCTGGAACTCTAAAGGCAGCCATTTGCCCAACTACCCTGATCCAAATAAAACCACGTCCTTCATATACAAAACCAACCAAACAAATCAATTAACTCCTTCAACACACTCATAATACAAAGCAGACATTTTTGAATTACCGCTGGAAGAAAAGGCTTAGCGGGAATAAGGAAAAAACAAACGGAAGTTAAAGTTTGCAGGCGAGAAGCAGGGCAGCTGAAACAGCACAGCAGAGAACAATGCGTCAGAGGACAGGGAGGCCTGCGGGCTGTGCTGTTGGCCCTTCACCTCTTGTAAACAACTTTGAGGTCCTTCCAGTGGAGGAAGTTGCAGGAGCGCGGCGACCGGGCCAGCACCAAGGCGGTCATGTCGCGGATGATCTTCTTGCGCTCCTTCTCCGACACGGGAGTGAACCACTTCTGCAGCCGCAGCTTCCCCTGCCGGCTGAAGAGCAGCAGGAAGCGCATCTGTGGAAGGCGACACGTGCCGGACACAAACACACACAGAAAGACCAAGAATCACACACCCCCAAAGAAGGGATCTCGTCTCCATCTCACGGGATATACCGTCAGCCTTGTCTCAGTACCTCCTCAAAATGATCCAGTCTTTTCTGAACAATTCAGTGTTTTTCTTTTCACTTTTCTGCTGCTCCACTTATGACCCTCGCATTCTCCTTTTGTTCAGCACAAACTCCTATTGAGGGGGCATTAAATGCACCACTGTTTTGCTGGGTGTCTCATGCAACAACGACTCGCTCCTTTTAGGTAAACAATGGCAGCACAGTGAGATTACGGACCTACAGGCCAAGGACCTACCTACCATTGAGCAAGAAATCAGCTAAATGTCAAACTGTCGCTAATGCAAAACTGGAGGGGGGGGGGGGTTTAAAAAAGTAAAAAATCTCAAACAGCGATGCAGCACCGGGACCTGTGTGCAGGTCGGGTTTCTCCAGTAGGAAAGCACCGCCGAGGGGAACAGGGGGTTAAATCCTCATATTGACACGACATTAAAGAGTAACTCAGCTGACAAGGCAGAGGACTAAACAGGAGACAAAGCTGATAAATAATAGTGGAGGCAGGGAAAGTTAAAAAATAAAAGTTAAAAAAAAAGAGGGCAGCTGCTCAAAAAAAAATCAATTATATATGCTTACAGAGTATATATTTAGCCAAAGAGAGGAAATTAAAATATGGATTTAAAACAATATTATGAAGTTTGGCTTGAAATATATTATGAAAATATATTCTTTTAATACATAAATAGTCCCCCGTTTGCTGAGCCGTGGTTATTTGCTGATAGTAAAAAAAATACATCACAATAATTTGAACAGGTCAGTGAAAATGATGTGAACCAACAAGAGGATGATGCTGCATAAACCGCCCACTTCTGTAGCAACAGCAGGAATTCGTGACATTAAAAACCAAGAAACCATCTTTAATGTCCCATTAGGCAAAACAGACACATTTATACATTTGCAGACTGCTGCCCTCTTCCTTAAAACATCTGAAACAAGTAAATCGATTTTAAGGTCGGAGCATTTCTGAACCTGTTCCGGCACCTGAGGTTCCACCTGCGCCCGGTAACTCACTACTTCTTGTTTTGCAAATCAATGTAAACCACACAAACCCAACGAAAACCGCCGAGAGGTGACAAGAACCAAGTTTGTGTCGACGAGGCTAAGGAGCAGGTTTATCCGCTTCCTCTATGGTGGTCACCGAGGCGCGCGACAGGTGTGCGAACCTGCGGACTTCCCCGTCTAAAAGCGAAGGCACCTCACCATCGTGCCGAGCTTCACCCGGAGGCAACGGCGGACCCCGGCGCCGACACGCACTTTTATCGCACTTTTTCCCCACTTCCGTCCACTTCACTCCTCACCCACGTTTGCTCCGCCGACGGCGCTCATCGCCGCCCTTCCCAGAATTCTGTGATAAAAAGTTGGAAAAAACCCCGCCCTCTCCGGGAGGCTCGGCCAATCAGGGCCTGAGTTCCCGGTGACGTCGCGCGCCCGCAAGCATTCACACGGCGCACACCTGTAGGAAGGTGATCTCTGACCGGTACAGGTGTGTCTGAAACGCGTTTTTCTACTCAAAGCAGCTCCACCCACCACCTAAAAATTTAAAATATTAGTTTTACTGGATTTGTTGTGCACCTCAAAAGCTTCTACAAAGAGAACAATTTAACCGCGTATGAGGACAGGTCTCACGCGCAACTGTAACGCGCTTGAACTTTTTCTTCAAATGTTTTTGTGCTTTTGTTAACAATGCGTTCTTCGAATGACAGCGTTTTGTAAGTGAATGAGTAACGGTGAGGTGAACAGGTGAACCAGGGGAGCTGCTACCTTGGCACCAGGTGGGTGAGAGCCGAGGTGGGGGTTCTGCACGGTTTAACCCGGGGAAATATTTTTTGCACTTGCGGTAATTAAGGAACTTTAACGGGTGAAAACCTCATTTTGGTGATCAGATGGTCAGTTTAGCCACATGTCACGGTGACGGACCGTAAAAGTGGACAGTGGGGGGGAGGATCAGCGTCAAGACGTCACGAGTCGCTCGAGGACTGCGTGGGGGGTTGGTCACGGAGGCGGGTCACTGGGGGAGCGGCGGTGGGGGGTCGCACGAGACAAGGTTCGCGCCGGCGGAGGGCTTCGAACGGCGGGTATCATGTCTCTGTACAGGAGCAGCGTCTGGTTCCTCAAGGGGCTCAGTGAGTACACGAGGTAGGGCGTCTTCTCCCCATAGTACTCCGCTTTTACCGCGTTTTTACGCGGTCGGTCTCGTATATCTTTGTGATGGCAGTTCAAATGTAAAACTTCTACTTAGAGGCAGCCTGTTATTTAAAAAAACTGAACAGTGTGGAATTGTGCCTCTTGAGGGAATTGCTTACTTTGGGTTTCTCTGGGTCATTTTGCCAAAGTGCTGCGGTTGGTAGGAAGAGAACTTTATACTGACTGTAAAACTGTCCAAAAACAGGTTATTAGAATTTTGCTCAGTTTGTGCACCTGATCTTATTACTCTAATAGTAACCATGTGGTTTCATGCATCTCACTGCACTGTGTGGAGCTCAGTCAGCAATGCTCGTGCTGTACGTGGTCAGTACTGTAGAAGCACGGTACTGTACGTGGTCAGTACTGTACAAGCATGGTACTGTACATGGTCAGTACTGTACAAGCATGGTACTGTACGTGGTCGGTACTGTACAAGCACAGTACTGTACACAGTCGGTACAGTGAAAGCACGGCACTGCACATGGTCGGTACTGTACAAGCATGGTACTGTACGTGGTCAGTACTGTACAAGCATGGTACTGTACATGGTCAGTACTGTACAAGCATGGTACTGTACGTGGTCGGTACTGTACAAGCACGGTACTGTACACAGTCGGTACAGTGAAAGCACGGCACTGCACACGGTCGGTACTGTACAAGCATGGTACTGTATATGGTTAGTACTGTACAAGCACGGTACTGTACGTGGTCGGTACTGTACAAGCACGGTACTGTACGTGGTCAGTACTGTACAAGCACGGTACTGTATGTGGTCGGTACTGTACAAGCATGGTACTGTATATGGTTAGTACTGTAGAAGCATGGTACTGTACGTGGTCGGTACTGTACAAGCACGGTGCTGTACGTGGTCGGTACTGTACAAGCACAGAACTGTACCTGGTCAGTACTGTACAAGCACGGTGCTGTACGTGGTCGGTACTGTACAAGCACAGCACAGTACTGTACGTGGTCGGTACAGTGAAAGCACGGCACTGCACATGGTCGGTACTGTACAAGCATGGTACTGTATATGGTTAGTACTCTACAAGCATGGTACTGTACGTGGTCGGTACTGTACAAGCACGGTGCTGTACGTGGTCGGTACAGTGAAAGCACGGCACTGCACATGGTTGGTACTGTACAAACACAGTATTGTACATGATCAGTACTGTACAAACATAGTACAGTAAATGGTACATACTGTAGAAGCACAGTATTTTACACTGTACTGTATAAACAGGGTTCTGTAAATGGTGAGTACTGTACAAACATGGTACAGTACTTGGTCAGTACTGTGTAAGCACAGTACTGTACATGTTCCAGAATGAGGTGAACGTCATTGTCCCTCCAGCTGATGGTTTTATTTCACATGGTGGCAGTCCATGCAGTAAACAGAAAGCAAGGCAGTTATGATATTTTTCAGAATTTTAGCAAATATGTGAAGATGAAACTTAGCTTTATAACAATTTTAACAGTCATACTAATTTTATACATGTGCCTTTTAAAGACCTCTCAGGTGCAGCTGCCTGACCTCCTCAATAGTTGCTTGTCTAAATTATTTGACCATTAAAAATTCCTGCTACAAATGGCACTCAGTGCCAAGATAAAAAATAGATGAAGTAAAATGTTTTCTTTGGATCTGCATGTAAATATTTAAAAAGAATTCACTCTTGCACAGGTATACATTAGGCCATAAGGCCAGTGCTTGAACCACACCAAGTACCAGGTACAGCATCCTTTAGGTTGTCATGGAAACACACACCCACAGGCAGAGCCTAAGGAGAAGTGAGAGTTACACATATCTTAGATTTATTGATTAAATATTATAAAATCAGTAAATATCGAATTTGACCTAAAGTGATTCTGTACTATATTTCGTACTGCTGAAGAAAATGATTAATATTATTATGGCCATTGAGGTTACAAACGTAGCTGTGAAAACAATGTGTTGAGAGACATGCCGCACTTCCCTAAACCATAAGTTGCAGTGTCGTCGTACAACCGCTGGGTCTGTTGCTGTGTTTTCACAGACACTAAGATCTCTTTACTGAGCCACACAAGCTGTGCCATACAGTGTAGCAGCGCAAACAGAGAGCGCATTTACCGGACGGATTCCGGGCCATTCCGCTCGCCCTTCATCTCCCGCCCATCAAGAGAACCACAAAACAATGTCTCCATAGACCAAGTCGCTCTCACAACTGTTCACACATTTGTCCCCTCAGATTAGGTTCTAACCCCAATTGTTCAATTCAATTCCCTTTATTCAAGGTATAAATTGATTATTTTTATTTTATTCTGTTTTGTTCACTGTAGTATTTCTGTGATCCTCCCCCCAGTTCCCTTTCGGTTGTTATGCAATGTATTCCTTATAATTTTAGCTGAAAAATAAATAAAACAACATTTTGGTGACACAATTTCAGTTTATCTCTTGGTCTAGTTTATCATTTGCTTCTTTCAATTATTTGCTCTGTTCAGAAATACAGTGACCTTTTAATCTGATGACTACAGACCGATTTTGATTTAATCTTCCATGGCAAAAAAGCACATTATGAACAAATTATTATTTTTCCCATTGAAAATAATGGAATATAGGCTCCCGCTATCTGAAGGTTTGGGATCAGACCAATGTTAAGGACCCAATTACATTTTGGATAATGAGAACTGAGGAATCTGCACAGAGATGTCAACTTTGCTCAGATACTGCATCAAATAAATGAATTATGCATCTCATCATTGCTTCTCTTCCGGGGTGTTCCAGGGGTTCCTTCGAGTCTGCAGCCAAACGTTTTATGGAGAAGGATCTGGATGTGTCTGTCGCGGGACGGTCCTTCATGATCACTGGTGCCAGCAGTGGGATCGGGAAGGCTGTGGCTACTGCCATCGCAAAGAGAGGTGACCAACCTTGTCTGGCACGGGGGGGTGGGGTAGCCAGTCAAACCCACGCTCCTCCTCATCAATATCGGTGCAGATGCTTAACAAATGGAGCATGAATTGAAGCAGCCAAGTGGGCTGTTTGCAGTTTAGGTTTGTCATTTGCCATCTGGATGCTGCGATAACTCTGCTTTTCTAGGTGGCACAGTCCACATGGTGTGCAGGAACAAGGACAGGGCTGAAGAAACCCGGGTGGAAATCGTGAAGGAAACAGGAAACAAAGTGAGTTTAAATTAATAAAATCCGCACTGAAATCCTGTGCCTTTGATGACTATAAAAATGTGTATGAATCATGTCTTTCAGGAAATTTACATCCATATTCTGGATCTGACTGAGACTCACAAGGTGTGGGAATTTACAGAAGCTTTCAAGAGAAAATTCAAATTATTGAACGTTCTGGTACGTATGGAAAACTGGACTGTGTTGCATTCAAATGCGAATGCAGTGTTTTCAGAAAACTTTTTAAAATAGGAGGCTTCGTGAAAGGGCTTTTGCATCCCGCTTGTAACAGATCAACAATGCGAGCAGCATGCTGACTCAGCGGGAGCTGAATACTGAAGGCCTGGAGAAGAACTTTGCCTGTAACACCCTGGGTAAGAGTGCCACCCTTTAAGGTGATGTGAATATTGTAGTTTCAGGTTAGTGCATTAAACACGACTTTGTTGTTGTAATCAGTAAATTAAGGGTTTGATGGTGGAGTCAGTTTGTGTAAAGTTATATGGTGATGTGGAAGGACAGAAAGGGGCCTTCAATGGTCCAGGCTGGGGTAAAAACAGTGGACCTGGTTGGTTGCAAACTGATCAATGAGAGTAGTTCTGAGTAGTGTTGTAACATGACCTTGTCACCCCCCCCAGGGGCGTACATTCTCACCACGGGTTTGATTCCTTTGCTGGAGAAGAGTGCTGATCCCCGGGTGGTGAGTAATCGCAGCCTCTGATGCTGTGACCTGAGCATGGAAAGGAGGAGGTTTGGCGTTGGGTTTGCATCCCAACCTGATAAAATTAAGCTTGGTGTAGAAATGCCAACAGAAGTGATACCGAAGACCTCAAGTGTGGAAGCAAAGGAATCTTCAGTAAGAAGACAGACAAATTCAAGTGGTGAAAGGTCCAACCAAAGAGCACCTGGTAACATGAGCTGAAGCCTGACAACCAAGCTAGGTTACATATGGAGCCAACTAGAGAAGGTGGCACAGCAGAGAGGGGTATGGTGAACTGTTGCTGGTGGCCTGAACCAGGGATTACTGGGAAAACTAGCTAACTAACTAACTCACTCACTCTGTGGCCTAAAGCCAAGAGGTCATTTTCAAGAAACATGTGACCTCCAGAAGACTAGTGTGGTGGTTCCCTTGACATCTGCTCTCTGCCCCAGGTAACGTGTAGTGCAGTCCACATAAAGCTCCTTCAGCATCTCCAAGCTTGGGCCAAATCGTGCTGCTAAAAACCACCAAGAACTTTTTACAGAAATTATACAAGTATTGTTCACAACCAAGGAGACCACTGCATTTTGTTTAACCAAACCACCAGTACTGGGAACCATGTTTTCAGTTTATTCTTTAACAAACAGATCATCTTTTACATAGATTTCTGGTTGGTAGCATTCCAACTAACTTGACAAGAATGATGTTGAACTGTTTTTGCCACAAAAATAAATAGTTCTGCTTCAGTCACTTCATAGACCTTTTCCAGTTTTTAGCCCATTTTTACAGCTGGGTAATTTTTACAGTAGCAGTTCAGGTGAAACACGTTCCTCAAGAGTACTGTGAAAGTGAAAAAGCATGTCTGGACGATCTCACACATCTCAGTAATTTTACTGCTTCGCTTTGACCCTGGCTGACCCCAACAATGTTATTTCTCCCAAATCCGCCGGTGCTCGCTGCCTCTGTCCCACGGCCCTCAGATCATGGTGTCCTCCGGAATAATGCTGGTCAAGAAACTCCGTCTTGGTGACCTGCAGTCTGAGAGGGGGCGCTTTGATGGCACCATGGTTTATGCACAACACAAGGTAAGCAGACAGAGCTGGGGCAGAGGTCACCAGATACCCAATTGCATAATGTGAAAAAGCCAGTATTGCATTAGCACATGGCTGCTGAGGGTATTTTGGTAACATAATGAGAGGAGCAGCACACAGCACTGATTTTATACATCAACGCTGGAGTCACTCATAAGCGCACAGCCCAGAGTGATGTTTGTGTTTCTGGAACTGGGGATCTGTAGAAAAGTCCTGTCTAGGTTTTTCTTATCCAGCTAAAAAGGGGTTTCAGTTTATCCCTGCCAGGGGGCTGAAGGGCTGATTGAGGAAGACCTGCAAATGTTCTGTCGTCCAGATGAGACGTCACTGGTGATCAAGCTCTGTGACTTTCTCCCTTTCAGAGGCAGTTGGTGGTGATGACGGAGCAGCTGGCCAAGGCCCACCCCAACATCCACTTCTCTGTCATGCACCCAGGTTGGGTCGACACCCCAGGTACCATCACTCAGGACTCTTCTACTTGCCTTTATTGGCCTTCCTGGTAAATGCCCAAGGAAGAAAGCTTGGTGCCCCTTGGTTACTACACTTGAGCCCTTATCATCAGGGTTTTTAGTGCCCCTAGTTAAGAATCATTCTGGCCCCTCTTAGACTCCTATCTGAATTAATAATGCTATACATTCATATATACAGGCACCTCCTACTTACGAACATAATTCCTGGAAGTCAGCTTGTGAGGTGCATCCCATAGATCTAAGACATCATGTGAAAGTATTGCTTTAGGAGAGTGGCGCATTATGGGAATTGAGTGCATTCCAGAGATGTCTCTGTGGCCATTTTGGGTGTGTTGTGTAAATGAATACATGGGAAAAGTCCCCCACGTTTGACTTTTGTTATTCGTAAGAGGCAAAAATATGTCTCACGTTTGGTTCTAAATCGGCAAATTTCACATGTGTACGAGGAAAGTTGTAAGTCTCAGACTCGTATCTCCGGGGACACCTGTATATGTAAATATAACATGAAATATTGTTTATTTTAGCTTCAGATACATAGAGGTAATGAAGGGAATAGAATGAGAATTTAAAAATAAAATATTTTACCATAATTATTATATATAAACATATATGCAGAGGATGCAAATTTATACTGTAATGAGATAAGAGTGGACTAAAAACTGAACTTATTTACAACCCTGCAGTTTAAAGGAACAAATAGAGTGAATAGATGTATAATATTTACTTAGAGCAATAATTTGTTTAATAGAAAATGCAGCTTTTCAAAGACTCATAGCAGTTACACAGTGCTTATATAACTCATATGAGGGCTAAATTTTTCATTTATTAAAACTAATAAATTTGGAAAATTTGGCTGCTCCATATTTCGGGCATAACCCTTGGTTAGTGTGGGCAGCACGTGATGTAGTGGCTCAGCTTGTCACGGTTTTGTAACCAGAAGGTTGCCACGGGTGAAAGTTCAAGGGTCACTTTATTGTCCATACACAGATGTTCAACAGAGAATGAAAGGTAATTTTTCCTGGACCGTGAAACAGATTACTAACAGAGAACATAACACTGGACAATACAGACAAGTTAAGGTAGACTATAAATAAACAGATAGGTAAAGGTAAATAGATAAGAAAAGAGGACAAAGCAGGTGATGATGCTACAGCAGGAGGTGGTCAGTGGTGGTTATGACCAGTCCCTATGCTGTCCAGAATTCAGTAGCCTGACAGAATGAGTGAAAATGTTACATGTAAAGAGCCCTTGCTAAGCTGTTGTGTCTGCCTCTCGGCCAGCCGTTGCCAAAGCCATGCCAGACTTCCACCAATCCATGAAGAACAAGCTGCGCACCCCCGAGCAGGGCGCCGACACCGTGGTGTGGCTGGCCGTGTCCGAGGCCGCCGCAGCTAGACCAAGCGGCCGCTTCTTTCAGGGTAGGGAACACGCGCTTCCTCCACACTGGAATGAGACCGCTAAGCATGATGGGACTGAATATTGGCCACTTTCTGTATGATGACTTTCTCAGCACAGTGATACTCAATGATATTATTAACCCAACTGTTTGCCTGTAGCTGTGGGCTTCAAGGACGGGAGTATCTTTGAAAGATGCTGTGCGAAAATCCACAGAGTGGGGTTTGGTGGGGTGGCGGGGAAGGGGGGTGGTTGCCGGGTGAAAGCGCCCATTGACGACAAGGGTCTGTCAGCACCACGGCCGGCTTTGGATGGGGTCCAGCGCAGCTGGGCTCTGACGCCGCTCAGTGACAGACAGTGCCAGCGAGAACAGCGCCTCTCACGCAGTGTGAGCTCATTCCCAGCCCTGTGTGTCGGGCAGACAGGCCTCAATGGATTCACTCAGCACCGATCGTGGGGGGGGGGCATGGGGGCGCTTTCATCTGTGAAAGTCCTGTATGTGTATGCTTACAGCCTGGTCACAAATATCCTCAAGAGGCTACGAGGGTGTTTCTAACTCAGTTTCTATTTATATAAACTAAGTAGGCATTTGCCTGTTTCAAGGGGGTAAAAACGGTTACAGTGTAGGATTGTAAGCTGAAATCCTTCAACAGGAGTCAAGACCTTTAACCACAAACAGCCAACAGAGGACCCCGCCTCCCTCCATCCTCAATTTAGTCTTCAGCAAAGGGATATTGATGGGGGTTGCTGTGTTTCATTGTTTGGGCCAGCAGTTCGAATTAGCATAGCTTAACTAGGTTAGCATAGCAGTTAGAGTTTTGGTAGCATAACTATTAGGACAGTGGAGTGGTTAGTGGCGCCACTTTGCTCTTGAAGGACCTGGGTTTGAATCCCTGCTCTAGCTGTAATGCCCGTGATCAAGGTAGTTGCCCTGAATTGATATGGTAAAAATGACCCAGCTGTATAAATGCGTAAATCACTCCAAGTTGCTTAGGAGAAAAGTTTCCGATAAATGGGGTAGGCTACTAACCAGGGGCCACACCTGTTGGGCTTTTTTGTTTCAGACCGCAAGATAATCCCCACCCACCTCCCTCTGGCCTGGACCCACAGCTCCCTGGAGCAGAAGGAGAGGTTCATGTCTTTGCTGGAGGAGCTGGGCAAGGCCTTCCAGCCCCACTGAGATAATGGGCTCCGGATCTCCACCCGAACCTACCACCGCGTCAAAACCAGTGACCCGCTATGATGGCCCCTGGGGTTGACTTTACACAGAACTAAAATTCTTCAAGTTTTTTTGCCTAACAGATTTGTTTTAATCTTTGGTCCTAATCTCATTTGTTGCCTGTTTGGAATGGTGTGTCTGATGACTAAACCTGACGAATAAGTTGGTGTCTGAATGCAACATTAAGACCAGAAGACCAGAAGAAGAAAGCACTTGTATGGTAGATGTCTGGCACAAAAGAAAGGTTTTGCTATAATAAGTGGTATGGAGCAGGGGATCTCAGTTGTGGTGCAGAGAGTGGCTTACGACTGTCAGTCAAAACTGGGGAGAGCTGGGAAGGTATGAGCTCGTGTGTCTAGAACGACCTTCTCCATGTCGGAGGCACAGTGGCAGGAATGTCCATCTTACGGAGATCAGAACTGGGATGCACGGCTCCAGCCCGGAGAACTGCACATTTGCAGCTCCTCTCCTGGGGCTTCCGACTAGCTTGACACAAGTCGCTGCCCAGTTTTGCTGCATTCGCTCACACATTTACAGCCATAGCGCGGAGTTGTGTTGTCAGACAACAGGTGAAAGAGCTGAACATCAAGAGAAAAACAAACCTGGTGTTCCAGCTGTTTTGCTTCCAGGCCGAGCTTGCGAGAGAGCCTTGGGAATGTGTAACTGGCACAAGTCTTCGGAACGGCTGCTGTTCCGGAGCATTTATTTATTACTTAAAGTGTGTGTAACTGGGTTGATGTAATAATAAAAACAAACAGTTGGTTAACATGATCCTCTAACTATATTTTTGTGTTTTTTTTGTGTCTGGGAGAAGTTTTAAGTGAGTGGAGCAACAAGGTCAGAGTAGTCACGGGGTGGACACATATTTAGGATGTCCAGTTATTGCAGTTTATTCTAACTCATGATCCAAGTGTGGTTTTAAAGACCTGTTTCAGCTACACGTACAAGTATGTGTAGACGGGAAAGAGCTCTGAGCCTTTTGTCGGCATTTTATATCAAGTTCACACAAAGGTTCAAATAGAGTTCAGGCTGTGTGGGTTTCTTTCCATGGTCCAAAGATATGTTTTACGTGAATTGATCACTCACAGCTGTCCATAGTGTGAGAGTGAATGAACACATGATAGTCCAGTGATGACTGAATCATCCCATCTGGAGTTTACTCTGCCTCACACCCTGTGATTCTGGGATAGTCTCGGGACCATCACGACCCTGCACTGGATAAGCAGTTGTGCCCTAGATAATGTATTAATCTTGGGAGAACCAGCACATCTCTACATATTCTATGTGTTACAAAACCACACTTGAGTATCAAACTATATGTGTAGAACTTTATTAAGTCGTTTTTAATACACACAATATTTCTTCAACGCGTGCCTCATCGATAACCAGAAAATCTGGTGTGGAGGAGACATGAACAGATCCTCTTTAAAAACAATTAGTTAGTATAGATAGACAAACAAACAGTGTGACCACCGACAGCCTCTGCAGAATTACCACTGGTACACAGCGACAATAAAAACAAAAGCAGAAATTAGTCTTGGTACCACCGGGGTATTCGCCAACTGTCAACATTAACAAATGTAGAGGTGCTTTGCAGCTGATCAACTACAATATAGAGAAGTGAGGGAGCCCTGCTCTCCCAGCCGTACCTGGGTCAAAAAAGCTCCTTCGTCGATCCACCTTCAGGGAGCAGCTGCCCGTGAAAAGTGCAAGACTGGATGTCAAAGTGTTTAAAAAAAAAAAAAAAAAAAAAAAAAAAAAAAAAAAAAAAAAGACTACAAATGACAGAATAAGAGATGAATAACATGACAATTTCGGGGTTTCAGATTAAATACCATTAAAGATTTACATCTGTACATCTTATTACTATTCCTTACATGTGATAAAGATACACAACGGCTTCTGTAACCAAACTCGTGGGGATGCTTAAAGATATAAGTGAAGCTGTATAAATCGCTGAATTAAATGACAAATGCTGACATCAAGTCACAGGAACTTCGTCACTGTCCTGCAGTTCATATACTGACGGACAGTAACACAGGGAGTCCAGTTCTTAACAGGAAAATGTTTACTTTCACAATATAACTAGTCAAAAGTGTCAAAACTTTAGTTTTTAAGCAAAATACCAGTCGTGCTTAAAATTACATAAAAATGGACTTGAATATTGATTGTACTGTAGCAATAAGTATAAATCAGTTCTGCTCCTAAGTGCTTCCATCAGCTGTGTGTGTGTCTGAGTGAGAGAGAGACAGAGAGTGAGAGAGAACCCCAACAAAGACCTTTCACTTGCAAAGAAACACCCCACTGGGCTAAGTCAGTATACTATGAAAGAGTCTACAGATTTCCATGGATACTAGAGTTATTTGAACAAACTATACAAGAGGATTCCCACTCGCTTTGAAGCTTTGCTTCAATCCTAGCACAAAATTTATTTATTTATTTATTTTTTACAGTACCTGGTTTCAAAACCCCAATGCAGTAAAATTTCCAGGCATGTTACAGTAGTTCAAAAATGTGATGGGGGGGGGATTCAGTATTTGCTCACAAAACCACTAACTGTGCAATTCAGTGCAGTGGAGTCAAAGAAAATGCCCATCAGCTCCAAAGAAAAAGCCTGCAGACGTGTTGATAAACCAAGCAAAGGAGGCCAGTAAAGAAAAGAAGCAACCACAGCAATCGAATAACAGATTAATAAATGCTGCACATTTTCCCAGTGAAATGGTGTTTACATTACAAATACAGTCCTTCACACTAAAAATCTTCCGTCTTCCTACTCAAGTCCCAGTGGGACTACAAGTGCGTCTCCTTCACACAGCCTACATTTCCCACAATCCCACAGAAACGAGGCCTGGTAAAATATCAAAATGTTTTTGATGCTACTACATTAACCAACTTGCCAGATATGTTCCATCTACTTTTCATTTATGGTCAGAAATAGGAATCTATCTATATTATTATACTGACTTTATGTTGTACTTACAAATAAAAGCCTTCATTAAACTCTATTTTAGAGAGGCAAAAGAGAAAATGCCTAGTATTTAATATCTTATATCATATACTTACAAATATATTTGCTACCCCACTGAAAAGTGAACTGACACCTGTGAGGAAAGGAGGGCCAGTTGCAGACCCCTCCCCCGGTCAGCTTGCTCCCATGTGAGCACCTGCTTGCTTCCCCTGAGGCAACCTATGCATTATACAGAGAACTTATAAGGCCACCTAGTGAAGGAATTTGCTCTTCTGATGAACAATGACTCTATGGAAACAGGGATCATGGGATGAGGAGACATGTTCCAACAGGAGGAGATAAGCGTCTATCTGGACCTGGGGTGCCACCTCAGCCCCAAGGACAAAAACAAAATGGAATGAGAGGAGAACACAAAGGACCGTAAGGGTGGTCGGTGCAGAATGCCACCCCTGAGTGGAAGGCATCCCTGGTTCACCCCATAACCACCAAGGGATCCATTACATTACATCCATACATTTCTCATCACACACTCTCTGGCGCCATTTCCAGACCCACGGCATGCTCCGTCTGCCCACCTCACCCAGCTGTCACACAGTTTCATCATAAACCTGGATGCTCGTGCTGACACAACACGTTTCCCCGCATCAGACACAAACGCCCTTGTCGGTCCACTGCACCAACATCTCTACACGACACTTAATAGTCTACATCTCTCTCATGGACTGGCTGAAAAATCAAAACCTTGTGCTGTCAATGTAGCCACATATAATAAACAGTGTCAGAAGTCATTGGGATGCAGAGGTTTTACACGCAGGGAAGGATCTCCTACAAAGCACGATGTCCGCTCCTCTGGGCTGTCTATATGAACCGCTTTGATCAAGTTACACAGTCAGTGTGTGAAAGCATATACATGTGTGTATAAGACAGGATGGATAGAGGAGAGATGCACCAGCCTTGTATGTGAGTGTGTATCAGGTGGTTAGTGTATGCAGTGCAGAGGAGAAGTTAGAGGTGTAAGCAGAAAACAGAGACAAAAGGAAGTAATGAGCTCTGTTGACAGTGACTGTTCCATGGGGGCGGTCTGCCACTAGAACAGGAGGATGGAAAATGGGAGAGTGTGGATGAGCTGAGCGGAGCCGAGGATGATGAAAGTGACGGTGTTCAGCGTGGGGAGAAGCCAGTGGCTATGCTGCAGCCCACAACCTGGGTCATGTCCCAGATCTGCAAACAGAAGAAAAGCAGCTATCAGAGGAGACAACATCAAACAAGCTCAGCATGTTGAGGTCAACAGTTTTATGGAACTCACCTTGACAATGCGATCACTGCCACAGGTCACCATAAGGCCTCTAGAAGGATCCATGTCCATGTGGCTGATGTTGTGTTTGCCCTCATGGAAAGTGGCCAGAGCAGTCCGGCTGAAACACACAATGGGGAAGCGAGCCAAGATGGCATCACTCAAAATGGTCGACCACCAACATTCAGGTCCAGCTCATCAGTATCTCTGAGACACATATTTAGAGATTTAACAACTCTTCTGCGATGGATAGTGATAAACAAGAGACGATTGCAATAATAGACAGACAGCAAACAAGGTTTGAAAAATAGAGTGACACACATGGAGATGGATATCAGGCACCACACACTCAAGAGTACCAACACAGAGGCAGGTAACACATTTGAAACTTAAGTAAAAGTACTCATCCAACATGAACTTGTGTAGAAGACCAGGTCAAAAATTACTTAAGTGTCAAGTTATGTTCACTGAAATTAGTCAACTGTGACCACCACCATTAAATAATAGTTACACAATTAAGTTTGGTTTCAGGTCAGATTATCAATCAAGATGGGACAAAGTTCAACACTAACCTCTGATTGGACAACATTAATTTGTGTTTAGTGTTACGATTATGAAATGTCAACTCCTTATTTCATTAACACACAGCTCTTGATATAAGTTACACAATATGTGACCATCTAATGAAATGCAGTTGCCAGTGGCCAACAAAATCCACAGAAGGCATCGGGTGACAGTAAGCAGGTGTCACCAAGACTTTGCAGTAAAACTGGCTTCACTGGTTTTAACAAGTCAGAACATTAAATGCAAAAAAGGGGGAAAAAAACAATGAGAAAATGGTGACAGAAGCACAAACATTACAAATGTGCTTGACGAAAAAAGGAATACAGATCAATGCTAAAAATTACTCTGCAGAGTACAGTTCCCCCAGATATTTACTTAAATAGCAAATAACCACTTGGAACATCTCCTTACTACCCACCTCTGCACTGGTGACCTTGCATAAAAAATATACCGTGGTCACATATGAAAGTGAACTCACTCTTCATCTTTGATGGACTCGTGGCAGGAGTCGCACACTCGAACCTGGAACTCAAAGCCCATCACTGGGTAGGTGGAGCGCTTGGAGCTGCATTTCCCACACACCGCCTTGCCACATTTCCTGCAGTGGTGCTGAACAATCCGAAAGACAGACAAAAGCACATGCCGACCTTCAGATTTCACACACCAAGACAACCTGGCTGAAACGGCCCCCTGCAGCATTCTGAATTTCACTATTTACATGTCAGACAACTGCTGTACGCATCTCTAGCCGCAGTGGTTTGCAGCCTTTTTTTACCATTCTGTGGTAATCCTGGTCAATTTTATATTAGAGCAATTCCCCAAAAACCCTATATGTTAGTCAATATGATATTAATAAGTAATAAAGCGACTTGTTACATCTCAGGCAACTGGAACACGTCAAGTGACGAAAATTGGATCACGTACTGGATATAAAACACAAAACCCTTTACAATATATTAAATAAAGAATAAGAATATAAAACAATTACCATGCATGAACGATGTATTGTATAATACAGTTCTGTTATGTCTTTCAATTATTTCACACGTTATCCGTGTTAAAATAGTATAGTTCAAAATAAATACAATACAGTTTTATATTTTCATGCCGCCCTATTTTTCCACTTCCATCTCAGCACCACCAGAACACTCAGACTTCTCCATTTGTTGGCCGCTGTAAATAAAAAGTAACTCGAATGGAATCATAAACGAAAAGTTCTGTGAATAAAACAGCATTTTTGTGGTGCTTCGTTGCACCACTGCCAGTGGATCTTACAGTACAGCGAACAGGGCAGACATTGTTAGACATTGCAACCATATATTGGTTTCTCAAAAATAACAGTCAAGTTAACGGTATGGCCATCGTAACTGCAGATTGTCACAATTCAGATACGTCATAAGTTGAGGTGCACCTGTAGTGGCACTTTGGGCAATGTCAGCTCCACCCTGGTTGAACACCACTGGCTAAAGGTGACTCTCTTTTGGATCCGGCATGGTTTTCCCAGGTGGGCGGAATGGCACGGTGGGACATGAAAGTGAAACTCGAGATTCGGTTCCCCACAATCCAACCTCCCAAACCCCCCAGGGTCTCACCTGCCGCAGGCCGAGGGTCTTCGTGTCCCACATCTGCTTGAGGTTCCAGAAGAAAGGCTGCTCACACTTCTGACAGGAGTCACTATCCAGCCACTGGGGGGCCTTAGAGAGAGACAGATGAAGAAAAAAAGAGGGAGATGAAATGGTGAGAGCAAAGGGGAAATTCATAATTTTCATCGTTTTTACAGAAAAGGGGTCACGGATCCAGAACTATCTACACAGTTACCTCAGGGACACGGAAGGATAAGTGCTGAATTCAATGCCACGTAACCAAGGAGACACACAGAATGTGGGAAAAGAAAGGAGTCGATGCATGACTCAATAGCGCCAACGCACAAAGGATCACAGACACTGGATATTCCTCCATTAAAACTGATGAGGGTGACAAACAGGAGCAGTGAGAGCTGCGGGAGGGGTGGCAGGTCCCCAACTGTTCACGTGTTTAGAAAATCCCAGCCGCTCAAATCTGCTCTATGCATCAACTCTATGGTCGTAAACAAACTATTTTAATGGCTGCTACACATCACAGAAACATCCTTGGGCATGTTGAGTGTAAGTGCGAACCCGCTCTCTGGGTGTGTCCCTCACACTGTGGGTTTCGTGCTCAAACCCTACCTCTTCTCTGCGTGTGTCCATGTTCCACACGGTGATGCCTCCATCTGCCGAGCAGGACACCAGCTGTCTGGTCAGTTGCAGGTAGCGCAAGGCCTGCACACGCTCGCTGGAGACAAAGACACAAGATACACACACACACACGTGGTGAAGTGATGAAATTACATAGGAAGGGAGCTATTAGGAAAAAATGAATATTCAAATGAAAACTTAAGGAAAACAATTATGAGAAATTGGAAAAAGATTCATCTTTTACTTTGTGTACTACAGCTCTGGGCAAAATAGCAATATTTTTAAAAACTGGTACACTACTGACCATTTTACAACCAACTTTTAGCTTAGTCCCATTTAGTGTTTCATCTTAAACTTATTTTTTTTCCTAAAGAAACAGACTTGTCTCTGTCTCTCTGGTGGGCTTGCCGAACGGTAAAACACAGTTTCTTACTGGTGTCCTTGCAGCAGGAGTGTCCGGCCCTTGCGGCCCCCGATGTCCCACATGATGACACTGTGGTCCGAAGCCCCCGAGAAGAGCAGCCTCTGCACAGGCTCCCACCACAGAGCACTGATGCTGCCTGACCAGGAGTGACCACACAGACGAACATATGAAAACACGGTCAATGCATCGATGCACGGACTTTGGGGGGATGGTGACCCTGGACTGACAGCAGGCAGCACATCTCATAAGGCAGAAAAGTGCAGTTCCTAACATATTCAGCATCAGTAATAAAAGGTACTGCCATAATTTCCAGGATTTTCTCACAACCAAGCAACCTTGACTGATCCTGAGCAACGATAGGACATGTTTAAGAAAGAGAACATACACAATAACAGAAAATCGGTGCACCTGAACCACACAGAGATGTGCAGAAAGCAGCGTAAAGGCCATTTTTTTTTCCATTTTTAAAAGCACAGCGTCAGTGTGAAAACCACAGTCTGTGGTCAGTAAGTCTGAGTGAAACATGAATAGTCTATATCTAATGATTCATAGGCAACCATTGATAAAAGGGTGGACCCTCCTATTCTTAGAGGTGTATGGTAATTTCTTCCCCTTTCAGAATTTAAATTGAGGCCTGGGGCCTTCTTGGAGAATGTTCTCCAATGACTTTCTGCCCCCCTTCCCTCCAGTCCACAGAGCTACTTCCTGCAGCCAGGCCCCTCCCATCACTGACTGATACTCTTGTCTTGGTCTGCACCCAGACATCCCCTCCTTTGGTTCCACATCCTCCATAGCAGTGCTGTGAAGCAGTTCCCATAAAAACACACCACCAGAGGGGGTTCTGCTGCTGAAAACTCCAGCTTCCTCCTCGGAGGTATACGTTAAATGCAAGATCACTTCCTTGTTGCGTTGCACTTCTCAGAAAATGCCCAGGTTTTGCTCAGAATCACAGATGTGTGACAGAAAAGGAAATGATTTCTGTGACTTGCAATGTGAGGATTTTATAAGAAGACACTTTACTTTTTGGTATGAAATCGGGGTACTATAATCAAGGGTACTACAGCAACAGCAGAGATTTTAACCCCTGCTCCTTCAAGTACAAGATGTCACCTCTGACCACTGCAATACCTGCTCACCTTACTATAATTTCAGAGCAGCTGTAAGATCTAAACTAGTTTAGCACAGTAGTACCCCAGTTAGCACTCAGGATATGTTCCTAGAAAGTGGAGAAATAACCAAAACAACGCTGAAAGGGGTTATTTTTACATTATATCTTATTAGATAGGTGAAAATACGAATACAGTAGAACAATAATGAACTTTTACTACAAATCTTCACATGGGAATCACAAATAGTTGTTTCTTATTTACCTTTGTAGTTGTATTGTACACATCCATGAAAACGTGTACAGATATTTGAAATGCTGAAAAGACTGAGTTTGTGCACAAAAATAAGCACGGAGAATCCCCCACCCCCATGGAGATATGAGGAAAATGAGGATTATGACACCAATAACAAGAAAGAAAATAAACATGCGATGCTGAGTGCGCTATGCAGATGCGAGCTATCAAGTTATAGCATGAACGCTATAATGAAACAGTGCTCAACCGGGCAGTGTTAACTGGGGTATTACTGCATACTACACCTTACCTTACTGCATCCACTTTGGAGAAATGCAGCATCTAAACAGGCAAATAACAATAATAAATCCCTACCATGGATTCCTGTCTGTTATGGTTCAACCCTTTTGGAAAAAGTTCGGCTAGATGTATAAACACTAAAAAGACACGAGAAGATAAATTCACCCACTTCAAACCATGTAAATGTATGCTGCCCATATAGGGTCACTCCTACGCCAACAATAACTGAAAGTCTGGAGAGAATTTGAGGTCAAAGGCGATGTGTGTGATCTCCTCTCTTTGTGCTGCATACAATGGAATTCCTATCCTATGAGGAGCAAACGCTGCCCCCCCTACATCACCCCACCCCACCAGGCACACAAAGCCCTTTCTCTCATCAACCACTTACCACTTGTAACTTCAAACTCCTCTCTGGAGCGTGTGTATTGTGTGAGTGTGTGTATTTGTGTAAATAGCTCACCTTCATGGNAGTGTAACTTCAAACTCCTCTCTGGAGCGTGTGTATTGTGTGAGTGTGTGTATTTGTGTAAATAGCTCACCTTCATGGCCTTTCAGCGTGGTGATGGTGGAGCACGTCTGCCTCTCCAGCTTCAGCAGGGTGATCTGGCCGGAGGAGTCGCCGACAAAGGCATGCTGCGTCTCATTGTCGTACCTTGAGGGGGAGGAGGTTAAGGATCCTGCAGCTGTATCAACTCAAACCATGAGAGTCGTGAATACACCAAGACATACGCAAATGTCACTCTGCACTGAGCCGTGACCACAATAACACAGTAAAACATAAGCAGCAGGTGGTGCGGTGGTCAGAGCTCACACTGTAATACCCATGATGTAAGCGTATACCCTGAATGTGAAAAGTAAAAACTACCCTGCTTTAAAAATGGACAAACCTCTGTAAGCAGCTTACAGCACAAATCTGAAAATGTAAGCCCCTTTTTTAAATCAGATGATTATTATATAAATGTACAAATAATAAAAATAGGTCTCTGCTGTGAAGACCACAGCTCTAGAAGCTTCACTCCTGGTCCTGGAGGCCTGCTGTGTCTGCAGGGTTTTTTTTGGACTTGACAACTTAAACGCTTCAGTTACAGATATAAATTTTACAATTCAGCCCTGTTTCTTAACACCAAAGATCAAACCACCATCCTGAGTGCCACCAAACCACAAGATCATAACAGCGTCCATCATTAATTAGTAATAACACTTCAGAATGAGCAGCTGGGGGACCTGGAAGAGGTGGAGAATCACAGGGGGGATCTTCACTGATCTACTTTTGATCACCAAAGGTATCATCTATTAGTATATATTCATATATCTGTCTCTTTTCTCCAGCAATCTTGGGTTTTTACACCGAGCTACTTAAAAATTACTCACTTTTATAGCCAGGTAATTTTTACCATATCAGTTCAGGTTAAGGGTACTTACAGCAGGAGATGGAATCAAACCTGGATCTTTTGTCTGAAAGGTCTAACTAGTACAGATATAAATACATAAAAACGTACATTTATACATAATTCAGTCTGTGAGCCAAGGGGCTTCACATGTGCTGCCCTATATATTAAACAGCCTATTTTTATCATGGCTGAAAGAGGTTAGTGATAAGGGAGGGTTGGAGTGGGTGGTTTCAACCAGTGTGGGGGCCCACCAGGTGAAGGATACTGCAGGCAAGAGGCCCACGAGGAGAAATAGTGTCGCCCCAGCATGGAGCCGCTGCGTGTGCACATCCAGCTGACGCACTTGTCATGCCCGGTGCTCACCACCCACTCGCTCTCCAGGGAGAACACGATGGCTGTCACGCGGTTCTGATGGGCTGGTCACACGCAAACAAACACACACATGAAACTTTCAGCTGGTTCCCTCTGAGACTCTCGGCGTCCCGTTGCACGACGCCCTCACACATTCCACAGTCCAGTGCTTTCTGCCAAGCAAAAAGCAGACGGGATCTTCTACCCTGACATCTGCTTTCAGGAATTAAAAACTGTCTCTGCAAAGCTTTCCCTCAAAAATTGGTCACAGCTACAGATCTCAGAGTGATGCAATGACAGATTTGGTCAAATACATCTCATTAGTAATAGTTGGGGGTTCAAACCGCTTGCTTTGCTTAGTCTCATCCAGGCTGGTGTATGGAGAAAAGAAAATTATGTTATTATAACCAGGTACAGGCCAGCCCATAGCCACACAAACACAGACTTCCTGTGAGCAGCATACATGGGATCGTCTGCCCTAAGAGAACTTGGAAGAAAGCAGATGATAATCCTATGACTGATCTGGGCAGAGACGGGAGATAAAGACCATGGAAACCTCAGGGTTTTAGGAAGTACTACATTCCACACACACACACACAAACACATACACAAGCACAGTGATTTGAAGTCACACAAACAGTCATTAATTGTTCTCATCCATAGTTTCCAGTAGAAACACTGTTAGTTTGTATTTTTTTAAATTATGATTTCAACATGGTACAGGACTGTACTGGAATTCGTGCCACCAGACCAGACATACTGAAAAATTAATCCTAGATGTCCACTTATCAAATATTCACCAAATCCAAAGCCCACAGAATGGAAGGTCAACGAGCAAATAAACACAGCACAGAATTACATGCAAAACAAAGTCCCAAAACAAAGGTGCAAAATGAAGCCCCTAAAACGTTAATCCTTTTCAGTCAGCCTATTACATACTAAGGCTGAATTCTTCCATAAAGCACGAAGAGCCCCTCCTGGTATTTATTGGTGTTTATATATCAAGCGGCCTGATGCAGACAGCAGTTCAGTATCTGAGATATTCATGTACTATACTGAATTTTTAAAAGTAGGTTTCTGAGTGGAATTTTTTTCATTAAGATTTGAATCAGCACATTTTTGTTGAAGTTTGTCATTTTGTTCCGCAGAAAAACTAATAAATATGTATATATATCATTACCAAAAAACATGACCCTTTTGCCTGACCTGGGTATGTTTTCACATGGTTCATCTTGTTGAAGTCTTCAGAAATGTGGAACTCCTGCAAGGGAAACAGAAAACCATTTCTAAACATACAATTTTCCTGTTGCTCAAAACAGGGTGTGGGCTGGTGAACTCAGAACTATGGGAAAAATAATTATCTTAATGTGACTGTGGGCCAACGGGGTGGGTTTCTTATCCGTCACAAGAACAGAATGACAGTGATGTCACCGTTAGGTCACTGCACATGGCCTAAAGATGCCATTTTATCTGGCCTCATAAAAAGTTCAGCCAGAGAACTCCTAAGAAAATGGTGATATTTCAACTGCTATTTAAATAAGTTACGATACAGCTACAAGAACAAAAAACAATCCATATTTTCAAACCAAAGTTAATGTGAGAAACTTCCTTTGTAGAATAAGAGTGATGCCACCTGAAATTAATCGCTCCAAGTGTCCCTTCAGCACACAGAACCTTCAGCTGTGCCAACACACGTGACCTTCAAGCCAAACATGCAGCAAATCCAATACTGTGTAAAAACGGCTGTCAGCTGGGAAAGTGCTCTCCTGCTGCATCTGTGCACGAGGGCGGCAAGGAGGCACAGCAGGTAGCACTAGTACCACACAGCGCCAGGATTAGCTGGTGTCGAGTTTACATGTTCTTCCTGTGTTCATGTGAGTTACCACCCATAGTCCAAAGACATGTGTTTCAGGTGGACTGGTGACTCTAAACTGCCTTCTGCGTGTGTCTGTGTGAGTGATCAAGTGTTACTGCCTGCAGTCGACTGGCATCTCATCCAGGGTGCATTCTGCCTCACACCGTATACTTCCCAGCTAAACTCTGGACCACCGTGAAGAATCAATCTTTTGAAAACCACAAAATATTGTGTTATAAAAACAACTGACAGAAAAAGATTCACCAAAAAATTAGAAAGACACAGCAGACAATGCCGACAGTGCTGACAGGGGAGAAAAGGAAAACAAAAAACTCCCAAATGCAGAGAGGGAGAAAAATAAACCTCTGTAGGCGTAAGTGTCGATAGCTGCCCACCTGTCCTGTGTGTTTTAATGTAGAAATAGGTAACCAGTGGTTATGAGGAACACAAGAAAGAGTGAAGAACTGTTGTGACAACTATAGACACTACAACTGTAATTTTTCTTAAAAGCAACTCAAAATGTGACCAAGTGCACTTCAGGACCATCTACCTGTTCAACTGTGATTATTTACTCACAAACAGCAACAAAAAACATGCTAAATTGAGAGATTCCAGATCCCAGCATTATCAAAGTTATTTCTGGAAAAACGCTGGAAGAACCAGTGTTCAGATTAGGTGTGATCAAGCCAAAACAAATCTCAGCACACCTGTGGGATGCCGTGACTTACCACTAACGCACCATTGTCCTGGCCCACGAAGACGCGTTTGCTGTCGTGATGGTAGGTCATGCAAGAACACGGAGCTTCGAAAAGAGAGACATCGTGTCAAACACGCCTTCGCCACAGAACCGACAGACAACACAGATGCCACGGGGTGGCCTTTCCTCGTAACCTGAATTGGGGGGGGGGGGTCACGGTCACCAAGCTTGACAATCACAGAACCTGCAGAGATGTCCGTGAGGCAGTGCGTGACGTGTGTGCGACTTGCACTTACAGGACACCGTGTGGTAGATGCTGGGCCAGTACTGTCCACTGTCCCGCTTCAGCCATACTCGGATGGTACTGCGAAGGAAGACGAGCTGTTAGACTCCTTCAAACTACAGTCGCTTTCAAGGAGTTTTAATGCAAAATCACAAAGTTTGGAGAAAAAACATTGCTTCTCATCTTCAGGTTGCAAAAAACCAGAGTAGACAGTGATGACAGTTGATGCCCTTTGCCCCCCATGGCCTGTCTGCGAGTGTCTTGCTGCTCTGATTTGATTCCTTTCATAACTTCCGTTCTTAAGCCGATTACAGAGCTGCGTATCGCTGTGTTTTGGGTCGGACCACTTAGGACTATGTGAACTGGACCTGATCTGCCAGAAAAATCCACACAATTTCATTACCCCCCCCCCCTCCAACAAGATGAGGAGTAGCGGCCCCACTTCCTGCCAGCAAAAATTACCCTGCAGGGTAAACCATTCTAAGTAGCTTAGCACTGAATGGCTTTGAACAAAAGTGGCAGTAATGTTCGCAAAACTCCAAAGCAACTGAAACTCAAAAAATAAACATTTTAAATTTGCGTCATCACAACGCGACATTGACGAGACCATGCAGATAAATGTTCAAAATATGTAACTAATCATTTAAACAGTTAAAGACAGTGTAACCAACCATCTAAAACGTTAAACGCACAATGTATATAACCGTTTAAACGTGTCACTGGCTGTTTAAACCGTTAGACACAATTTAACTAACTATTTAACAAAGTAAAGGCCGATTAAACTGTACAACACAAGATTACAAACAAAATGCCAACAACTTGTTTATGAAGACTGTATGACAATGAGCGGTTTATTGTATGACCGCTTTATCGGAACCCCATGGAGTTTGAACCCGCAGCCAGAGAGTTGACAAAGCCGCCACTCGTTAGAGTAGTTTGACTAGTTATAATAAAGACCCAGATTATAAACTGTTGTGGTGGGTTAGTGGGGTGTTACCATGGTAAAAGGGTTAACTTCTTACGATCAGTTCAGTTTTGTCAGGCAGAAATAACAAAACCAACTAAAACGGAACAGAATGAACCCGATCGTACTGTCAGTCCACCTCTGTCCGCTGTCCGCCCCCCGGACCCCGGAGCCCGAGCGCCGCTCACCGGTCCTCGCTGACCGTGATGAGGCCGTCCTCCTTCGGGATGAGTACCGCGGCGTTCACGGCGTCCTGGTGGCCTTCGATCTTGTTTAAAAGCACGGGTCTGGAGCTCTGAGGCCTCGAGTGGATCTCCGCCGCCATGTCTGTTGTCTTTCCTCCCGGTTCCTCCCGTTTCTTCCTCCGGAGGGGAAAAATGAGCAGACGGAAAGAGGGCGGGGGCGAACACGGCCGAAATCGGCCGAGGCGGGCCGAAATGAGCTATAACTGGCCGAGAGGGGGCGCTGTCCTAACTCTTCAAACCAAACCGAGCCGGTCAAAGGCAGCGCATTCAGCACTGAACGTAACAGAAACACGAATATTTTGGTTGCAGTTTTTGTTCCTTCTCTGCCGCACAGGAAGAGCACAAACCGAAAAAAGTACTAGAACTGTTTGTTTGACATATTTCAATTTAACTCTTTTTGTTTGTTACCATCCAAATATTTTTAAAAAATCCATAAAAGTCAAAATATAATCATATTCATCATCCAATCACAAAGCACGTTATATTCCATAACAGAGCTAATCCACAGTAGAACATCATCTCTTCAAACCACGTTTAGTTTATTGCGAATTAATGTCTAGAACAGTACATCAATGTATATTTACTCTGATAAAACTTGAGGAATTAAAACCAAAAACCAAATTAAATTAATAAAAACTAACCATAAAAAGTGCACACAAAATTACCAAACAATTATTTTATCTATTTACTGTTCTGGTCAACTCATAAAAAGTTCTTTAGTGAGTAATGAATTTAATAAGTAATGAAATTGTTCACTATCTGTTTTGTAACCCCAACACTGGGCAGCAAAGTGGCAGCGAGATAAAGTGAGGCCTCAGTCCCTGGGCTGCAGGTTCAGACATGGATTAGAATCCGGTCTGGTCTGTGCGGCAAGTTCGTGTTCTCCCCATGTTTGCGTGGGCTCCCTGCCACAGTCCAAACAAAAGAAGAAAACAGTGAAACATTTCAGTTCCGCTGAACATAAGGCCCGAGTTGTACTCTGGACCGAGAAGCAATAGGTTTGATTTAAATCTTTTTTCCTAAGTTACCAAATACAGTTATAAAAATGTTGTTTTTCTTCTTGATCTGTTTAGTCCTCTTCATCCCCTTTGTGTGCACAGTATTTGTAACATTGCTTTCTGAATATTATTGCACTGTATGAATTTCCAGGACTCAGCGACAGTTTTTCCCCCACTCAGCAGCGGTTACATCTTATTTAACAATAGCAGTTAGTATTGTCACCCTGTGGAGTGGGGGGACCTGCATTTATACTCTCTTCCGTTACATGCTTGACCAATATGGTAAAAATACATAGCTGGATAAAAGGGCAAACCACTGTAACTAGTTTAACACTAGCATCAACTAATTGAATAAATGTTAATAATTGTAAGTACCATCTTATAGTATGCCTGATGCTGTAGGTGAGGTAAATAGTGAATACTGTTTTAAAACCTGGTCTCACTTTCCAGTTTCTCAATAATCACCCTCTTAAAATAAATTTTTCCCTCTTCCCATAAAATATCTTCCTGCAACACTCATGCAAAAATCACCCTACAAATAAAAACAACTTTCAAACATGTCCAAATTTGTATATATTTTATTAAACACTGTATGGTTACAGACAGGTTGAGGGGAAAAAAATTGCAAAAAACAAAAAAGCAAACAAAAAGTGACAATAAATAGGCTAGTCTTACAGTATCAGTAAAGAATACAACCTACAACTTAGACCAATATGCCAAAATTGGTCAATACAATCAAAAGACTCCAGGTCCAGTGGAACACATTTGGTTTTGAAGGATATAATAATTAGCTGTAATGAACTGTATACAAAACAGGTAGAAAAGTGAAAACCGCCTGACTAAACAGTCTAACATTTGGAACACTGCTGTCCACCAGCCTGTGCCAGTGTCCAAGTTGTTGCAAATTATACAGAGAAATGAATTAAAAAAGTAAAAAATGAAAATGTGCAGTTAAAATTTTCCAATTGAAATGTAAAAAATAAAATAAAAAAACTTTACCGCAGCAGAATTACAATAAAAATATTCACTTTACTTGAAGGTTAAAGTTACATTTTTTATTGCATTAGACAAAACCTCATGCATGAAAAAGACACTTGCAAATCAAAACAAAAAAAAAAAAAAAAATTTAAACTGTGAAATGCATCCCCATTTACAAAGCAATCACCATATTATATGCCACAAATAAAACCACAGCAGATTTTTCCTTGATGTCAGAACTGCCTCTTCAAGAATTACAGCACTGTGAATTCAGGTCCTGCTTGTGTGGTCAGAAGTGCAGTTTAAGGCTTGTTGATTAGGCCCATAAAGAGAATGGTGCCTAGAATGGGAAGAGAGAGGGGGAAGAAAAAAGAAGAAAAAACCCACACGATTAGAAATGCCCCATTATGATTCATCTCTCCAGTAAACCATCTGGTCTGCAGGAATTTCCAGCACATGCAACACTATTAAATAAGACAAAGGTAATATTTTGCAGCTGAAGAAATCTACACTACCTGTTACGTCGTGGCGAATAACAAAGAGGAAGGGCCGGTCAACCAAGACCCATGGCGGGGAAGATCTTGCCATCAAGACTGCAGCTGGACAAAAACAAGGCAAGTTTACAACATGCTTTCCACTGATTTCTGGTTAAAAAAAGTGAATTCCTCCTCACAGAGCCGACACACTGGGCGAGGGCGCGATCAGGCGAATCCGCACCCTTTGCGCAATTTCTTCTACATAGATAAATTAATTCTCCACAACTGCATTAGTACATTGCAACATTTGGGAATTACTTACTTGTGGCAGCAGAAGCTTTTGTCCCATCTTCATTCACTTCAATTTTGGCTTTCTGTAGTGCTTTGGACACATGCAGAGCTTCTTCACCTGCAAGTGAAACAGACCATAAACATGAGAAAGGAACATCTCCGTCTCCACCTCCTTCAGAGGGCAGTAGTTTCAAAAAATCTAAGTGTTACATTCTAGTCAAGGAGTTGATAAATGTGCAGTCTGCTCTGCCATAAATCACATTTCCAACCTGCGAATTTATTCATACACAGTAAGCAACTTTGGAACTAAAATGCAAAAATCACTTTGGCTTGCGCATGACTATTTGTGGCACAATTGTTTTACACCAGAGCAACAGGAGTTGGAGGTGACATGCACCAACGCAGCTGCTGATGAATACATGAAGCTCACGCACGCTTCTTGCCCCTGTGCTGCCACCCCTGTTTCATCGCCTACTTTGCCCAAGTGTGTCCTATTGCACAGACTTGCCCGATTTGTGTCATGTGTCATTCACCACCAACTTCTTGGTGGTGAATGAAAAAGAAAAGCTAAGTACTGGGGAAAAGCTGGAAACAACAACACATTTTGAAAGAAATGAGAACGTCCACCAAGCAAACGTCACGATTTCAAGGTAAGCGCCAAGATTTACTACAGTGTTTATTTATTAGGATTTTACGATCTGTTGTAATTGTTCTCACATTTTATTAGGTTTGTTTTTGTCTTCTTCTTATGAAGAAGCAGAAGTTCTGAGGGTTCTGCTACTAACCCTTTTATTTTTATTATGTGATTTTAGGTAATGCAAGATTTTATTTTAAAAAAGCATATATAATGTTATAGAAGACTGTATTAAAAAAGACATGATTATTCTATTAGTGAACTAACTACTGCCTGTTCACATTCTTAAGCACACCATATAATATTACCATTTTAACCATAATGTTTCTTACTTATATGTCTGAAGTCGGCTTTGTCTTGAGAAAACATGTCTGCGATCCCCATTTTCGAGAGGGGGACTGCCAGGTCAACTTCAGCTTCAGCAGAAAACCTTCAGGAACACAGATGTAGACAGTGACAGTAGTGACAGCATTAGCCCTGAACATCACTCATCCATCCATGATCATCAACTGGTGTTCAGAGCCTATCCTGGAATCACTTGGAAGGGACACTAGTTCCTTTACAATGAACATCCCTCAATGAGTGAAATTTGCATTCATCCGATACGCTGTCCTGTCATACATGAATGTATGTCAGAAAAAATTAGCACATATTTTCCTATGACAGAAATAAAATGGTTCTACTGGCACAGTTTTCATCATTACCGCCACAGCAAAGGTACATGTCAAAAAACAAGAACGTAAGCAACTTTGTCCCCAGATCTATTAAGTAGCATTCCAGTTCGGCCACAGAGAGACTGGAGGTGGATGTAATTTTCTTATCTACTTAATGAAGAAACAGCAAGACGGCGACAGATGGGCTGAACAGAGTGCACTTTGTGCGAGGTCACTGGGGTGCCCCACCTCGGCAGCAGCAGTCGGATCCTCCTCTGGTTCAGCACCTTGGTCCAGCTCTGTATGGTGGCAGTGCTGATGTGAGGGATGATGGCCGAGATGGATGCGTCTTCCTCAGATGGTAGGGCAATCAGCATGCTGATGCTGTCCCCGTGGTAGGGCAGCTCAACCACTTTATACGAATGGCCCTGTGGCGTAACGGTCTGGCCTAAAAGGTGAAGGGGCAAAACAAGAGGCAAGAAATGAGGAGCGTTCCAAGCTGAGCAGGTTTTCCATCATTTTCGACCTGGGTTAAAAGGAGGACACGTCTTCATTAGGCACAACATGTCTCCCCTTGTCCTGTTACCCATAGGACTTGTCTGTGCTTTATAAAGGCATCCAAGTGAGAACCATCCTACAGAGACACCTCCACACACAGCTACACAAGCCTAGATGTAGAGTATATTAAGAATTAATATGGGAAATGGATTTCACAGTTGCCGAGGAGCGAAACACGCTCGGGAGTGGATCAAGACTCACCGATTTTGAAAACAGACAGTTGTGACATCATAGGAACCTTGTAGATGGTGCCGTTAGGGCCGTAGAAGTTTCTCAACTTGGTGTTTTCTGACTGGAACCGGGACTTCCACAGCCCCTTGAAGTAGATGGAGTTGACTGCCACGAGGCGAGTGAGAGCGTTGAGAATGCTGGGATCGATCAAGTTTGTGATCATTCCTGCGCAGTCAGGAGAAGTGCCTTCATCATTTGCAGCCTCGTGAAAACTGCATCTCGTACAGCCAACATTTCACAAGGGCTCCACATATCATAATGATACACAAACAAAGGAGTTGCTGACTTCCCCGCATGAGGCGAGACAATATTGAGACTTTAGATGTAAATTTTTTCCCTGCCAAGACCACCCAACAAGCCGTTCATGTGCACGTTGCCCTAGATGACGATCACTTCTATTATCAGCCAAGCAGTCATCTGGAGAAGATCACACCCAGGTGTGAATGGACACACAAGCTTCTGAAAATGCAGTAAATATAGGTGTGTGTGAGTGAGCTGCCGCCACATGTTTTCTTCCTGACAATGACATGTAGCCAAGGAAGGAACAGTCAACTAGGGCACTTTCTGCTCTTGAAGGGGTCAGGTGCCAAGCCTTCCAGTAGAAGCTCCAGTTGTGGAAGCTGCAAAGACTAAGGTTACCTTCATTTCATAAGCAGTTTACACAAGACCTAAAACTACTGCCTTTTGATTTTTCAAACATGTAATACACAAGTGGTGCAATACCGGTGTGGAGGAGAAATACTATGTTTGTTAAACAGAACACCTGCCCTTATATTTGTTTCAGCCAAAAACCCACCCAGGATGTGAAGCACATCTGTTGGCCTCACCTTTGGTGCGGTTTTCGACCCAGTTGTTGATTGACGCTGCAGCGGTTTGCGTATCAGTGAAGTCAAGGTTCCTGCTCTCGCACTGGAAGTTGTCCTTGTTTGTGGTAACAAAGGGTTCCTTCATGTCAAAACCTTGCTGGACAAAGAGCGCATTGGCGATGGTCACCACGTCCAGGTTGGATTTGGTGGTCAGGCTTTTGTGCAGCTTTTTCAGCATCTTGTAAGGACCTTGGAGAAGGACAACAGTCACCAGTGACATAGCCTCAGTGTTTTACCATCAACCCTTTGGATTAGAACTTGTGAACATGGTGTGTGAAGGAACAAAGTGATGATTTAGATTATGAATTTCAACAGAAACGCACCAAGAGGAGATGAAGGTACCTTTTGCTTTATAGCGGAGCCCTTTGAGCAGCTGGCGGCGGGTCTCCCCGTGTGCACCAGGCAGCAGCATGCCCAGGATGCTGGCCACACCGTGAGGAGACAGCACCACGTTGTCATGTGGGTGTAATTGGGTCACCTGTTGGAACACCTGTATGCCCAGCTCTGACCCCCTCTCGCCGTATGACAGTCTGTGGCCGAGCGTAGTCCAACAGCAGACGGCCAGGAGGACACTGAGGGTCAGCGAAGTCCACCGGGCCATTGTGCAGTTGACACCTGGGGTCAAACCTGGGCCCCAGCAGAGGACGTGGTTAATCTTTACAACAGGCCTGACCAAATAACTCACAACTGCAAACTTTTGTTGAAGCCATTGAACTCTGACATATATATGCTTCTTCCTTGTTATTTAAATGTGCTGGGTCAAAATTCCAGGGCAACCAGTTGTCTCAGAAGTCTGAGCAGGCAAAGCATTGGCACTGCAAAGCTCTGGAGTGCTTGAAATAACAGAGACCTGGCATAAAAACGTAAGTGACCTTTTACTGTTAACTGTTCAAAATGCCAGGATGACCACCCTCAAAAAGCCAAGAGACATGCTGTTGTGAAAGATTGACAATTATATGACTATTATTTAATAACTAACATCATTTGAGAAAGGTGGCTTACAGTATAAGGTTCATACACTAAACATCTTACATTTCTATAGCTCTTTTTTTTTTATCAGCTCAAAATTAGTATCTTCATCAAGGACAGTGCAGTTGGAACAGGGTTTAAACCTGTGTGCTTAGAGTGGAAGGTGATGGTTGTAACCACTACGCCACCTGCTGCCCTGTAAATCCCATCCGCTCTGCATANATCAGCTCAAAATTAGTATCTTCATCAAGGACAGTGCAGTTGGAACAGGGTTTAAACCCGTGTGCTTAGAGTGGAAGGTGATGGTTGTAACCACTACGCCACCTGCTGCCCTGTAAATCCCATCCGCTCTGCATATTATGGCCTCAATAAAGCAGGACTCCACCTCACTGCAGACACACAAGGCTTGAAAAACCTTCGATTCAACACTTCAAAGGAGCACAAGCTGGACAGACAATACAGACTGGAAGCAGCCGCATTGAAATACATAAATAAAAGTACCCACGCAGCTCCCTGCACACCCAGGGCTGCTGCAAACACACTGAGCCGTTTGTCTCCTATCGTGTTACCCCACAGAAAGGAATGTGGAAAAAGGACAACAAAACTACCCTCCGCTGCCAAGACGGCCGATGAGTCGCGTGATGCGGCTCCAGTGCAGCTTGGTCAGATGCAGGAAAGAGGCTTAAAGTGGCAAAATCAAGAAAGCAGCACATCATCGGTACCTCAGTAAACAAGATAAACATGTCAACACAGCCCTGCATTGAGAGGAACAGCAGCTGACAACCACAATGTTGACTGGGGAGGGGAAGGTGGTGGTTATCAGATCTTTAGTCATCCAGCAATTGACAGGACATCTTCCACACTTCATATCCACACACCATCCACACACCCTGTATTGTCTATACCAAATATGAACCATTGGGGCAGTGGGGGGGGGGGGGGTATAGCTGCTGGCTGCAGGTAAGGACAAGGTTTTCAATGCATCACTGTGCTCTTCTTAAAGAGGCTCAGTGGGCAGAAACTCCAGCAGAAGGTCTTCCATAAAACGGTGAGAATTAGGCAGCTGACTCCACTTTAACAACAACAACAACAACAACGTGTTTATAGGGTTAAACACCCTCTGACTATAGACTTCATGGTCAACTTGGCACAAACTGAAACTAAGGGACTGAAATGAAGGGAAATAAAAACTAGGAGGCGCGATGAACAGGAGGCGTGCAGGCGACACCCCCTTAAACCCCCTACAACCAAACTGGGCTGTGACCTCATGCAACACGTATTCCAAAACCACCACCACCACTACCCCACACATACACACACACAAACACACACACGACACAAAGAAGGTGCTTCGCAAAGCAGCGATGTGGTTCACATGTCGAACACGGAGATGAAAATCTCTCAGCGGCACCTCGTATAAGTAACAGCATAATAGTGATCAAAATAATATCCTTAGCATGCGGTGTGTGTACAGGAAGACTACACGCACACGTAGACCGAAACACGCACGTACAGACCTGCACCGGGCCGTCTTACCGTCAAGATCCCGAAATGACGTTAAACGACGCCTTCCGTTCTCTTTCTCTCACCTGCCCCGCTTTAAAAATATAAACCGAACCCCCTTGAGAGAAACACAGCTCCTCCGTAGGGCGCAAAACCCCCCTTTAAAGCGCCTTTTAAACCCCCCCCCCAGGAACAGGTCCCGCCCCCTGTCTGCACGGCGCGCGGCGGAGCGCGACCTTCCCCTCTTCCGCTCCAACATTCAGCACAGCCCCGCTGTGCGCGCCCTTCCCCTCCGCTCGCGCCGTTTCACACGCTCGTGCGGTCGCCTTTCGCACAGGAAGCGACGGTTCTGCTGTAAAATCGTGAAGTGATACAGTCGCTGCTGTTTTCTGCACAGCCAGAGATTGAGCCCGGGCAAAAAATGTCCGTTTTCATTAAAAATGACAATCAGGCGAAAAAGCACTCGGTCAGAGCAGCCCCTTCTACACGGCCAACTTTCACATTTTGTGAGAATGATAAACACACAACACTGTTGCTGCGGTACAAAGGTAAACTCAGTAAATATATGCAGATAACAGCAGACATTTTAGGAGTCTATTCATATCATGAGCCTCTTCTTCACTTCTTTTTATAAACTCCTGTCTCTGGGTAAATCATTCCAGAGGCCCACAGCAGAGGGTGAGGAGGGTTAGTCATCCTTGCCACAAGGAGTCATACACTAGACACAAGAAGACAATAACAAACAGCTAGGACATCTCTGCAATATTGCAGACACATAATTATACGTGTTGAGATGGGAGCATAAAATGAAAATGAGCTGAAGCATAACAGTTTGTAGTCCAGTCCTAACCAAAGGGCCTGGGTTGGGTGCCATGAAGGAAAGAGCAAGAGGATACAGGAGCCTGGCGATGAATACCAGCTCAGCTAAGACCCCCCCATGCTCAGAAAATCCAAACTGGAGGGCTTTGTTGATCTAAGATGGAATGAGGTACCTGTTAGAGGGGACTGAGTCCAGGTGTGTGTGTGTGTGTGTATGTGTGTGTGCGCACAGGACCCTCTCATGGAGGGGGTGGGGACCAGGTTAGCGGAGTGTAACAAAGGAGCACTTGTCTGGAGAAGTTTGATGGACCTGCAGAGACCCCAATAGCCACTGCTTCAGTGGGGTAAAAAGCAAGTTCCGTGCACCTATGGGAGGGCTTCAGTTCCAGCTCTGAAGACAAAACATTTCCAGGTTGCTGCAAAGTGGATCTTTTAAAGCAGAACCTAATTGTGTCACAGTAACAAAGACAGAATTAATAAACCCATAAAATACAAACGTACGTCAGCACACACAGCCCAAGGCTATACTTAGCAGTGGTGGTCATACACCACAGTGAAAGGAGTTCCAAAAAAGGTGAACAGTCCCAAAATCATTAGAACTATGATGCAGTTCAAATTGGAGAGGAAGAAAACTAGACACAGACATTTAGTGAGCTTCTGCGGATTACAGCAATAAAATGCATTTTCTTGTCCAACATCTATAAACAACCCATGAACACACAGGGAGACTGCTTTTTCCTCTCTCTCACTCACACACACACACCATCAGACTGCATGCCACCTCTAAAAGATGTCTAGTCACATTTAACAAATACATGGCTGCCATGAAATCCTTATTTAACCCTCTTTGCCCACAGTAAGACAACTTCTTCTCTGGACCAAGAAGCTGAGACGCAAAGAACTGTCCTAACTACAGGATTTCCCCAACCCATGAGTTCCAGAATAAACATTTAACAAAAGACCTCATCAACACCTCCTCTTGTCCTACAAACCAGCACATTGTCACAAACCCATTTTTTTTTGGAGTGAGGAAAAAAAAAAAAAAATTTGGATTGTGATTTACTAGGCATTTAAAGAGGAACCCATATAACCAATTCTACAGCTCACTGTGGTGTGGGTAAGAGAACAGCTCTGAGCAGCAAAATCACTAATCTCCACCCAGTCTACTGGGTTCTAATCCCACCTTTTCAAAAAATAATGATCAGATAACTGTTCCCTTTGAAGCCCATTTCAACCTTTACGTCGAAATGCTTCCGTCCACCCGAATCAGCAGCTATTAACTCACTCCTGAGCCAGAAGGTTGAAAAAGCCAGATCAGATCTATGGAAACCTCATGGAAAAAGATGAGGGTCGGCAACACCTGGCACACAAATCTGCAGCCCAGAGGTTTGAGATCTGAGATGCTGGTTGAAATGGAACCACAGGTGAAATAAATCCACATGAAGTCCCATTAACAGAACATAGTCTCTGAAAATGGATTGAAAAAGAGGTAGAAAATCTTAAACTCCAGCTTTATTGGAGCTTTATTTATTTATCATCCAGTACCATTAAACAGCTTTAACATTTATTAAAAAAAAAAAAAAAAACAAGCATGCATTTATGCATAACGTTTTACGGAACATTTTCAGAGTGCAACTGAACACCAATAACTAACTTGCTGAGTTTCATCCTGAATTGTTCAAGCATTTAAGACATTTGGGAAACCAAAGATTTGAAAAAGCATGTAGACTGTATAGTTTATATGGCTTACACAATTAAACAACATTTAGGATTTTGTACAAAAGCAGCTAAAAAAAAAAAAAAGTGTACATGTGCCACAAGTACTTCTGAGTTTAATCATAATTTTGTCATTTATGTAAAGGCATTCAGTGGAGATCACTAAAGTGCCCTGTGCATCATTGTCATTACATCCAAGCCAAGTGGCAGAGGGCATTCTAGGAGCCATCTGACTCCAGTGAGACCAGCTCATCCAGGTGCCTCACTCTCTGAGCCAATTTTGGAGAAGCAGGAAGACATGGTCTCGGGCCAGGATCAGCTGAAGAGGGTCCTGATCACGTGCTGGGTACATGTTTGCACAGTGGGCAGTACCTGGGGGGGGGGGGGGGGGGGGAATGG
>UFQX01000182.1:550844-614783 GCA_900497675.1 Arapaima gigas
GGGGGGGGGGGGGGGGGGGAAATCAAAAAACAGCTGGATTTGTCTTGTTAACACATCAATATTCCAACAGCAAAACACTGCCATCTGGAAACAACCATCTGATTCTTATTAGCTGCTTGGAGCTAGAACAGTATCGGTGCGATTGTGAAAGGTGAGGGCTGGTTTAAGATAATTTGAGTAGCATCATGTGGCCCTGAGTTAAGTAGGCAGCAACAAATCAAAACACCAACCCCAACAAGCTGCAAATCCTCCCACAAAGAACACCCACTATCTGATAAACAAACAACTCTAGTCTAGACTTGGTTTGCATTCCTCACTGTTGTCTTGTTTGTTTTCATCTCTCCCTGGTCCTTCCTTTGTGCAGAGAGCCAGGCAGCTCGGTATCTGATCTCTAATGCCAACAGGAAGTTCTCAGAGCGGGTCGAAGTGGGACGCTCTCGTGGGATCCTCTCTTACGCTCCGCTCTGGTTTCTCTCGGAAACAGAGCACTGGCACCTTCCCAGGTGACCTTGGGGTGCAGCTCTCCTCTATTACAGCCAAACCAGAGACTGGCTGCTTCTGAGCGGAAGAGTGTGGGCATGTTGGGGGGGGGGGTCTAACCAGCTGAGAAGGCTTTGAACGTCAAGGTAACACCTACAGCATGCCCCTTCTGTGACATTCACAGGATGCAGCTGTGTACCACAGCACAGATTTGAAAACAGTAAAAATCAGGAGGGGTATTATGTTTCTACAGCAAGCTCAATTTGAACACTTTACAGAGCCACTCTTGGAGGTTATTTACTGCGGCAATTTGTGTTGGACCACTGGCCCAGGAGCACGACAGCTGTGCATTACCAGCTAAAACCTCAGAGGAAAATCCATAACCCATCGCCCATCCATCAAACACTACCCACTGCAAGCTGTCCCAACACAGTGGCTCATTATGGAATTTACAGACACTGCAGAGTACACGGTTTGCAGGAGAACCAGATGCTCGTCCTTAATGATTCCTTCAGCATCTTCACAGAAAAAGGACAAGAAATGAGCAACTGCCATTCAGGTGGTGCTGAAAGGCTATCTGGTGGGGTACAGAAACACCTGCAAGTGTGAGGGTGCGAGGTACTCACTGCAGAGGGAAACCGCTGAATGGTTGGTTGGGCGAGTCCGTGCTCTGGTAGAACCCAAACTCTGTACAGGTCTGGTACACCCATTGTCGCCCTAAACGTGAAGTGGTACAGTGATCAATTGGTTGCTGCAGGACAGATTATTGAAGCCAGAAATATTGTGAACATTTTGTAGCTAGAACTGATAACTGAGCCAGTTGTAAAGAGATCAGTTATAGATGCAGCTCAGATTTCAGGCCTTGTTTCAAACAGTGAAACCAAGAAATAACCCAGATGACCGGAGGATCATATAGATTATATTTCAATGAAGGACACACTTAAACAACCCCCCCCCTCAGCGACAGCAGCAGTGGAGATTATACAGCTACAATCCAGGGGAAAAACAACTCTAGTCCAGTTCCCAGACTCAGTGGTCGAGAATCTATCCTGGGGGTAGAGCGCGTGAGGCACAGTACACCAAACCCTCACCGGGCAGTCACACAAAGGGCACATTTGGAGTCACCAGCTCACAAACTACAGGAAGAAGCTAGGTTAGCTGCAGGACATCCACATGGAGAGAACAAGCAAACTCATGTCAAAAGCCCCAGCCTTGGTACTGCGAGGAATCAGTGTTGCCCACTGAGGCGCTATACTGTTCTGATACTGGCAAAAAACAAACCGGGAAAGAAGTGAAAGTTTCCCCAGGATACTGGAACAAATCCCAGCAACCCCCCCCCCCCCCTTCGATATTATAGGAGACTCATACAGGTTAGGCAGCAAGCGTCACTGTAGCAACCCTGGATCAAGGTACTTTCCCTGAACATATTTTAAAAAAGTGCTGTATAAATTAGTAAATAATTGTAAGCAGCTTAGTGTACAGCACCAACATTGTAAGTAACAACAGAGGAACGTGTCCGCTAAGTGGAAAAATAAATGTGCACAGGTTACCTGAGCCAAATATAACGAAACACAGAGACCACTTGAATAAACATGAGGGAAAGGATGGGGGGGAGGGGGTCCTTTTTTGAAACAACCACAAAAAGGCTTTAACAGAAAAGCAAATAATCAGCATTCAGCAGCAGTTTCCGCCCAGTCGAGGCTAGGAAGCAGCACAGACAGCTCGCAGTCTCACCCTGCAGCTCTTACAAAAAAAAAAAAAAAAAGCCATTTCCTGTCACTGGTATCCCTGCTAAAACCAGTAATTCCCTTCAGCTAGGAAAAACAAGCGCTGGGAATGAACCCACAGTGACGCTGCTGCACCAAGAGCTCTGTGGGGAACAGAGAGGCCAAGGCGGCCGCAGGTCTGCTGCGTGGGAAGAGGACGCTTAGAGCAGTGAGACACCGAGGGCTCATACAGGACAGCAATTAGCCGCGCCAAACACCAAAGCATTTGACATCACATTTTTATTGAGTGAATTCTCAGTTTCAGCCCTAGTGTGGTGGAATGACCTCCGTCTATCCCTCATACCATTCGAGAAGTCTCAAAACTCCTCTTAGACCCATTTCACTCCTGCAGCATGTGCTCCTTCTCCTCGAATTTTTTAAATTAAATTTCCCCCATTTTCCTACTCATAGCTCACTTCAGCACACAGCTATTGTGCACCATGACAGTGGCAGAATCAAAACAAGCAAGCTGTGCTCCACCAACTGCATGCATCTATGGACATCCCCTCTGCTGTGGAAGCACTTTTGTTTAAACGCTTGTGTGCCGCTCCGGCGAATGCATGATTGTTTCAGAGGGTCATTAGTGTAGTTAAACACTTAATGTCTATTTCTAGCACTGCTGAAATCTTGCATTTGAAGCCTCTTGCAAAACTCCCATGTCATATTTTATTGCACCACACACACACACACACACACACACACACACAGCAAAGCTCGCTTATGGCTATGCAGAATTGTGAAAGTGTGCCACATGAGGCTGTTCACAATAGGAGGAACTGTAATCCCGACTTTCTGGTTTAATTTTCACACATCACTCCCCAGGGGTACATTTCTGATGTCACACAACAGATTCCACAGTGTGCTTTGCCAACCAGGCCAGAGTAGTCAAGAATGGTGGGCATGTGCTACCACAAACACTGCCATAGTTGCCAGGTTTGACAACTGTGAAAGGAGCATGTCTACCAAACAAAAGGCTGGCGGTCAAAGGAGGGAGGGGGGGGCACCCAGCATGCCAAGCAAGGCCCTAACTCAACATTCTAACCCAGAGATGCTATGATGAACGTACACCCTGGCATTGGTTTCAGCTGCACACCTGTAATTTCCACCTCACTTTGGTTTCTGCTGGCTTCCATCTAGAATGGTTTGTCTCACATCACTCCATTTGGCCCGTAGATCGTATGACCTTTGAAACCATAACTACCACCGTTAAAACAGTTATAAAAGGCCAGTCACCATTTTCTCCACCCTGGAGCAGGACTTACTGGAATAAAATACCAAAGTTCATCTGTGCTCACACTGGTGGAAAGTTTGCCTTCTGTACAGTGATTTCACTGTGGATGCCCTTTCAGGGCCACTCCTATCATGAAGTGACTCAGACACCCCCCCCCCCCAGTCCTCACCTCCCCCTGAGGCAGGACTGCTCCACGACGTGTTAGTCATCTCCATCATGTATGTGGTATAGTTGACATCCAGGCACTTCTGGGAGAAGGTCTTGAGCATGAGCCTGGCCACTGCTGCATACCTGTTGTAGGGGTCCCCCAAGGAGGTGTCAGCCATCACCCCACAGAGCACCTTGATTGTGATGTTGGTGCCAACTACACCCTGCAGAAGGCCAATGGAGTGTACAAGTTAAGCACAACAATCCCTTTATATAAGGTCTATAAACATCTAAATTAAGGAGTTTAGACAATCATTTCCCAGAACCAGGTTCAAAATTTGCCCAATTTTAATAGGCAGCTACTTGTGCACACCTCTCCCCAAAACAATCTAGCTCATATTTGTGCTGTTGCCTTAATATTATTATAAATAGTTGGAGTGTCAATTTCTCCTTTTTAGGGGAAAATTCATAAAGAGACACCAGTGTTTTCTGTTCAGAAAACTCAACATGAAGTTGAAAGGAAGGTGACCTTGGGGGGCAACAGGTGGCATAGTGGTTACAAACATTAGCTTTTACTTGAAGGTCATGGGCCTGAATCTCCCCACCTCCTGTACGACCCACGATCAAGGTACTTACCGGGACCTGGTACAGTAAAAATTACCCTTTATTATATACTGGTAAATCAAGTAGCTGTGTGTACAAACTAAGCCACTTCGGAAAAGTATGAAATAAGTTGTCATTTTCCAAATATCCATAATGACAGGAAGGCTGAACTTTGTCACATCACAGCTCAAGGCTTCCAGCATCGGTTCCAAAAACAGCAAGAACTTTAGGATTATACACAGGCTTGGGGGGGGGGGGTGATTATGTTGAAAAGGACAGTACTGAGATTATGTATATGCACTACTTTGTGAAACAAGAGTTTCAGGTGGAGGGAGATATAGAGTAGCACCTTGCCACAACACAAGGCCAAGAGGATGTTGCTTTTTAGTTCTCTCACTGTCACCTTTCCAACCGGGGGTGTGACCCTTCCATTAAGAGTCCGTCTGCACAGAAGACAGGAAACAGGAGACACGCTGCTGGCAAAAGCGCTCTTTGTCCTTTCTGAAAGCTTGCTTAGAAACTTGACCCTCTGCTGCTTGACTTCCACGGGGAACTCTACCATGACGATAAGAGTCATTCAGCTCCAGGTTGCCAGCTGCCAGAACCGAGTCCCGGACAGAGTTCCACGTGGAATTCCACCAACATACTGCAGGGGCCCATTGGGATGTGATGCTAGACTTCCACACATGTAAACTGAAACTGAGAATGACCGTCACTATAAACTGCACTAAATGGTTTCTGCGACAGCTTTCTCAACATGGTTCCACAGTGCTGGTTTTGCATCATTCCCTGCACATCCAGACAGTGAATCAGCGCAAGATCGTGACTCTGTACATTCTCCTCCTTTCCTAATCTTAAATTAAGCCATTCTTTCACTGTGAATAAGATGCCAGATAAGGGTAGTAAAACTGGAACCGCGTTCCAAAGGAACCTGCATCCCTGGCCAGCATCAGAGCAGGAGGGCGCCTGCCAAATGAGCAAATGAGCAAAAAATAGCCATTTTCTCAAAAGGCTGTTAGGCCACAAGCCACAATAGTCCCCACGCACATGCCCAGCCTCCTCCCTCACCTCAAACTGCCGGTTGTCCTCATTGTACTGGACAACGTCCATGAAGTTGCCAGCAAGCGTCTCCAGGAAATAGGCCACATCCATTTCCGTCTGGATGTGCAGTTTCGCGCAGAGGCTGCGGGAGGTGGGCAGACGTGACAGTTACACAACATGCACAGAGTGTTGCTGTGTTCCCATTCTCCTGCGGACACTTTCCATTTACTCAGATGAACACATGGAAATTTAAACCAGGTCAAAACAGGATGTCAGGGAACTGTATTTTCAGACAAGGGGGGGGGGGCAAAAACCTTAAGATGCACAGAAAGGTCAATGTCAGCGTCGGTCTGGTTTGTGTTTATTCAACTCAGCAAATTTCGTCATTTGGCACCACATAACACAGCCCCAAGAAACAGCCCTATTTCACATATTGAAGTCACATGTTGATGTACAGGGAACCATCTGTCATGAGCAGTGAGGTCAGGGGTTAAAGTGAACCAACCTCAAATAAAGAAAAGGAACACACTAGCTGCCAGGGGCCTCCCCTTGTCCCCCTCCACCCACACATACTATTCTTTTATATTTAAAGTATCACCGCCATTAGAGGAGCACAGTCTGTATAAAACTAACCAAAACTGTACCTCCATTAATAACCTGAACAAATTTTTTTCTCCTCATCATTTAACTGCCTTTTTTCCTCTCCAAAGCAACTCACTGGGTTATGTTTGCTCACAAACCTACTTAGAGCCATTTACCTTTTTTCACAGGGTCCTACACTTTGACAACACACCTAGGAAGGCTGTTCCTAATGCAATCTGTTTTACCACCAAGTTGCCATCTATACAAGTCCAATATAAAGGTGCCTCCACTCCAACAGTTTAGGTTCAACAATAACCTCTTATAAAGTTACAAATAAAGAACAACAACTTTTACTCAGCCATTACCAGTAACCATTTGTCCAGTGCAGGGCTGCAGCGGTTCTGAGACCATCCTGCAGGATGCGACACCACTACACTGCTAGTGCTTTTTAAATCGACTTCAAACTTTAAAAAAAAAAAATAATAATAATTTTAAAAATGATTTGGGGAGGGGACTCATCTCTTACACCCCCTTATTCGCTGTAATCTGAACTAATGTTTCCAAGTAATACTTTCAGATCATCCATTATTTAACAATTAAACCGATTTTCCAAAGGTAAGCTAGTTTACAACTTACACATTTATACAGCAGGGTGTTTTTAACCATTTCAGAGCACGTACCTTCATTGTGAAAGCTCATTCAGGCATAGGAACAGGTAGAATTTATAGCTATACTAGTTTCTAGTAACTAGGACTCCCCAATTCCAAATTTCAGAACTGAGATTGGCAGGTACACATTATGTACCATTTATTGCCTCTCTACATTACAACGCTGTGACTTTTTTGGCTGAAGGCAGTTTAAGTCAAGTTACTTTTTCATTGTCACTTGGCCTTAACCCATAAACCTGCAGTGTCGTACTTCATCCTAAGACTCATCATACACCCAATACCAAACATTGCTGGAATATCATACTGTACAGCACAGACTGGACCAGAGAGTCAGTGGAATGAAAAAATACTTTTAGTCATTTATGCATGTTCAAGTGATGAAATCTGTCTTCGTGTTCACAGGAAATTACTCCCAGAAGAACAGCCACGTCACTTACAGCTATAATATTTAATGGAACTAGAGACAGAAGTCCAAAACAGGCCTCTCATTACTCAGTTTCTTGGAAACACTTTTGTGCTGCTGAGAATCTTATCCATAGCCAGAACAATCATAGTATTACACTGTACTCTGTTCCACCATTTGTCTGGAACAGACACCGATTCAGTTCCTCAAGTGCCGTCCACTTATGCATTCCACCTGGGCTCTCAGATCCTCCCCCACAGCCGTCAGCTGTCCTCTGGGTTCCTTCACATTTCAGGTTCATTTGCACCCTCTCACACTCTACTGTTTACCTCCTCCCAAAAACAGAGCTGTAGGAACCAGACACACAGATCAGAATTGTTGCATGGTTGCTGGTTCAAATCCCACCTGATGTTGTAGTGCCCTTTTGCAAGGTACTTGCTCTAAACTGCTCTGGTAAAAAGTTACCCAGCTGTATAAACAGGTAAATCAGTGCAAGTAGATAAACATTAAGTTGCTCTGGACAGGAGGGTTCCCCACCACCACATGGTGTCAAATTCAACATGGGTTCTGCAGACCTGGATGGCATTCAGCTGGAACAGATGGCATTTAAGTGCGTCCTTGCCGTGGTATTCGGCGACCACTGGCACCACGGGCGTCTGGCATGTCTCCCAGAGGCGAATGCCGCCACATAAGCTGACAGCCAGTCTCTGGTGCCTGTGCCTAAATGCGTCATACCTGAAATCTGCCGTGATGTTGTCGTACAACTTCGGGTCCTTCAGGCGTTGGTAGAGGGTGTCGGAAGCCTGTTTAACCAGCAGGGGACACTCTGGGTTTTCAGCAGCAAGTGAGCGCCTCACTACTTCAAGATACTCTTGAGAAAGAGGAAAACCTCATTTCATCATGTTCTCTTACACAACTTATCAAATTCCACAATATAATTTTCAGTTTTATATTCCATACTCAAGCAGGCAGCTCTGGTACCTCTAAAAAATGCATTGCAGATGACACTGTAAAAGACAGTGTCCACAGAGCACACACTCGTGCGCATGTGCTGAATGTCAAAATCCAGCAATACATCCTCCCCACCCCCTCAGGGGGCACTCATTCCCTGGGGGACTCAACCCTGGATGCTGTGGTGGTAAAGTGACAGATGAAATCAACACATGGGTCACTAAAAGATTCCTTTTGAAAAGGGTTCCATGGAAGAGATTCCACCCTTTCATCACGGGTCAGGTGAGGCTTACCTGGAAAGTTGACCGTTGCGTACACAGGTGCACTGGTGGCCACGGAGGCGTGGACAAGGTGTGGATACTTCAGACGGAACNGGAAAGGAGATAAAAAACGGAAGGCGGAAATTGGGCTGCATACGAGAACGATTTTGTTGTCCAGTATAGAACTTGTGGTGAAATTAACCAAAACACAGAACCGATTCCACCCTTTCATCACGGGTCAGGTGAGGCTTACCTGGAAAGTTGACCGTTGCGTACACAGGTGCACTGGTGGCCACGGAGGCGTGGACAAGGTGTGGATACTTCAGACGGAACCAGGCGGCCAGGGAGCCTGGGTATGAGCCTCCGAACGCCACCCACTTGCTGTCGCTCAAGCCTTGCTCGGCTGCTGTGACCGAGCGGAAGTGGGCCAGGTCAGCCAGCGCCTGGCGGCTGCTAAGGTACCGCAGGTTGGCGGTGCTCAGGTCCCTGAAAAAGGGGGGGGGGGGCAGAGGGGTGACCATGTTACCATCAACACACATTCAACACCAACAACTCCCTATCCTGACAGACAGGTGGCAGTGCGACTCACTGTGCCGCGTGTTTGTGGTAATAAAAAGTCAGTTCTGTGACTGTGCTGTACATACACATCTACTATAGAGCGACGCCATCTAGTGGGGACTTTTATATAAAAGAAATTGGACAAATTAACTACAAAGGAAAAAAAGTACTGGCATCAAAGGCAATTGGCAGAGATAAACCCTTGAATAAGACTAAAGCAAAGGAAATAGGTGGATTTTTACCCTTGATTAATTAACAGATTTATTAGGAGACGTTTGTTGGGTAAAGCGCGTGGGGGTGTGTGTTCTCACTCCGTGGGGCGGCTCTGGCCGTAGAAGCGATGCTCCAGTAGGAAACAGAGGGCTCCCAGCTTTCGCGCGTACTCGAGCCACGTGCCCTGCTGCATCCACGCAGGGTTGGCCGGTCCCTCCCCGCCCACCATGAGGAACACGGGACCGCCGCTCCGGTAGAACTGCGCGTTCACGAAGTACCTCTGGAAAAAAAGGGGGCGGGTGACAGCAATGACACCAGGCGCGCCTCACCAGGTGTGTTTCAGTGTGTGCGTGCGTGTCACCTGTTTCCAGATCCGGCCATCGGCCCCGTTGAAGTGATCGAGCCTCTGCGTGAACCAGCGCTCCTCGGCCCCGCGGTGCTCCCTCCGGTTAGCGTGCTGTCGCGAACGGCCGACTCCTCGGACACGCGCGTTGCACAGCCCCGAAGAGAGGCAGAGCAGGAAAAATAAGAGGACCTCCAGAACCCAGAAGGCGCACCTGGTCCTGCCCACCTGCGCGTCCGGAAGCGCCATGTCCGCCGAGAGGGACCCCCTCCCAGACCGCCGGGGTTAAAGAGGCACCTCAGCGGGTCATGTGACTGATCCTCATTGGCGCTCACGTGACGAGGCCTTAGTGCTCATCACGTGATGACGCCAGCGCGCCGATTGGACCCGAGTTCTAATCACGTGACACAGCGACGACGTGAAACGTCATCCGCGTCCTCGTGGCTACCGCTCTCAGTTCTGACTCTCCATATCCTGTAGGTGGCGCTCGGTCTGCATTTGACGGCGTTCATGTTTACGAATGGCACCGGTAAACATTACAGTTTTCTGTTTTATTCCACCACGTCGCTTTATGTGTGAATCAGCTCCAGTTCACATCGCTTTGCTGCGCAGTGTTTGTGCTGTTTTTGTTTTGTTTAATAAGTGTTTTGATTTTTATTGTGCGGCGTCTCCGTTGTGTTCATTAATTATGGTTTAGGGTTTAGTACCTTCTTTGGGTTTTTGTATTTCTGTGTTTGTAATATTTGGTCGCTCACACCCCAATATGGCTTATGAGAACTTTACAGAAACGACATAATGAAATAATGAATTAAATCTTCCACGTTAATGTCGTGTCCGACCTGTATGTGTTCAGTACCAACTATATGGTTTCTTCAGGTTTTTTGCATCAACTCTCCAAGGTTCTTCTACCATTATTCAGTTCTACATCTACGTTCTTCTGCTATTGTGCTGTTCCTCATATTATTTTTGAATGGTTCGTCTTCTTCCATCACTATCTAGGTTCTTCCATCAACTGTCCAGTATTTCTGCCACCTATTTATGTTCTTCTACCATTATTCATGTGTCTTCAGGTTCTTTCATCACTACCTGGGTGCTTCTTTCAGTTATCCAGGTTCTTCTACTGCTGCTCAGATCTGGGCCAAACACTTAGATTTTTCTCGCTTGTCACTTTTCACTTGATCCCATCATCCATGTTCCTCCACTGTGTGATCCTTGACAGTAGCTTGCTTTCCTTGTTAAAACTGTTCATTTCTTGGTCTCCATCTGTCTGAGACTGACAGCTCATCTGCAGGCCCAGCGAAGGCAGAATTTCATTACAGCCAGACACCTGCATGGCTGCCTTTTATATTATACCTGTATCAAATTCCTTATAGCTATGAGTGTGTCCAGGGTCTGTGTCACAAATACATTTAAGACGATTTAAGCAGCAGGTAATTCCATTATTTTTACGTTTTGTCTGGTGAAATGAAATTAAATACTGGCAAACATTATCTCAAATTGCTCTACAAAATTTTGAACAGTGTTAGTAACCTCAAATAGTGACCGGAACTTAACTGGAATACCTGCCTCCACAACACACTAAAATGCAACACTTAGTTTGCCAGTTTATTAGGTACACACCCCACCTTTGCGCAAATTGTACATTCCAACATCACACATCACATGTCTGCGGTGCAGGGTATAAATCAGCAGAGCTCAGTTGAATGTTGGAACGGGCAAAATGAGTAACCTTAGTGACTGTGAACATGGGATGATAGTTGGTGTTAAGCATGCTGGTTCTAGCAACTCCAAAACAGCTGCCGTCCTGAGCTTTTCACCCAGTCGTTCCAAGGGTTTACCAGGAGTGGTGTGGAATGTAAAAAGTACCAGTGGTTGGAGATCCTGGGAACAAAAACAGCTTGTGGATTGGGGGGGGCCAAAGGAGAATGGCCAGAATCGCACAGGCAAACAGATGGGCAATGAGCAGAATTCAGCATCGCTGTGCAGAACATCATCTCAGAACATGGACCATGTCAGGTGCCGACGCTGTGTGCAAAGAACAAGAAAGTGTGTCTCCAGTAGCCACAGGAGCATTAAAACTGCATCACTGAGGAGTGGAAAAAAGGTACCTGATCAGATGAACACAAATCCACGAAGCCGTCCTATTTGGTGCCAGCAGTACAGGCCAGTGGTGGCAGTGCGATGATGTGGGGAAGGGTTTCCTGACACACATTAGGTCCTGCTTATCCGAACATGGTTGTTGACCGAGTTCACCATTTCAGGGCTACAGTTTATCCACCCATAGATACTTCCATCATGGTCATACACCCTGTCACAGGTCAGGTATCATCATCAAACGGCTCCAGGAACATAACAGCGAGTTTTCATTGCTTCGGTGACCTGCGCAGTCCCCACTTCTCAACTCTGTCGAACATCTTCGGGGTGAAGGTGGTAAGCAACACTGTGCATTCGTCCAATTGCAGCAGTCATTTACCACATGGTATTACATTCCTGCGCAGCACATCCAGCATGTTGTAGAATCCATGCCCAGACAAATTAATGCTGTTCCAGGGCCAAAAGAGGCGCAACACGTAGGTGTACCTAATAAACCGGCAACTCGGTGCATAGTGTAATGTTTACTACGACTCCCGAGCCTCTCAAGTGCAACGTACAGCCGCCTTTGTGTCCATGGAGGATCTACACACCTCTGGGGTTTGGAGACCCGGACAAGGACGAGCGCCTCGTTCACGGTGAGGTTACGTCAGAGGAGTCCGGCCCAGGAGGAGGAATCCCCCCAGTCCTCTGTTGATACCTCAAGGGATTCCCCTCCCCGACCCCCCGCAGCGTCATCGCGGATCGAAATTCTCATGATTGAGAGGTTTTCCTTGGAAAAGCAAAAATATCCCCCCCACAATTTAATATTTTAAAATGAGTCTCACTGCTGAATGCGTTAATATGACAAATAACGCAGACATGAATCACAACACGCCAGTTTGTCTTTGTGAGCATCTCTGCGTGGGAATTCAGTTTTTCTTATTGCGGAGAAGCGGCAGGGTGAGTTCAAACACCGAGAAGCACTGGCGCTTTTGCTTCCCCGGAGCAGCAAGACACGCGTTAATGTGCGGTGGTAACGCGGTTGTCCCTCGGGGGGGAACCCGTGCGCTTACACCGCCCCCCCCCCGCCCCACACTGATGCTAACGCTGAGGGTGGGGGTGTGTGTGTGGGGGGGGGTGCTGAGGAGCGCACTGTGAGCACCGCTCGTCCTGCTCCGAGTTCTGCTCAGTCGACTCTCCCCGTCCTTCCGATCGCATCTTCTGGCCTCTTGTTTTCTTCTCTGATGCGCATCCTCGAGAAAAAGTGACTTTTCATACGGCCGTTGCGCTCATCCGTGCGGGCGTAACATCATATATGTGCATTTATTAACGAATGATGGAGGGTGGTGACTGTTTGATCCACTTTTTCACGTGGACGGACACCCGAGTTCACTTCTAGAGGGACGTGGACCGCGTGGGACTCCAGAAAAGGACCGCAGAAGAAGGATGACGCCCCCCCCCCCCCCCATCGGCACTTTAATGCTTCTTTCATTATCGCTTCTGTCTTTATGATTCATAGGAGTTTAATATTGTTTATTCTGGTTTTTCAGTTATTCCGACGAGTCTGTATTAATTAACACGCATAAATCTGTTTCTGCTTCCATTTGTTTATTGATAGTAATAATTTCTAACCTATAATCTTTTGGACAAGAATAGATGTGTAGTCCGACTTGCGAGAATTAGACTTTCTTATTTGTTGTCGACGGGCGACAGTGATTCAGACCCCGGGCTCTGGGTGACTTGCGGGTGGACGATGGCCATCAATACAGACACGGAGTTCAATAAGAGCGTCCTGGGGGGCGGTGGAACCGCTCAGCCTCTCGAGGCGCAGGAGACGGAGAAACTCCTGAGCGCCACGACCACGGAGCCGCCGGGGGGGAAGACCCCAAGGCTGTCCGGCTCCTTCACCGTCACTGTGGGGGGCGAGAAGGAGGCAGAGGCGGATCAGAACGGACACGGGGGGCCGCTGGTTTTGAGATCCGAGGGGCAGCTCGGCGGCGCTCCGCCCTCCCCGTCCCGCCTGAGTCTGAGCCGCACGTCGTCGACCGGCAACGCAGCGCAGGAGCAGCCCAAGCCCCCGGACTACCTCATTTTGGCCATCCTCTCCTGCTTCTGCCCCGTGTGGCCCATCAACATCGTCGGGCTCGTGTACTCAATCATGGTGAGTGGACTTTACCACAGTGAACATGGGACGTTACCACCCACTGAGCATCAGCATGGCTTGCAGGAAAAGGGCGATCAAAGTGCACTTTGAATTTACTCTTCCCTCCTACAGCACTCTTGGTGTCATAGTGGTTGAGAACAGCACAGTGCTAACAAAGTAACAATAATTCAAGTGGGCATCTTTTCCAAGAAATTCGAATTATCATCAAATATTATCCCCACAAAGTTTTTTTTAACCTTAAATATATCTGCAACCACGTAATAATCATATGCACCTTATAGAATAACTGTCACTCTTCCTACGGTTTATTCTTCTGTGTGTGAGCCTTTAGTATCACACAGTAAACTAAAAGATAAACCTATTTTATTTCAATACATGTGTTATATGGTTATGTGTATGAATCTGTTGCCTGGTCTCAGTTTGCCAGTAAATCCATAAAACCGCATAAATGCTGAACAAACACACTGTCCAAAGTACAATAACATCACACTTGAGGTCCGGTTTATCCGGTTCCAAACCTCGGTGACATCGCTGGCTGTATAAGTGACCAGAAGAGTGACAGTTGAAGCCACCAAACATCGACTCTGTTTTCCAAATGTTGCCTCCACTTTAATCCACGAATCCTTATTTTCTATAATGCTTGCTTCCCTGCCAGCTGCACGGTCAAACACTGCAAACGTCTGACTTGGCACAATTTTAAGAAACACTTTTCAATAAGTTAAACATAGTTACTGCGAAATCGCATAAATCCCGAGTTCACTGTATATACTTCCAACTTATATCACATTGCATGTGTGCAGTAGTTTGTGCATTTCCACCAATTTTATTTGTGATTTATAGAGGCTCTGCAAAGGGGGTGTGTGGGGGGGGGCAGGGTGTGGCTTTGTTGGGTTCCATATAAAGAGAAGAAAAAGTGTGGGGCTCCAGATGAACTATGAGGAAAGCTGCAGCTTCCAGTGTGTGGATATTAATGAGAAAGTGGAGAGCCGGTTGTGCCGCAGATTGAATCTTGATGAACGTTAAGCCCTCACACACGGGACACCCACTCCCTCATGTCCGCGATCACGTGAAGCCGGCCTGTTGTTTTGCACGTTTGCACTTTTCTGACAAAGTGGTGCTGAAAAGGGGCGGTAAAGAACCATGTGGAGATGAATTCTTCTCTTGCCGATCCCCAGCAGGGGTCCTCCATACGTGACCCTTCAGGTGTGTTGCATCAGGCGCTATGTTCACCTGTGTGTGAAGAGGAGGAATCACGTGGAAGAGCTGCTACTCAGGAGCCTCTATTTAGTCTTATATTTTTAACAATTTAACAATGTGTGGTGGGTGGTTGTAGTCTCACACCTCACATCTTGGGTGGAAAATAGGCTCAGTCTCTGTGGTGCTTTCATGTTCTCCCCAAGTTTGCGTGGATATCCACACACAGTCCGAAGACCTGCTTTGGGTAAACTGGTGACTCTAAATTGTTGTCAGCGTCTGTGTGAGAAAGTGTGTGATTTCCCCAGGGTGGACTGGGTCCTGTACAGGTTATTCACTCCCTCTTCCCACTGACTCCAGTGCAAAAGCAGTTACTGATCGTTGGAATATGCAGTCTATTGCTGGACAAACAGATTTTTCCCTTTTTTTTGTTTTTATCTACTGCATATGTTCTGGTTGTGATACTGCGGTGTTCAAATGGATTAAGGAGCCCCAGTGTAACTACATTCACACAGCACAGACAAGCGTGACTCATAAACACAGATGCGCAACTAAAGCAGCTTCCCGCCACCATTAACACCTGCTCTCATGGCAGCTCAGGTCCAAAAGTCTCGTGAGAGATCTTTTAAATATCTGTTTATCATTAATTTATCTGTATCAATTTTTTATTACTTATTTACATTTTCTTTCTCCCTATTTTGACCACAGCCGACCCGAGGAACTTCTTTTCCTCCTCCCTTGCATACCTCGTGTATTGGGGTTACGACAATGAACAGTTCTTGATTCTTGGAGATTTGGTGGAGGAGGCAGAGGAATTGTAATTCACATCTAGATCTGCCTCTTCGTGCAAGGTAGAGTATACTGCTTCTAGTGCCGAACTTAGTGAGGTAAAATACCTCTTCCCAACAAGGTTGCTAACACAAGGACCACGTTCATTGGGAATTTCTGCTGAGATAGGCAATTGCCCAGATGATCCATCCATCCATCAATAAACTTGTCCACTACAGAATTGCATTGAACATCACAGGACATGTATGAATCAAGTTGATCGCTGATAAAAAGATGCTCAAGCTTAATGCAGAACACACACAGAGGTTAGTCAGTTATGAAGAGTAGGGAGGTGGTGTAATTGGCTTTTATTGCTCAGGGTGCTCTCTGGGTAATGGGAGAGGCGCAAGTGCAGGGCAGTAACTGCACGCTCGGCAGATTTGAGTGTGAAATACGGGCTATGCTGCTACAGCCAGATGGATGGCTTTGTGTGTGTGAGCCTGTGAGCGAGCGTGAATGCTTTGCCACTAGCACCCTGCAGCAGGGGACCGTTGCAGCTTCGTTTTTTGCCTATCATTCTTCTTGTGTTCCCAACAGATTTATGAACCTCGTGATAGCTGCTGGCCACAAGCACCTTCTTTTGTGTAGGACACCAAGAGGCTGACTTGTCCGAGGAGATTGTTGTTTCTCACACAGCCATGGCCACGACAGGGCTTGTTGAATGTGGGCTCGAACAAAGGAGGATGTGTTTGCTCATTTCAGCGTTTTTAGAAAGCCCCTCTTAATCCATACAAGAAATGAATTGGTTATTGAGGACTAACACAGATTTCATAGATGTAAACAAGGCTGTTGTGTGTGACTCTCACACTGAACAGGGAAGATGGAAGAATCAAACACCCTGCAGCATCACCGCCTTGCCTGGGCTCCACCACTGGCCTGGATCTTGCATTATTAATGCTAGTGGAGGTCTCAGAGTGAGTAATAAGGTTTTTATTCTGCTGTTGGGGGGTGTCATGTGGCACACACCTGCCCATTTGGAGACAATCCTCAACAAACTCTATAGGATTTTCACTTCAGAGGGGATGAAATGGTGAGAAGAAAATTAAGGCTAGATGTGGCTTTTCTCAATGCTGGTAAACGGGGTCTCATTGACTTTAGGAGCTGATGCAGCACTTTCCTCTGATTGGAGTTTGGATCAATGAAGCCTTCAGTTGGCACCTGGGAATGAGAAAGAATGTACAGATGCAGCACATGGTTTGAGGAATTGGGGACAGGGGCACTGGACTGTGGTTAAATGGGTAGAACGGGTGGTAACAGAGTGGAGGGTTAGTGCTGGACTGAAAAAATGACTCCCCAGGCCAGTCTGGATTTACTTAGGATCCACCTTGTGCCAAACTGGCAGTCAAAAAAACTCCAGCAAGATAGTCCCAACTAGGGGAGAGGACAATGAGGGCAAGTGTGTGTATCTATTCAGGCTACCACCTCCTGTGCAGCAAACTGTAAGCTTATACCACCAGCCTCAGGGCTTATCAAACGCAGCTGCAGCTTCACTGGCAATGAAATAAGGCTGGACTTGACAAGTTCAACTAAGACAGGAGCTCACCGTCACGTTCTATTTGCTCACCCTTCTGCTTGTTTACGGCGCCCAGCAGGGTTGTCTGTTGGGATATTTTTAAACGCGTATATAACGGATTCTGTCTTGTCCCCTAATTTTGGTTTTTTTCACCACAACTTCTTAATCAAAGTATGGACTTTCAGGGAAACTATCAGTACATTTGGGAAAGAGAATTTTTATTGAAAACATTAATTCTTTACCACAGGAACTGCTTCCACTATCTCAGGGTTCAAGGTCCACAAAATGTAGTTTCTCCTGGGCCACAGTAAAAAGACAGCATGATGACAAGGGACAAGACAGACAAAATGAGGCAGTTAATAAGATAGTAATAAATAGATGAGAGGTTGAAGATAAATTGGTAGGTGGTGGTGTTGATCTGCAAGTTCTGACAGGGTCCTCCAGATGGCAGCAGTGAAAACTGATGGGGGACAGAGTGAGAAGGGTCTGCGGTGATGATATGAGGTTTCCTAAGGTACCGCTTTTTGTAGGTGGTCTGGATGGTGGGCAGTGAGGTTCTGGTGATGGACTGGGCAGTTTTGTCCACCGCCTGCAGCACTCCCGGGTCAGAGGCAGTGCAGTACCCATACGAGACTGTGATGCAGGAGGTCTGGATGCTCTCTATGCTACAACTGTAGAAGCTGTTGAGGATGGAGGGTGGAAGTTCAGCTCTTTTCAGTCACATTAAAAAGTAGAGATGCTGTTGTAACTTTTTCACCAAATGAGTTGTATTGTTGGTCCAGGAGAGGTCCTTGATGATGTTCACTCTCAGAGACTTGAAACTGTGCACCAACTCCACTGCTGAACCACTAATAGACAGAGGAGAGTAAGCAGCTTGAGTCTTTCAGACATGAACAATCATTTTCTTGATCTTGTGGACACTGAGAGACAGAGTGTTGTCCTTCCACTAGGAAACAAGCTGCTCCACATCTCCAACTGTATTCCAACTTATCATTGCTAGAGATGAGACCCACAACTGTGGTGTCATCAACACACTTGATGATGCAGTTGCTGCTGTATTTGGTGACACAGTCAAAGGTTAGGAGGGTAAACAGCAGTGGGATGAGCACATAACCTTGCAGACCTCCTGTGTTCAAGAAGGTGGTGTGGGAAGTGCTGCCATGGATCCTCATGGCCTCATGCTATAAAATCTTATCTATATTTTATTTTATTATAAAATAAGTTGAGTAATGCACTGTGAGTCTCCAAATTCCATTTTTTTTAACGCTTGCTGGTTGCTCTGGTATGTTGGGTGGAGTGATTTTAGTCAAAAGTACTGAATGCAAACTGAGACCTTCATTCCTCTTATACAAAAAACAATAGGCAAAACCACTGGCAGTGAAGTTCTGTGCTTCAAATAGGCCTGTACTCAGCAGTACTCAGTCCCAGCGCTTCTTTTCTTTTACTCTTTGGAGAACCGGTGCTCTTTTCTGCGCTTACCCACCCCCCCCCCGAACCCTCCACTGCTGTAGTACATGGACATTATTCATAACAGCCTCATAGCTACATTTCTTTGCCCAGGGTGCACTAAGTTACGCTTAAAGTCAGCTCATGTGCTGCTTTCCATCTGTGCCCTCTTTATTACAAAAATACATATTAACATCAAACATCAGCAATACCTAGTATCACGTATCTGTCATTCACTGCAGAAATTCAAAATATAACATACAGTTTGCTGAGAGTGACCGATAGCCGACAAGCCAGTAAGGGACAATCCAAAACTTATTTTTTCCTCTTCAAGCACTGGTGCAGACTGTGTGTCTGCTGAGTGGTGTAGGTTATGTGGTAAAAGATGGATGTGAGCTGTCTGCGCCAACCTGCAGTGTTCTACACGTGGGGCAGGTGGGGCCTGTTGGGACTGTTTGCCTTTGCCTCTCTTTCTGCCCCCAGGCGAGGTGATTAAGCTGCGATGGTACTTCAAGGGGGAAGCCAACCCTTGGGGCTTCTGATGGCACGACAGTATAGCAGCAAAGTCCCAGAATGCCTTTTCACCAGTGCATCTGTGTGTTTGTTCCCTCCAGTCCAGGAACAGCCTGCAGCAGGGAGATGTGGACGGTGCCAAGAGGCTGGGCCGTGTCTCCCGCCTCCTCAGTATCGTCTCCATGGTGCTGGGCTTGGTCTTCATCATCATCTACGTCTCGGTCTCAGGTGCGAGCTCTTCCTCCTGCTCTTGTATAGTGATGTACGGGCACACGCACAGATACAAGTTCCTTCAAATTTGAATGCTGAAACACACAAATACTTATCCTGCAAAAGATGAACTCGAAAGCACCGTCATCCCACAGTGAGAAGGTTCTTCATCTCAAGCTCCAAACAAGGAAAAAATTCACCACTACTCGCATTGACACACACGATTCGTACATGTAGGATCAGTAGATTAAATGCTACTACAAGACAGTTGGGTTTCTTAAGTGTTTCCTGCACCTGTCTGTCCAGATAACAGTCCACACATCTTCCAATAGCCAGGACCCCCAATCTCCCGAGAAGGTGCAGTTGCTAAACAGCCATGCCACTATACACTCACTGGTAGCTACTGGGTAGACATGGCCTTTTATGCATACGGTTCACCATGGACACAGTCGTGACTCAATATGTAAAGCACACAGGAGGTCTAGAGGTCCAGTTATAGTCAGAATGAGCATTAGAGTGGACAAGACGTTTGACATTGCCAGTCTCACTTGTGAAATTTTGGATACTATACTTCCACAAACGTGATAATGGCCTTTACTACAAACGCCTGTACTGTTACACCTCTGAAGTTAGTAGAGCATCTTTGGGATGAGGGAGAATGTGGTTAGCAGAATGAATGTGCCATCAAAACAACTGCAGAAACAGCAAAGCTGAGATGCCACCATGGACAAAGTACAACACATTGTTGCTGAATCCCTGTGGTTCTGGGGCCAAAAGAGGTTCGTGCTAAACGTGTATCTAATAAAGTGGACAGTGAATGTATTTCTATACTATCATACTTGTTTCTTCTTCCTCCCACAGTGATGGCCTGAGAGAGGCCGCATGTGGGCTACAGAGCCGTAGGAGGAAATCCACCTCGCCCTGCCCACCGGCAGAGCGCATCAAATATAAATGTCTTTAAACAGAAAACACAAAATTCACCAGACGAAGTTTTGGCCCAATGCGTACAAAACGTCCCTTGTCCAACGTAGAAAAAAAAAAAGCATCTCCTTTCTTGTCAGTGAGGAGTCACAGTGGACAAATGACAGGGAAATACGATACTAAACACAGAAACAAAATACAAGAAAAGGGAGTAAGAAATGCATGCATTAGTTAACATTTGCTTGAAGAAGAAACCAACATTAATCAAATGACTTTCCTCTTTGGCTGGGAGACGTACATCTTGGCGCGAACCGCTGGCAAAGGACGGAAGAGGCCGTGAAGAAAGGTGGACTCATTTGCTGAAGAGAATCTTGATGGACCGCTAACAAGAACGAATCATCCGGACAAAAGAAGCAGAATTATTATAGAAATATATTCCTGGTTGACTCCTAGCAAATTATATACCATTCTATGTATACGTATACTTAAACGCACACATATATATTTGCAGAATGCATTAGTGTACATTTTCTAAAAGTTTGTATGTAGCCTTCCGGTGGGCCACAGAAACGATGCTTGTGGAGGGACTGCTGTGGTCGCGTTACACTTGGGATTGGAGGTGAGATCAATTGCTGTTTTATTTTGTAGTTTTTGATGAAAAAAGACCCTCTGCATGCCATTCTTGGGTGTGGATATGACTCTGTGTTACATGTATTATTGTATGTCCAGTTTCTGGGACCAACACAAATAAGGCCCCCCCTGATGTTCGAAGATGCCAAGGGTCAGAGTGAAAACTGTTAGCCAGTGACCGGCATGCCATAGCGCATCTTTTGGACATTCAGCATTTTCCTGGTGCCCTACACTGGGGAGGGGAGGGGGGGGTCCGTAGATGAGGTGTGAGTGTGGACATGTAGAGAGGACTGGTCTTCCCTTTCTGAATCCAGGAATTCACTGCTTTTTGCCAGACTAGGCATTCCGTAACAGCCCAGCTGCTGCACTGTCTTCCTCCTCCTCCTCCGGCGTATATCACAATATATAGGCATGCTTAAAGTGTACGATATCCTGTCAGATTTCACTCCCTGCGCCAGTGTAATGGCCCTCTAACTAAATTAATGCCCCTTTGGGCAAGGGGGCGGGGGTGGCGTATTGCTGATTGGTTGGGTTACAATGACACACAACTTCATTTTACCACCTTTACCGCATCCGCAGGCACCGCCGGCTTTGTACCTCTTCACTCGTTATTGTTGCTCCGTTATCGAATGGCGATCAGAGAAAAAGGAGGAAAAGTCACAGCTCTACCTGATGAATGAACACCAAGGAAACGGAAGTACCCGTGTAGCGGGATGGGGGTGATTTGTTAGACTTTGGCGTAGAAGGTAATTGGAAATAGCTGACAGACAAAGCGGGGAAGGAAAAAGGCCATGGAGAGCGGTGGAAAATATAGGGGACGTCAGAGACGAATTACTGGACTATGTCCCAAGTCTTGTTTATTTTTTCGCTGGGTAATACGTTTGGCCACCTGTCACTCCCTCTTCCTTGGGAGGAAGATGTTGTCTTTCGGGGCGCCTCTTACTGACAGGGAAGATTAATAGATGGATCGGGAGAGAATTCCACCCTGAACGGAGGCACAAAGACAAGGAGCTGCCGACAAACACAACAAAGCACTCCTTAGTAAATTAGTACCGCTTGCACCCCTCACCTCAACACGTAAAGCTCGTAGGCTGTGATATCTTGAATTATTTTTCCCAGCAGCTCAAACCTGTAAATCCGAGAGACATGTCCTAGAATCCGCATCAGAAGAGCAACAAAGAAAACTGCTCATCAGATCTGTACAAGTGAAGAGAAATAGCACATTAATAACAAAACAGGGTAGAGAAGTTCTCCAGTTGTTTTGAAAGGAACCGTGAGAACGTAGGTCTGAATCCTTTTTAAATTTTTTTTTTGTACGGTCTTGCTGTTGGAACAGCAAAGAAACCCTTTTCAAACCTTTTTTCTTAACCAAAGAGAGAGGTCAGAGGAAACTGGCTGTTTACAAATGCTAGACTACATACATCTGCAGTTGTATTAAGCATTAGATACCTGTATATTCTGACTAGTTTGGTGGGCTGTTCGGAGGTATAAATGCCAACCTGCACCAAGAAATTTCGTAAGTAGGATCCCTGTGAAGTGAAAGGCCCTTATATGCTGTAAGTGGGCAAAGTGGAAATGGAAGTAATGCAGAGTTCTAGGAAAACTTCAACACACACACAGCACCACCCTGAAGTTCCTGCATTTTGCACCACAACCAGTCAACTATCACCTGAGCTTCACCTCTCTGAGCTCTGCTGTGCCCTGAAGGACACACATCATATATTTTTTACATTTTTGAAAGTCGCCAGTAGTCAACTCTCTCTTTCTCTCTCTCATTACCTTGGCCGAGAGGCCTAAGTGCAGTTTTGTGTCTGCTGCAGAGGAAGAAGAAAAAAAAAAAAAAAAACAAACTTTATATTCTTGTATATTTTCCTAGTACTTTATTTCCAAGAGGGACATATAAACGCTGTCTTCTGTTGTGAGAGTTTCGCATGTTTGAAATAAAATTGCCATGCATGGTCACCTGGGCGTGTGGAGTGGATGATATTTCCACTGAGGAAGACTCAGACCATCCTCAGAAAGGAATGTGTGATGGACCTTCTGAGGGTGCGAATAAACCCCAGTAAACACAGTCTTGCAGCCCCCTTCAATGGGTACTATGTGATGCATCATTACTGAAGAAAGAAAGAATTTGTAACACGTTAAGCATAATTTCTACATAACTTGTTTTAAAATACTTCCCCATATTTTTACATTGGGATAAATGCATGGACATCATTTTATTAAACTACAGACCACTGTGCCACACACATTTTTATGTTTACAATGAAGCCCCTCTCAATCCAAGGGTGCAAAACTCTGGTACTTGAGCTTCAGGGTTCTGCAGGTTAGAGTCCAAATATTTAGTACCTAATAACACGTAAAATAGTGACGTGACGTACTCTCCAGGTACATACAAGTATCACTTGCTATCCATAATCTTTGTCCTAAAATTCTTGAAAATCCGTGCCCAGAATATAGACTCTGAATTGAAAACCTGCATTTCCAAATTTACAAACAAAAAATGTCAACGCGCTTGCCAGCAAAAACGCACAGGAGTCCAGGTGAGAGGATGTAGTATTAGAAATATGAACATATTAAGAGAGCCTGGGGTATTATAGCAAGTGAAATGCAATTCCAGAGAAGTGTCTATCGACCATTTTGGGTGTGTTACTTAAGTGAATAAATAGGAGGCAGCAGAGCAATTAGCGGTAAAAGTTACACAGATGGTTCTTCTGACACACACACACACACACACACACACACACACACAACAGAAGATAGTTATAAAGTTGTTTACAACAAACGCAACATTCTCAGAGGATATCTGCTTCAGTTTTCAGCACAAACCTCCCCAGGATTTCCATCCAGGGTTATAGGGAGCTAAGAAGGTAACAAGAATGCACTGCAGTTATATCTCAGCTGTTCTGATGGGAGTCTCATGGTCGCAGTTTAAACATGTACGTTATTGCATTGCATTATTCATCTTTCCCATATTATTAAGTGATAATGTCTTCCAAGAAACTGGAAAAGCTTTTGAAGAAACGCTTTGTGGGTTGTTACACGGGTGTTTTAGTGATATTTGTGGGGGTGATAGTTGGGGGTTTTGAGACGGGCTGGGGATGCATTATTGCTACTGTTTTAAAAAGGAATATAGGTTCGACTGAAAATTTCATACTAAGACATTTTGAGGAATGGATTTGATTCACGTAACAGTGGAAAGCTGTATTTCAATGCCATAATTAAATGGTACAATTCAACACCTCCCATAATCCTGGAGGACCAGCTGGCTGAAGCAACAGGCAATGTCTGACCCCACTTAAAGATCTTTTCTTTTGAAATCCCTTTGTTTTATAGGGACATGCCAATAAAATTCACTTCATGCGGATGTCTCATGTTGAAACAACTCACAATTACAACAGAAACAAATCACAAAGTTGGGGGGGAATTAAATTTTTACTTTTATTAATAATCACATACATCAGTATCACAATGAGCTGATTCATAAACACTGAAAGATGGAAAAAAGAAAATACTCCTTCAAAACGCTGATCCCAGACCAGTTTTGACATTTCAGCATTACTCATGATAAGAATGACCTGGAGGACATGGTAAAGAGAGACTCCACAATCCATGCAAAACAATTCAACCCTTTCCAGAGGAAACCCACTACAGACGTGTCAATCAACAGCAATACAGAGCAGATTTAGACCACTGGGGGAAAAAGAAAAAAAACAAAAAAAACTTGAGTTTCTAAAGAGTGTCTGATGCCACTTTAAGCTGAGAGCATCACAGTATTTGATTTCCAATGCTTAATAAGCCCTTGGGAAGAACTCCTGTCCTGTGGTTTGTCCTGAACGGTTCATTAAATAAGTCCACAAAATGCACCACCTTCAGGCAACCACACCTGAAAACCACCACCGGCACAAAGGGAATCCCTCAATTTTAAGAAAAACCCATCATATAACTTCAGAGAAAGCCTTGGAGTACTGTGGAACTAGGTTTATTTACGCGCCAGCAGTCAGTACACAGAAGACCATAAAATATTCAGGAGGCCCGATAGCAGGAGTTTGTGAGCTCTGTTGCCGTGCAATAACTCGAGACAACATCAATGCTGGAGAAACACAGGGGACGGGGTGGATTAGGGCCGGGATCTAGCATCCAGGACCACGATATGATGTTCTACTCCAACTTCAGCCTGCTCATACACACTGTTAGACTGTATTTCAATTCAGCATGACTCATGGTTCTATATCTAATAAGAAATGGATGTCAGGGTGTTAAACTTGGCAATTCATAAGCAGGAGCACGAGGATCAGGTTGATGCTGCACTTAGCTGGACATTTCTGGAGTGGAGTGCGGTTAAAAACTAGCTGTGCACATACAAATCCTGTCTTACACACAGCAAGGGGATTATAATTATTATTACTACTACTGTTGCTTAGCTGCTGCTCTCATGTAGAGACTTGCAGTATTTGATGTACTTATATGGCTGGAGGACTGGAGCATTTTAGGGTAAAACTACCAACAGTGGGGGTTAGGAGCAGGAACTGTGGCTCAAACTGGGAAACTTCATGATGCCAGTCTGTGTTCTAAACCACTAAACTGCCATAAATTCTATACAATTTATGCCTGCTGGTTTAATTACATTAATGGACATTCTCACAGATTGGAAGGATATTTTCTCCTCTCTACAGAAGACTCTCATGGCTTTCTCTTCATGACAGATGTCTGATCTGAGACATGCTGTTCAGTCAGGAGAGAGAAGAGGAGCTGCTAAGAACCAGAGCAAGACCTAATATGTTAGTGCAGTTCCGCTCCCAGTCTGCAGACATTGAGAGAACAGTTTAATTACTATGCTCATATACATTAGTAAACGTACAGTATTTACACAGAACCCAGAGAACTGAGAGACAGGGAGGGAGTGGTGATCGCTCGCATATCTCACAAACACAGCCATCACCATAGCTTCCATTTTGGTCCTCAACCCCAAACCCAGGGTACTTCTGAACTTCCAGGTGCTTGCCAAAAGAAAGTAGCAAAAGTAAAACGCAGAAAACGAAGCCTTGGGAGTTCAGAGAAGTGATGCTTCAGGAATGGGAGCATGTTCACATCAGGACGTTTGTTTCATTCTCTCTGGATCATCAGGCTCCAAAACCGACACCCACGGAGGTTTTCTTTGCAAATACACCCAGGGTTCAGACCCAAGCCTAACAGTGACCTCATGGACAATTGCAGGAGCTCAAAAGGCCTGATCTCAGTCTCACACGGGCAACCGTCAGTGACACTGAAAGCCCACAGTGTAGACTGGTACGAATAAAACAACCTCAGGTAGACAACAATCCTCTAGTTCTGGAGCCAGAGATTAGCCAAAGTAAGTCAGCAGAGCCCACATGGCTTCCTTCACACAATTGCCCCCGCCAATCCAACCCCACCCCTGAGGTTAGCAAGTTACCAGACCTGTCCCTTTCACCACTTGGCCTGAGAGAGGCATGTGGAAAGCCACGCTGAAGCGGCTCTGGCCTGACAGATTGCAGCAGACAGCCATGCAGGGGTTTGCCGGTGACTACAGTACCCTGTATAAGGGAGCTGGGGGTGTATGTGTGTGGGGGGGTTTATAAATACAGCTAAGTCCACCCATGCAAATTCACTCTTTCGGATGCAGACTGGTCCTGCTCATCCAAACTGCATCACTGCAAACCAAAACAGATCCAACAGCTAAACAGGTCATTGCAGCGTAAATTCAGCATTTAGGGAACATCATCAAATTGTGTAGACTTGATAGCACACACCAAAGAAGCATTTAGGCCGTCTATTTTCACTCAGGTTTTACATACATAATAATTTATTAGTTTTATTCTGCAGCGTATATCCATTTCACTAGTAGGTACTTCAAATTAACATTGTGCCATTTTTTTTTTGCCTAACACAGGGGTTAGACCTAACATTCTCCACTTTAAAAATCAAATTTTGGTCTCCGTTGTCATGTCTGACTCAATACCACAAAAAATAACACGGTTTCAGTCCTCCGATTCCCACCCCCACCACCGTCTAGTTGACAAAGAAAAACCAGGTAGACCAAGCTGACTGTGGACAAGAGGTCAGTACTGCGGTTTGGCCATGTGGGACTAAGGAACGATCCCTTAGGTCCTCCTTATTGCTATGCTGATTTGCACAGGCTCAGGTGTTATTCGCAGAACACTCCAGTGTGACTGTCATTCCTTTCACCTGTCAGTGAAAAGCGTAGAGGAGTAACAGTATGGTGCAGACGCCAATGACACCACCCAAAATTAAGGAGTCTCGCCTTTTCCTCAGGTTGATTCGCTGGATGAGGCTGTTAATGGCTGGGAAGCGGTCTGCAGGGAGGGGTGCGGTTAAAGAGAACCCACCACATGTGGCTTGATACTCAGCTATGATGTGTGTTCTTGTTTTCAAAACAGTGCAGCCTACGGTGCCTGGGTTTTATGTTCTTCGCATCTGAAATCACATGACTACGGTGGCTAACCTTTACTGCCCTTCTCACAGAGAATGGGAAGTAAAAAATGGCACTCATTAAATAAAGATCAAAACCATTCAAGCAGCAATACTGGAAATCATATGTCAGTAACAGCAAACTGCTTTTCAATTTCAAGCTCTGTGTATAACAAAAGTACTGTGTGTGTCTGTGGTCAAAGACGGAGGTGCTCGCTGAACCACTGGGATGATCTGCAGGCCTATACCGTGCAGTAAGTGATGAACAGCACTTCAAGAGCACAGGCTCCAGCAAAAGCCTGCATTGCCCCCACATCAAAGAGAGGATACGTGAAGACCACAAAACTACTGCCTATAGCACGTATAGCTCTGTAGTCTCCTATATTACTTGTTTCATTAAGCTGGACATACAGATTAACTCACATTAAACTCTTTCTATCCAGTATGACCTTATTTCTTCTACCTAATGAAAGTGCAGGAATTATGTCTGTTCATAAGCATTTCTCCGTTTGGACAACCTGAACGCACTGATATATGTGAGCCTGAGGTGTTGTGACCATCACAGATCCACGGCGAGGAGAAAAAGGATACTGGCCAGAGTGTTGACACGGCCCTGTATGGACTTCAGCATGCCCCGCTGGGAAGTCAAGTTCTCCTTGGTTGACATGGCAATGCTGGAAGAGGAGGGGTACCACAGCACAAGTTTTTATTCAGGGCAAACTTCACAGTTCCCAACCACTCCCACCCACAACCCACCCAACCTCTGAAACCACACCCATCATCTGTCACAACTGCACAGATATCAAACTGTGACAGAAAATGTGATAAGAGCCCATTGGTAATCTCAATGCAGCGCAGTGTGGAAAAGCAGAGCAAAACAAACAAATGGATGGACAAAAGGAAACCCTGCAAGTTCTGGTGAGCAGAAAATAAGAAAAGTGAATTAAACGTCTGCTCTCAGAGTTTGGAAAATCCTCAAGGAGGAAATCGGCAGCGTTACACTAAATCCCGAGGGACGCCAACGATAAGCCTCTTCCTCCATTAATGTGCCCATCTCCCGGCCGTTGCAGGCAGCTGACACCTCACATTCAGTGTGAGCACAAAGATTCTCTCTCATCACTTTTGTTGGTTCACAGTTCATTTACTGAACCTATTGCACACTTGAAGTTAATGCGTTTGCACTCAGAAACAGACACCCTTGCCTGTCATTTCTCTGAATTGCGATATCTCTTCCAAATGTGTGCATTTCTGTCATGGGCCGATGTCTCTCTTGTGCTTTGGCCTCACTGTGGGATGAGATTCGAACACAACCCAGGTCAATGCTACTTGAGTATCACTTCCCAGTGACACACAGTGTGACGGCTGTTAGGCTGATTTCTGTCACATCTCAGCATGGTGGGGGGTCTCTGGTGCTTCTGTAAGCACTGACAGTGACACTGGTTCTCGACCGCTACGTAAGCAGCAGTGCACCACCACCACTAGCAGTAAAACTCAAATGGACACACCAAATTATTAGCTTCACATTCTGACCTTTTCAAACAAGGATTGTTAGGTACTTGTCAACACCGCCACTCTAGCACCAGCAAAACCCAGGCAGCTCGAGTTCAAACAAAGCGATGAGAAAATAAAAGAGGACAGGCTCCCTGGTGATCATCTGTCTCCCCCATGTCAATGGTGGGATTTCACAGCAGTTGGTTGCAAGCACAAACAACCTGACCTTTTGCTGACTGGTATAGCCGTTGGAATCAAAGCCGGAACAACTGAGGGGGGAAAAACCCCCCGCCAGATGATGCAGAATCACTTCACTGCACACAAGCTTCCTCGCACTGTTCCAATACTGAGTACTGCAGCCGACCCCCAGGGGTCAAACCTGCTTAAATAAGCCTGCTTCTGTAATTAAATGTCCACCCGGGATTGTAATTGAGCATTTCCAGAGCCATCTCTTCTCCCAACATGTGTTTTGGGCTGAACTGCATTTTCCTTCCCCTTTGTCAGCAATACTTATTACTGCCTCAAACATGACATTAAATTTCTGCATTTTTATGCACTATTTTTCATTAAATGGCTGGGATAAACTTAAGTGAAAATGAAAGATTTCAAAAAGTTTTGGTGATAATTGTTGGAAAAAAAGCTCAACTCAAAATAATGTTTTTTTACTTGTGCTGCCAGACATTTCAACTCTTGTGTGCATACAGCTATAACCTCCTGCCAACAATGCCTGGCACTGCTTACATTTGGCCATTTTGTATAGCAAAAACTCAGAGATAAACAAGCTTAATATGAAACACTATATTTTAAACTTAGGCTGAGACAGCAACTTACCTTATTGTGTTGTCAATCAGTCGATCTGAACTGTAAAAAGAGAAAGAAAAAGAGTGAGAAGTGTTTAGAGAAAAACGAGATTATTAACAGCTTGATATGCCTAACCATTCTGCAGGACTTGTGGTCAGAGTTAGAACAGTTGATGTTATGGTCACTTCGAACCCCTTTCAGATACTGGACTGTTTGTAACTGGCAAATGGAATCCCCAGTCCCTTTGCACATGACAAGCTATGTAAACAGCTGTGCAAGTACAAAGATATGAGACAGATAGACACACAAAAAACCTGTGTGGAGAAATTTACTATGGACAAAAAGTGGATTCATAAAGCCTCAAAATTTCAGTGAGGAAACTGCCAATAAACGGGCAGATATGATAAGACCAGAAGCCAAGCAGTGAAGATGCACTGAACTCAGCAGAAGGCTGCATGTAGTAGAGGAAACCATCCATCCAACCAGCCATCGTTTCAAAACCCAGGAGGATCCATGTTGCTGTACTCACCAGGAAGAGACTTACGACTCCAGCAAAATATTCAACTGTACACTGATCTTCTTAAACATGCCGACTGCAGCACATCGGACTAAAGATGTAATGCAAAACTGCAGCGTTGGAATTTACACAGGAACTGTGTTGTCAATTAATAAATACTGCTGCTTTAAAGCATACTGTATTCATCTCGATTGCTGCAATTTGTTCATGAATTAATGGAAAATTAAACCTTAGGGATAATTTATAGGTTATATTTGAATTATCATAGATGACTGCTTCACACTGCTGAGGCTTCTTCTTAGCTTCTCAAGTTTGGTGTGTTCAGTCAGCAATGAGCTACTTCGCATCCTATCTGCCCTGTGTGACTAAATGCCATAATCCTTTCTGGCTCTTGCTCACGCATCGAGTTTCTCTCGTCCAGTTTTAATTACAGAAAATGTTCTTTCGATTGAGCAGCGCCAGCCTGTAATGTGATCAGCCTTGCTGGTTCTCTCTGCGGCAGATGGGTTGGGTCTTGCTGGCCTCTGCCCCGTGCATTCCGATCGATAGACATGGTACGACTCAGGGTATTGGCCTACTTCCTCTGGCTGCACCGAACCTGTCTGCACCTTCATTTTCATTAATGCAATGAGGTCAGGTGGCTGGCTGAGAGTACAGGGTGGGGCCACAAAAGGCTGGGGGGAACGTTGCTTGGCGGTTCATTTCGTGTGCATTCCAGATTGCAGATTGCAATGTGGCTCTACAATGGCGTCTTGCTCTCGTGAAGTGCGTTTCCCAGGGCAATGCACTCTGGGATGTCTCACATTGCTGGTCGACGGCTAGCCCCATTAGCTGGGCAGGGAGGAGTAAGATTTCCACTGTTGATCGCCCACGCGGAGATCCAGTGGCGCCCAGTCATTAGAGGACTCCCTCTACAAGGCTGCCATGGGAACTGTGAGTGGGACAGGGTTGGTGCAGCCACGGGATTCAAATGCAACTGTAGATCACAAACACATGATTCAACATAATCATTTTAACAGTTATTTCTTGGCTCCTACTTGTAATCAAAACAATTGACAATTTAATCCAATTGTACAAAGAAGATAATTTACTGGAACAATTTGCACCAGGATGGACCAGTGTCTTGTTCAGAGAATATCCTGCCTCGTGCTCTAGGTTTTCAGAATAGGCTCCAGTGCACCTCAAAAGTGCATTTGACAAGCAGTTACTGATAATGGATAGATGAATTTGATTATGCACCTGACTCAAATCCACTAAAGCTAGGGTCCTGATTGAGTTTAAACTCAATGTTGTGCTACAAGACAAGGTGCCCTGGACCATCACTCTGCCACTTATTATGGTTGAAATAGTCTAGAGAGTGGGGTGACTGATATCCCTGTGACTGTGCAGCTCAGCATGTGTCCAAATGATGCTGGGCCACGTGGTACATGTGTCTCTGGTGATATGGGAAACCTGGGATCATGCTAACAGGAGACAAGCAGTTAAGAGAATCCCAGGACCTGCTCCCATGTGTAGGACTAAAAGCCCTCAGGTGTAGGCTAAAGGGCCCCAAGGTGAGAGGGAGGTATAGATCTCCCACTTATTTCATTCACCCCCACCCCACAAACAGACCCCCCCTACCAAAGAAAAGCAATGGACTTTTTGCATTATTGTCTAATTAGAATCAATACTCATAATGTTTCAGATGAGAAACACAAACAAACCAGCAAAGTCATTAGCAGCGAGGTCCCCTGGGATCACGACAGAGAACAACCAAGCCCTGGGCACAACATAACAGAACACAATCTGACAATAACAAGAAAGTCGCTTCCAGAACACTGTCATCTTATTCCTGTAATTACACTGCTGATCTGGGAATGAGCAAACACACATGGCTGCATGCTCTAAGGCAGATTTCTTGAAATCAACTGCCAGCTTCATAGACAAAGACCCATCACTGTAGGCAAAGATGGCAAAGTGGCTGCGGGTGAAGGAGGAGACTAAAAAAAATGATATTGAGATCTGCATTTGGAACAATGTGACCAGATCACTGGTTCCAAATACAGAAGGATGAACTTTTACAGGGAGAAAACACACAACCAACTCCCTGGAGGCCTTTAACCACTGAAACTAAGCAGTCAGTAACAGAATACAACATACAGTGTTTCCCGGGGGCTCTGCAACAGCGAACGCCGGCACACACTCACAACCAAAACCAAGAGGTGTCAACTTGTTTTACTGAAGTCCAGGATTTGTGCAGGACACTGAAAGAATGTTTGATAATCTTATCAACTTCATATCGTAGACTTACAAATCAAACAGACACTTGTAATGTAGAGTCGTGTGTGTGTGTGTGTGTTAGGTGGGTTAGTGAATGACAGTGAGATCAGCTGTAGGTTTCAATATAAGCATTCAACTGGTGGAGAAGACGGATGTAAATGGACCTGGCAATGTGTCACAGACCATGTGACCCTGCGACTGCACTTGTGTCACCCATACTGAGTGGGAAAGCATGATACAGTAATAATACATACTTTTATACCTGGCCAGCACCACTGCGAGGTGGGGTGTGTGGAGAGTGTGCAGTATTGGCTGCCTTTTTGTAATTCCATCATATGGAACATTTCCAGTCAGGGTAACTATATGTTAACTGGATCTTTTTCTACAATGACTCAACACAGCAGAGTGCTACTTTTTAATAATCAACTTAAAAAAGGAGCTGAACAATAAATCTGATAAAACTGCAACCTTCCTTGAGAGCTTTTTTTAAACGTGCAATGTAAACACTTTTTTTTTTGTCTTCTGACCTAACAGTACATGGTGCTACAACAAGGTTTCTGCTGGACTGGCTTAGAGATTAACCAAACCAGTGGGATTTTCAAAGTCTCACACAAACTAAAGGTGTCTTCCGACAGAATCCCTGTTATGCTGGCACCACATTGGGGAACATATGCAAAGCAAAGACCAAGTAGGCGTATTTGACTTGAGTCCCGTTACAGGAGCGCTTACCCACCTGTTTTGCTTACAAGAAAAACAGGGCATCTTTAATCAGGGTCTTTGGGCTTATCGGCTCTGTCTGGTATTGACAAAGGGACTTTTGAGAGAGAGCTACTCCCTGTATTGCTCACACAGTGGTAACACTGTAATAATGCATTTGTGTTCAGATTAGTCTTAATAATGGTGTTTAATTATTCCTCCCCTTTCATTTTAAGACTGCTGAGCACTGCAAAGAAGGGAACCACTTTCTCAGCACTAAACCACAGCAGTACCCCGGAAGTATGACAAAGGTAGGTTAACAGACTTTGCTTTACTTTAAAGAGCTACTGTAAACAGCATCTATAATATCACCAAAGTAAATCCAATTGCCTTGTTGTTCCTTTTGTTTTAACGTTTTTCAGACTCTCTGATAACACGTCTCATCCTTTCGATACACCTGACAGCCATGGAGTGAGAAGCTCATTCTCTACCTTTCCACAGGATAGGAGTGCTCAGCGACAGATCCACCACCAACTGGCAAATATGTCTTTATAAACAGGTGTTCCCAAGTGAGATTCAGGATTACCTGTATCTCACACCATAGTAGATGAAAAATGTGGAAAGATGTATTAATTCCCGTTTAATAACTATGAAAATTTCTATCATGGTTTAAAAAAAAAGTGCAAAGTTTATGTTGGCTACTGGATAACAGAAGGTTTCAGGTTGTGTGTGTGCTTACTTGCCAACGCATACCGAGACGAAAGCAGAGAGCTGGGTTTTTAGCATGAAGACGGGGAATGGAGCACATTGCTCCCTCACCATCTGTCCTATATTTTCGTCTCGCTGTAAATCTTCCTTTACAGAGGAGGGTGACAAACTGTGCATTTGCCTCAGAGTCCCAACCTGCCGCCGGCGGATTCATTGCGTTTCTACGGGGAGAAGATGAGATGAGCTCGAAAAATTTACCGAGTACATCTACGTGGACTGCCAACAGCAGGTCATTGACTTGATGCAATGTGTCATTTGACAGAGCACAAATCACAATGATACCCCTCTACTTTTACCCCGCAGTTCCAATGTGTCCCTTTGCATTGCACCAGTCACTAGGACAGACAGACCTAAAACCTTTCTCTTGTCTAATTTATTATTGAGGTTACATGATGGAACCTTGTGAGGTTCACGTATCCCATCTGCCAGAACTGGTTCAAAGCCAGCAGTTATGTGGTTAAAAAAAAGTTAAAAGTTAAAAAAGTGTAACGAAAGAATGGAGGTACAGTAATCAGTGTGAAATCAACACACTGTACTGAGATTAATCTGTGTTATTCAGACTTACTCTTTAAGCAAATCCCCGAAATATGCCACACAACAGATTGGACACTGCTCTCTGGTTTCCTCCACGACCCAGAGCAATTTCTGGGTCTGCTCCTGATGTAGGAATGACGCATGGGTAGATGGTGGTGGCTTGTGTTTTTTGCCCCATTCAAAGTTGTTACCCTTTCTTCAGTCCCAAGAGATGGGCAGAATGTGCACGTCCTTCTCTGGGGACTACAACCACCCCTGTGCCGAGACACTGGCGTCACGCTGCTCTCCCTGTGCAGAGGCAGGAGCAGTGCTCCCAAGCAGAAAGCTATAAACAATCACCTGTTCCACCTTCCACAGCTCACAATAAGAACTGTAAATCCACTGCACAGTAATTGGCAACCAGTCAGACCAACAAGGCCTTCTTTTCTCTCTTCACAACAGAAAGGCACATAATAACCACATTAAAAAGTCTTTTTCTGGAATTAGCAAAAGGATTTGCACTGAGGAAAAAAAAAAGAGAGAAGGATCAGGCTGTGTGACACATCTGCATTACATCATAAATTAAACAGTTTGTTTATCCTAGACTATACACTAGTAGCTGACTCCACTCCATCAGGAGCTGAACTGTGTCACATGACCAACTGTAAATCCACCAGGTGATCAGGCCAGGTCTCTCATCACAACTCATTCCTACCACAGGGCACAGACCAGGCCCTATGAGGCTCCTTGGCACAACACACAGGGGAGAAACACATTATTCACACCACACATGATCAAACTGCAAAAACACAGTGAGGATGATGGCAAACTAACAAAACAAAAAAAAAAACAAAAAAAACCCACCTAAAGATCACTAATCTCAGGTGGTATAACAATTGGTGTTCCTTTTTCCACATCTGACATGTGCATCTTTGTTGTCTGCTGTTATAGCACCATGGGGAAGCATTAACTGCTCTTGCCCATAAAAATGGTCATCTAAAATGTTAGCTTAGAAACAAAATGATAATATTGTCATCAATAATAATAATAACAATAATAATAATTATTATTATTATTATATCAAAAAACAACTATTATTATTTTTTATTATTTTATTATTATTATTATTATTATTACATAGCTCATTATTCCACCCCCACCTCTCCAGTCACAGCTCCCCATCATCGCTCCTGCACAGAACAGCATATAGCCATGTCATTAAAAAAAACACTTCCTGCTTTCTACTGATAGGTCAGCAGCCCTTAAATGCTCCAGCCTAAGAGAGATTTATGTTTCAGTGGACGACTGCTGACAGGCAGGGCAAATGATAGTGTCCATGCTTCCTTCCAAGTGCTCCTCAAATCATTCAGCACTCCTAAGGCAAGGTTTAGGATTCACTGCAATGAATACAACCAACTTCTGCAACACAGCATTTAGATTAGAGTGTACCAAGTGTGTACAGTTACTGCTATGGGGGGGGGGAAATCACACACTGAGCTTTTTACCATGTAATGCTGTGCATTTGTACAGTAGTTGCACTATAAAACTCTAAAAGCTCAGTAGAAAAATCTGCTATACACCCTGGGCTGTGTGGTTTTGGGGGTCAGAGCTCCCACAAAGCTCTTAACTGACCACTAAAGCAAAAGCCAAAAGTCCACTGAAAGCCCTGTGGCTCAGCACCATAATGTGTTCCCTTTAAGGGAAGCAGGATCAATCCAGAGCATGAAAAAAAACTACAAATACTATTAAACTAGGTATAGTGTTTCATAACTCACAAATAACATGTACTGGAACAAATACACAACACCAGCAAAAAAGAAAAATAGCAATGTCATAAATAGCAAAATGTATATTTTCTCACTTGCATAGCTTTATTTATTTAAATAAACAATGAAAATAATTCAAACTGCTGTCTTCTTTCATCAAAAGGAATGGCAAACTACAAAAACCACTTTCAAGAATGTGTTTTCCAGAATGACTGAATGTGTTATATGCATTCTTAACTCTTGAATCAATGCATTACTTTCTGAAAAACCCTCTTTAGTTTCTATCAGTGAATATGCCACCTCCTCTCAATGAACAGTGTCAAAAGGATGGGGACCACAGACTCTGCAGGAGCTGCCAGGGAGAGTCGGCATAGAGCAAAAGGTTGGAACCAAAATCATCCAGCTCCTCCTTGGAGCAGAGGCCAGCCACCATGGAGGTCATGGCTGGCGTACCTTTATGTGGCACTGGCAGTCAACCTGGTTACATGTGCACTCATTTCAAAGACATATACATCCTGTGTGTGCCGTCTGGGCATGGGAAGGCTGTGGAGGTGGATGGCAAAATTGAGTTACAATGCTTTTGACAGACACAATGAAGATGGACTGGAAGTCTAGAGAACCTTCTGGAATGGATTTCAAAAGCTTAGGGAAAGTAGTAGAGACCAAAAGGAGGAAGACAAGGAGCAAGCATAGACAGCAGTTAAAGATGCCAGATATTTACCTCATCTTAAACTTAAAATATAAACCCAAAATAAAATTGAGTTTGGGGAAATGTAACACCACTGGTAAGACAGAGGCAACATGAAGTGAGGATTCCTAAGGGCAGTTCAGGGGGCAACAGATTGAGGGACACTGCAGCTCCCATCTTTCAGGAAGGTGTAACACATAATCTCAGCCATCAGGACAATTCCAGGAAACATCTAATGTACTCCTCCGCCTACCTTTAGTCCATTCGTCATCTCTGCCCCCACATTTAGAAGGTGGTGTGGAAGTTAAAGTGACCCCACATCGCAAACCCACCACAACTTTGTTACTGTCACACAGTAACAGTGAGCAAAGATCACACAAACTGCAGAGAGCGTAAATAAATAACTGAGGGAGACTGAATTTTCAGACAGCTCTGTCCATGTTAACATTCTGCAAAAAATGCATATTAATCCCTCAATTTACACATTTTCTGTAGACCAATTTGATTTTTAATATCATTACTTGATTTACGAGCTGATCTGCTCAATACAACCCACTTCACCCATAAAAATTGGACAAACAAGATTACATTACACACAAATCCCCTATGTGCTGTGCGTGTAATGGGTATTACATATAACGTGAACACACCTTTAACAGAGCTGCGTTATGACAAGGAGTGTTGGATCCTGGGAAAAGAGGATGCGAGGTTCATGCAGGTACAACTGTTGTAGCTAAAATTAAGTTAAAACGAGCTCCTGCTGTTGTGTCTAAGAGGAAATGGATATATGAATATATACTGGTCAGTGAATGACATCACACTGTACATAAAAACAAGATGCGCAATAATGTTCTGTCGCTCTTATAGCATTGCTGCTCAGTGGTTACGTTACGGTTCTCTTACACAGTTAACGTTCTGCACTGCTTAGTAAAAGTAGACGTGTTCTGCATTCTTCCTCTGTCAACTCCCGAGTGCATCTCTTTAAAACTTTCCACCTACAGCTGTCCCTCAAGGACACCTGACACCCCCAATAAACTTTGTTTTGTTTGCTGTAAAACATGAGTAGACAGCAGAGGGATTCACCCCCATGCGTGTGTGTGTACTACAAGGTGTTTTACAGTGTTTTAATGGTATTTGGGAAAGTTGGTTTGGGGGCTTTTACATGGGCTGGGAAGCGTCACAATTTTGCTGTCTTGATTTGCGTGTTTTCTATTTACACTGCCTTTTCAGGAACCAATTAGATGTGTTAATCGAGGGACAACTGTACACACATTTATTATTTCACATACTGGGGAATTAAGTGTCTTACCACACTTCAGAGAAATCATACTTTAAATTTAGGAACTCTTGAATTTCAGGCAGTAGACAAAGAACCCTGAGGAGAGGATTCCAAGTTCAGACCAGCTCTACCAAAAGCCTTGGGTGGGCCACCAGACCCTTGAAGAAGGATGCTTGACCAGTTGACCTTAAGGTACAAAAGCCCTACTCCATGCCCCTACCCCCCCACCTGAGTGACATCTTTTCTGGCATTTCCACTTCCTCATCAGTACATTTCCACCTTCTCCAGGTCACACCAGTACCAGCTGGTAAACCTGAGTAGCTGCCAGGAGGCTGCTGCACAGTCTGAATGAATCCCAAACCAACCACTTTAAAACAATCACAAGAAAAACAAGACAAACTGCAAGCTCTGCCTTCCGCCCTCTTCCCCTACCCGCAGCCCTCATGCCAGCCCCCAAAGTGCTATCTGCAGGCTGATGACAGAAAGTGCTCACATCTTCACTGAGACTGTTAAATCTTTTGAGGATGCTGTAGCCACAAATAATCCCTTTTTTCTTAAATGGAACAAATCGTCACTAATGCGATCGTGTTTGCTCAGGCTCCCTTCGGCCCGGAACACTTTGTGATGCCTTTGCTTACATGAGAGAGAGAGAGAGAGAGAGAGAGAGAGAGAGAGAGAGAGAGAGAGAGAGAGAGAGAGAGAGAGAGAGAGAGAGAGAGAGAGAGAGAGAGAGAGAGAGAGAGAGAGAGAGAGAGAGAGAGAGAGAGAGAGAGAGAGAGAGAGAGAGAGAGAGAGAGAGAGAGAGAGAGAGAGAGAGAGAGAGAGAGAGAGAGAGAGAGAGAGAGAGAGAGAGAGAGAGAGAGAGGGAGAGAGAGAGGGAGAGAGAGCGAGAGAGAGCGAGAGAGAGAGGGAGAGAGAGGGAGAGAGAGCGAGAGAGAGAGCGAGAGAGAGCGAGAGAGATGCCCCTGTAATGCTGGGTACAGTTAATGTCTTAATTGACATTCTTTATGGCATCATGCTCAATCGCCGCTTTATGCGAGTCCCGGAGAAAGGGCAGGGCTCAGTTACTAATGACATGAGATAGTTTCCTCTATGAGATGACTGGCCAGAATGCAGAAGGGAGATAGTTGGAAGACGAGAATCATCACTCAACCAACACATCTTATACAAGAACATTAACAATACCAAAGACTATTAAAGCCACAGAACATATGACTGATTCATTGCAGCAGCATAAATGGTTGAATCGAGGCTTAATGTCAACCCCTTTGTAATCACTCAGATTCAGGAGGACATTCAAGAACGTGGTCATTGCTCAGAGTAACAAGCAGGTAGATGCTAGCAATGAGCACGAACAAATCTCCATCCTGGACCCATTGCTTCTTGTTACGTATTTCACAAATTCTTGAATCTTTCACATTTGCAGTTGCAGTCTTTGTTAAATGGTTGTGCGGGAGGCTTGCAGGTCTGTCCTGTGGACTTGTGCACATTACAGCTGGTCATTATGGTATTGCTTGACTGTGTAATACAGGATGTGATCAAAAGGGGGTGTGTGGTGGGTAATGACTCAGAAGCTCATTAAAATTGCATTTAACAATTTACAATCTGACTCCTTTTTGAGATACACCATAGCGTGAATTCATGGACACATGTGGGATAAGATTGCGTTGCAGAGGACATGAGATGTTGGCACCAAGACCAAATGGTGATGCAAATCGACCACTGTGCCTCACTACTACTGCCTGCCACTTAGGCTTTAACAGAAGAGCAATAGGAGAATGTTGGGCAGGAAGGGTTCGATTATTTGGCAGCTTGGCCATGCCAACAGAAGCCATCACTGCAGCTTACAGTTTTTTCCCTTAACCATTTAAAGAGCTGAGTAATTTTATTTACAGACAAAGAACCTGTCTTTAGAGGAAGAAAAGCAGGACTGTATTTGCACTTCAAGGTGTAATGTTCCATTTTTAATCACTGCGCCCTCAGGCGTACGAGATGGAAAAACTATGGGCAGTGGGCCAGTTATGATTCACACCAGCCTAGTAGATGTCCATTAGCATCTAAAAGCAACGTATACCACCAACTGCAAAACTGTAATACCATTTTCAAAGAAAAAAGTTTGTAGGATGCAATTCTATGATTCATAGTAAGCCACATTCACAAACATGGTAACGTTTATGAGCAATGAATGTCATTTATGCACATATGCATCATGAATCAACATTGTAGGATGTACTGCTTGGAAGATGCACTAAAAAAAAAAAAAAAAAAAAAAAAAAATGTCTGTCCTCCAGAGTGTACAAAATTAATGGCCGGGTCTCAAGAGGATATACTAAGAACCTATATTATATGCTGGGCCTGATAGGTCTGCTCACAGTGTGTGTATGCAGTATGCATGGACGTGACTTGCATCAAAGAACCTGACCTTTATACAATTTATAGCCCTGCTCTTTTTAATTAGCAACTAATATATTGCATATAAAATTGCAGATTTATGAACGAATGTTTTTTCCCCCTCTTAATTGGATTTCCAAGTGTTAAACTACCCACAACCTTAAATGTTTTTAACATTATGGTTCTGTGGACAGAACGTTAAACCTCTGCAGCAATCAAGTGTGATATTGGAATGTTGGCAGAAAAGTAAGATTACAACACATCCTTCCGTCTATCTTTATGACTTGTCTACTGAAAATACTGATACCAAATGTCATCTAACTTGCTGTAAAAGTGCCAGATGAAATGCCATGAATGACCCTTTCAGTATGAAAATATTCATGTCGAAGTGATACTTTATTTGTAACCTGGGTGTGCCTGTGTATCAATAGAGGAGACAATCAGAGAGACCCCCCACTTGAAACACAAACACTCACTTCCTCAGATGATCATGCTCCTTCAGGAACAGCTCTGTTCTTCTGTTGTTCACTCCTGTGCCACTCTTGTAAGTCCTGTCATGAAGACAGAGAGATGCCAGATTGTTAAAAGTACTGCTCAAAGAAACAAACACAGACACAGATACACATAACATCCATTCATGTATTTGTGAGCATGACTGGCCTTTATTACTCATAGGGTTTATTTGCACTCCACAGTGGATAATCTCCGTTTCTGCATCTCATCTCACATGTGTATGTGTGTACGCTTCTGCTCCAAGATGCGCCCTGCCTCACACTACATTTCCAGGGACTGACTCCAGCCAACACTGAAGGTTGTTGAAAATGGCTGAAATGATGGATGTATGCATGAGCAGGTCAGTAAGATGGAGAGGGTGTCATATATCCAGCTGTGTTTGGAGGTGCAGCATTAGCCAACAGACGGCAGTATTTCAGCAGTGGGGGAGGGAACTCAACACCACACCTATTATGAGAGGAAATATTGTATGCAAGCAATAACAGATCATGGAAAGATGTCCCACCTGGAAACGTCCTGGTTTTCTTACAACTGTAATGACCACCCCCACCCACGCCACGCCCCACCTTTTCCCGGCTTACATTATGTAGAGGGCAGCCAGAGAGGGTAGACAGCGATCCTCCGGGAAAGACATTTAGTGTGAATAATGAATGAGAAGACTGCTGGGAAGAGAAGGAGCAGTTCTCTGGTGCTGATGGGGACAGTTCTATGCTCTTCTTGCAGCTCATTCTCTTGTGCTCACAGGACACAGCGTGAGCGCAAATACACTTACACACAAAGTGGCAGCCAACCACCTAGGCATCTGATGGAAAGGCCCCTAACAGATTAAGGAAAATAACTGGTCCAATGTTGGGGATCTGCGCCTTGTAGCCCAATCAACTGTCCCTCCGGAAGACGTGAACTAGCAGCTCACTGACAGCAAACCTAATCTCTGTAACGTGCCATGACGTTCACGTGAACCCCCCCCCCCCCCCCCCCCCCCCCCCCCCCCCCCCCCCCACCAAATTTAACACAACCAGGGGTCCTACATTNGTAACCCCCCCCCCCCCCCCCCCAAGGGTCACCTCAATCCCACATGTAATGTTTTTGAGCGTTGAAACTTGCAGGGCTCCGTTTTGTTTTGCGGACATATCGAGAATTGTGGTAGGGCACCAGCAGCAAGGACGTGCAGCACCAGTAAGGACTAAAAGTTAGAAAGATGACGTTACCCACAAGGGAGCAGGGTGCTCCATGCATAACAACCACATTTGCTCTTAGAATGAAACAGGAGCTCCCAAAACACTGCACTAGGAAAATGGCCACACTGGGCCAAATTTTTTCAGACTTTCGGTCACAAGATAGCTGCGACAAAGACAACACTGCCACCAAGTGGCCAAAATGGAAAGTACTCTCAGGGGGCCTGTAAGATTTTGTACATTATTCATTACATTTTCACATTACATTATTCATTTTTATGTAAACTTGTAGATTGAGAAGGGTCATATTCCGTACTTTTTAAATTAAGTTTTTAAGCACTTAAGCTTTCAGTCATTAAGCAATTCAGTTGAGCTTTTAACAATAAGCATACCACAACAGCTCTGTTGAAATAATACTGTTAATGAACATCTGATATATCTGATCTAAGACTTATGTTATAATTAGAAGTGTTTGTAGCAAGTAATTGAGCTGCTACACCTAGGAAAAGTTCTGGAATCCTTAACACCTACATATACACACAGTGTTGAATGTAAAGCAGTTACAAGACAGTGGTGTTGGCATTCACACTTCTGATTGCTATCCAAGCCCATGCGTTGCTTACAAAGCATTTCAATTGTACCACGGCATGAAACACCTGTAAGACCATAAACTATATTCCTTCATGTTGACAAGACAGACAGAACCATAGTTTAACAGAGCATGTGGGTGGAGGATTCTGATCACCATACCTACATCACTCTGAGAGACATAAATGGACATGTGAATCATGTGATCCACATTCAAAAGCCTGGCAGCATTTCGCTACAGCGTGGATTGTACAGGAGCGCAATACCTCTGCACAAAGAACATTACAAATGTCTGAAAAGTTGGCACCCAACAGCAACACGTAATTTCCTCTGAAAATAAGTTCAGATGATTGAGAAGGTATTCTAGCAGTGACCTCACCCAATAAAGATGGTTAAATATGAAGAACTCTCCTGTCTCTGTGTTAGATGAGACAGACAGGACCTTGACTCAAACTGTCAGAACCCTTGGAAAGCCAGCAGTACATTAGCATTAGCATAGAACTTCAGTAGTTTAGGAACACATTACATACTTATCTGCATGGACTTCTAGACTTCTGAAGGCTATGCATAGGGCAAAGTGGTTTTGCAAAACGCATATATGAGAGAAAACTGTCTACTTAGAAAAAGCATAAAACTTAGATTCTCTCCAAGAGAGCCGGACAATGTCTCAAGAATCAATAAGCCATTAAAAATTTCCTGGAGAAGATCAGATCACATTTTCCCTTCTAGTGATGTTCTTGCTTTAACAGCACCAACTATCTGGAGCATGTGGACGTTGTGAGAAGACTGACAGGAGGCCTTACACAGCACAGTCCACATGTAATGATAACACTTTCTGGTTGTCTTGTTTCTGATGTACAGGTGGAAGTGCAATAAGGGTCCCTGTAAATTTAGACCTTACCCACCAACACCAATAGTAGTGCTCACAGCTGACAACTACTGGGTCGCATGGTCATTGACAAGACTAAGAATTGGAGAATACTCACTCTATGTCTTTCCTCACAGATCCCAAAAGATCTTCTCGCTCTCGGATGGCTAGGAAGTTGGCTTTGGTTTTGTGGAACTCATGTGTGTAGTCCTTAAAGACAAGCACAGGCTAAGTAGTAAGCAAAAAGCAGTATTAAAAAAAAAAAAAAAAAAAAAACTTGGAAAAAAATGCAACAGAGAGCCGTAGTACACCCTACAGAACAGTCCCAATAAAAAAGGTTTTTATTCATGATAACTTGATAACATGATAACAAGACCAATAGTCACTCAAAATTAGCATCTCAAAAATAAAAAAAGTTACATCTAGAGTGAACATAGGATTAATCTGTTTGTACATACTAAACAGTGTAAAATAAATTATGACAAAACTAAGTTTAATCCATCTTACATTTAAAACATCAGTTTTACCGACACATTAAGAACCTCTTAAATAGCAAATCTCTTTCCAATGGGCAGACTGGTAATCAATTATTCGGTCTCAATCTCATTTTCTGCTGAGAGAAGGGGTTTCAGGCCAAAGCAAAGTTCTGTCCATTAATCTTATAATCACTGCACCTCACCTGACAAACAAGTGCATTATTAAGACAGTCTGTCTATGTGAGATAGAGCTTTGAAATGTGTAAACCCTACCATACACCAAAAAAAAAAACAAATAAAAGGAAGAGAATTAATAACATAGAAATTGTGGCCGATCTAATACACGGGAACTGAGCATAACTGAGAGGGTCAGGAAAGAACTCAAGAGTGAATTAAACATATAACAGCTGCACCAAAAGTGAGCAAGGTGATCAGAAAACAAAATGTTCAATTGAAAATAAATGATGGCATTACCAGAAAGAATAACTGAATGAAGCAAATGAGAAAGAGTTGTGACTGAAGGGATCCTCACCTGCAGGATGTCTCTGTGCCTCTGCAGTGTGTGCATGAGCGCTGCATTTAGTGATGTCACACCCGGGGCGCTGCTATACTCCGCCATCTTGTCGTTCAACCCTGTGAGCTACGAGAGAAAGCCATACCCATTGCCACCACTGACCACTCATCCTAAGTGCTGTGTATACTAAACTGCCAACAACAAAACTGTGACTGTGTCACTGGGCTCACCTTTGCAAGGAGTTGCTCAATCTCCACAGCCATAGTTTCAAACATCCTGTCCTGGGTGGAGTTGTTGAGGAGAGGTGTGGTGTCGGAGCTATATGGGGAGAAAAGTAGAGGTTCATACACAACAGGTGGCGGTACAGCTATGGCACAACTCATGAACTAGCAGACATGGGTCTATGATGGAAAAATTCTATAGGGAAGACCTAAAGATACTCCTATTGGACAGTGTGTGTTCTGTGGAAAAGGTGTGGGGCTTGGGTCACACCTGTCCCCACGGCGACCATCCCGCAAGCTGCTGTAGCTGGTGCACAGTTTGCTGAAGGAGACCAGCTTCAGGTCGAGCTCATTCTCTAGTTGCCTGGCCTGCTTGCGCAGATCTGAGGACAAAACCCACCAGTGTGAGAGGTGTAGAGGACAACAACACCCTTTTTACAGACTCAGCTGCCTACTGCAGGGCAGTAAGAGCATCAAACACTTTAAATGGGTGTAGTTGCTGTTGCTGATGTATGCAGTCTATCAGAGAGTACAAACACTACTAGAATATATGGAATATGGTCAGGCAGTAATCCTTATTTTTATTATTTATTCACTTAGCTGACATTTTTGTCTAAAGTGACTTACAGTGTTACAGAACTTAGAGTGATTTGCTCGTGCATACAGGTGGGACATTTCTACTGCACCATTTTGAGGTAAACACCTTTATCAAGAGTATGACAATAATAAATGGCATTCAAACCTGGGTTCTTTGAGTAGAAGGCAGAAACTCTGACCACTAAACCACATGCTGCTCGTCAATATATTTTAGTTACGCAGCTGTCATATTTATATACATGTATATAAGGTTTTACGTCAAAACATAATTCACATATCTGACACAAGGAGATACTAGGTATCCAAAATTTAAATACAAGTAGTAGGAAATGCCTGTCTTACACGTAGTTAATTACATCATACAGTGTAGCTAAGCTTTAAGTTCTGTGTCAACTTTATATGAAATGTCAGAGGGATACAGATGAAATAGCACTGTTTTGCTCATACAGCTCGGATTGTTAACGTTAAAACAGAAGACTGAGAAAATCTGTTCATTAACAAACGATTAAAATAAATGTATAAAACAGCTACAGCAGATTAATAAGAGTTTTGTAAAAGAGGAGCAACATATCGTAACAAGTTTGTCACAGGTCTGTAACAGAAGCCGTTGCGTTACAAGTTGAAATAACAAGAAAACAGAAGAGGACAGACAACTGTGTTGAGCAAGCTAACTGACGAACGGTTCTCTTTTCGATTCGGTGATTTTCATAAAGTGCCCTGTTGAGAGTATAGCTAACAGCAACGTCGGGAAACCGGTAGCGACGTTTCTCTCGCTCACCTTCCCAATAGTTGCTGCTTCCTCCCGCCATCTTTGTTGTTCGACGTCACCAGTTTTAGCGTAGCGAGACGACGTGGAGTAATCAAAACAGAAACGTAAACACGTGATACAAACGTATCGCTTCATTGGCGGAGAGAGTGAGAACTGTTTCGAACCAGTTAACGCAATAAGAATGCGACATCACCTGCTGTTGCAAGGGTGTGGTGTTTATGTTTGTACTGTTATTTGTTATACATTAAGTATATTTTAGGTATATTATACTCTCGATCACTGTGTGCTTGGTTAAATTTTTTAAACAAATAAAAATACGAAAAGAGGTCGTAGAATCTTAACGCCGAGACGCCGATACGTAATAAGAGCGCGACACTTCGCACACTGTCTAAGGCATAAGCAGAAATCACATATAGTCACTACTTTTCAGACGAAATCAGAGCGCGTCCTTCAAATTTTGATTTTTTTAAAAAAAAAATAACACCACAAATTAATACAAAAAATGTATCCCTTAAGACTGCCTGGCTTGAACTTCGTTGGATTTATCAAGTACATTTTTGTTCACTGCCTTTTATGAGCAGCTGTATATGCTAAACATAAGTGTTATGTGACATCAATTCATGTACCTTCTTACTATATTCACAGCTTGCTAAAAAATATCAGTCTTACTTGTATTTCAGCCTTTCAGCACTAGGGAACTTTGCACTTTAATCGAGGAGAGCTAAGTAAGAGAGGTGTTAACCTGGTGTGACCCTGATGGGCATTTTCTGCCCTGAGAAAAACATTTCAGCTGAGAAGCTTCTCATAAAGCCAACTCATTACATGAGAAATTAACAGAGCTTAATTTTAACCAGTATGCATGGCAAGAGGTGCCCTAGGTAAGCAGAGCAAGGCCACAGCGTTGGTCACCCGATATAGATGTATGATATAGGCCAAATAAATATGGAATTTAAAAAGTGGGGAATGATTATATTCAAATTAGGCTGCTCCCTGCTATTTAGCTTATGCTCTTACTCATATGCACCCAATATATAGTGTCAGAATATAAGAAATCAGGGGCTTTCAGCTGTGATTTAAAAAGCCAAAAGTCGTGACAGATATGCTAATTTTTAGTGAAAATTTATTCTTCATCATTTATCAGTGTTCTTAAAAAGCTTCACATAACTATGTCATACCACACACACGATAAAGATGGGTTTGAGTTTACCTCAGAACCATGTTCATGTAAATTCATGATTAACGTAAATTGCACTTATACTCTTCACTCATTTACATACAGTTGGCAACAGTTTAATATCTACAATTAAAGTAGTTTTATTAAAAAAGAATATGCAGAAAAGATTAGAAAATAAAGTTACAAAAAAAACCCACTCACGGCAGTCAACTGTTCTTAATATCTGGGCCAAGAGAGATTTCTGCCTCAATCTTTTTTTAAATATATATTTTTTAACAGAAACAAACCATTGTCATCATTATAAGCAGCAGTAACAAACATAATGCCAACAAACTTGTGTGCATGCATGAAATTCAGACATTTATGTACAATCAAACAAAATGTTTCTGCACAAACTGTGTTTCTCTATGAAACTTTCCACAACCCCCATTCTCAGTATCTTCTGACACAGAAACCTTGACGGACACTTCAGAACAAATCAGGCTGGCAGACATTGGGTCCCCAAGTGCAGAAGAGGTCGAGTTAACACTTGACAGTTGTTGCCCCTGCAATATAGATCCTTGGCTAGTTTGTTTTTTAAGAACACTGTGGTCTTTCATTCTAAATGCTCCTCTGATATCACATGTTCCGTCAAAGTCCGCCAAAGGAATTTCAGTCAAGAAGCAAGGAACACATTCTTCCGAGAAAACGAGATATGGTTCCTTTGGGGATTCACAATGAAACTCGGCTCTTCTTGGCTGCAAGTGATCGACTTTGTAAGTTTCATACTGTCACTGTCCTCATTTGTATTCATGGATGGTATCCGCCTGTTGTTTTTCCATATGGTCTGTGCAACGGAAGCAGAACATCACACAGAGGCAATGACACACACTGACATACACACATATGCATCATATAACCTAAAGGCAATTCTGTTCTTAATTGGTCTCCTCACCAAGCAGAAACACCCAAGTCTCTGATACAAAGCTGCTGTCTGTCCACTCATTGATGCAACACACATACAAACACAGTCACTCAAGATAAAGAAAAAATATAGAGAGCTTTATTAACCTTTCTCTGGCTTTTGAGTTTTGAGTAGCATATGCATCATATAAACTACCCCATTCAACCCCTTTCTCTCCTGACCTTAAAAATACTGTGCAGCACAAGTGCAACATCTGAATCAACATCAGCAGTACTATAATGGTGCACGAAAGCCCCTGATTCTCGAGTTGATTTACTAAACTTAACAAGGAAACGGCTCTGTCATTGTGTGTCCAGCTGTGTGAAGATGTGGCTGATGGACTAATATGCATTCAGTATATACATACATATATATCACAGCTTTGATATGCAACTACTGATGTACTGTAAGCATATGATAGAGATGAAAAAGTGACACAAACGGGAACTACCCTTTACCATATGGAGACATTGTTCAAATCTCCCTTGGAACACAATTTAATTTAAAAAACAAATAAATTTGCATTTTACATCTAATCTGAATCAGAAGTACGTAGCAGGAACAACTCAGGAATCATGCTAGTTTTGAATATGGGTTTAAATGAATCTGCCCCTTGTATTATATCTTGTCTCATATAATCACAGGAAATCATTTCTAGGCAAATTTAAAAGCATAAAAAAAATGCCTGCACAATGGCAGAAATCTGACACCAAGTCAGTGTGGGTGTTGATAGTTTCTGGCAACTAAATGTAACTTTTCTCAATCCCCTCCTTCACCAAGCCAAAACTGGAAACCTGAACACAATGGACATTTTGTGGGACGGAGGTTTGGTCTGGAACTTTAAAAAAAAAAAAAAAAACCCATTGTTAGTTCATTAGTTCTTATGTAGGTCAATGATGTAGTGCTTCTGCAGATGAGGATTTTGGAGCAGATGCAACAGCTGGAAACGTTCAGCCACACTCACTGAGAGCAAAAGTGAAAGTTAAAGCCAGAACCGCGCTGGTAAAACACACACCCCTGTCGCTTTAGTCAAACACAACACTAACGCCATTCTAGCACCTAACTCACTGCACCTACCTAAATGGTAACAGCAGTCAGACTGTACAGCAGCGTCTGCACTACTGATCAGTCAAGGCACTGAGATTATTTGTATTTTTAAATGTTCATTTAGGTTAGCTTGTGGAGCAAAAAAATATATATATATATATTTGCAATATCAACAATTAATTTGATTTACTTTGTGTAGCATTCTTATGCAGCTTCAAACTAAGCTGTGTTTGTGCAGTTTTCATTTGACTGGAGTGATATTTATATAAATTACACATTGCAAGAGATTAAAGATTGCCGGAGTGCACAGCGCTTGCACACAATTAGATGGCTTGGTTTGATGGTGGGGTAAGACGTCTGTGTGTAATGGGGGGCTGCAATGAATTGTGGGGCTCAGGCCAAGGCACAGCTCTTCTACGCCCTTCCTCAATGTCTCCAACAGGGCAGCAATGCGGGGCAAGGCAGTCGGAGAGGGAGCCAGGGTCAGCGAAGGTGGCAGGGCCTCAGAGCTTGTTGGCATAAAGAGTGTCCTCGTCACTCTCGCTTTCGTCCTGAAACTCGTGACCCAGTAGGGACTTCTTGGACCCCATGGAGGAGAGATGAATCTCTTCCTCGTAGTCATCACGGTGCTGTCGCAGGCGGTGGAAACCATCCTTCTGCGGGTCTGACTTGGCTGCGCAGACACACCAGATGATGCAGGCAGTGATGACAAGCGCTGTCATTGAGGCTGCTAAAAAGGAGAGATACACATGCAATGCAAGACAGAAATACCAAAAACCAGCGTTTCCCTCCGCCTCTGAAGAGAAGGAAATGTTGCATTATGGATGAAGACTATGTGTATTTTGTCCACCCCCAGAACATACCAGCAGTGGCTACCACAAACTCCCGAGGCAAGCCAAAGAGATGGTTATCCATTTCAAATTCGATAACAATAGAGCTTGCAGCTTCATAAGATGACACATACACCTGTAGAAATACAAACAGTTAAGACACCAAGCTAGAGTTTTGACTGATTGAAAAGGTGGTTTTCTTTCAAATACAAAGTTTCACACTTTCACTCAGCAGTCTCTAGCACAACCCACCTCTTTCCGTTGTTGCTGGTAGCCTTCAGCCACTGCCTCGATGTTGTGTGACCCAGGTGCCAGAAGGGCATGGAAGTACCCCCCTTCTCCAGTGAAGACCCGCACACCTCTGTTTAGCACAATCATGGCCCCTACAATAGGCTTGCCACTCTTGTCCTTCACAATGCCTCGAATGCCCTTGTGGACCTGGAGAAGGAGAAAGAGAAAAATCAGGAGCTGCCAAAAGAGCAAACAGGAACCGTGGAGCAGCAAAGAGCAAACAGCACTTCACTAAAAGCACATAACGTGAATTCCCACAGCAACTCACTATCTGTACATGAGATGAGCGTAAAAGTGTAAAACTGCAAGACATTGCTCAACTGCTTGTCCCTTTGTCCGAAACCCTTAAAGACCAACTAAATCTTACATTTTTTCCGTTTACCAAATGAAAGCAATTAACATCCACAATCATTTTTCTGGCTCACATTACATTAGCCATCTATGGAATGCAGTCACTCAGGAAATTTACAAATGATCATGACATGTGATGCTATGATGTAATTTTAGGCAACTGTTAGGAGACGAACAGAGGGTCAAAAAAAGGTGGTTCGAGACCTTTCTTCAGACACTATGAGGAATAGAGGAAGCTTATTTTAATCACACCAGAGTCCAAAAAGAACAACTATGGGCTTTTGATTTCAGACCCCTTGTAAGTGGGACCAAAGCTCTCTTCCTGAAGTGAAGGAAATGGAAAATACTGCAAAATAGAGCCTACAGCATTTCCCCTAAACATATCGCTGACAGCTGACCTCCACCAGCATGCTGAAGAGTGACTTCCTGTTCTCGGCCCAGAGCATTGGCAGCTGGTCGGCAGCAGGGAATAGACAGCAACTGGTGTAGACTGTGATCTCGGGGCAATGGCCAAAGTCAACGCTGAAATCCTAAAATGTACAGAACAGTATCAGAACCTGCAGCCTTAGCTACTTCAACAAGTTCAAGGTCAGGCTGATAAAAGAAACAAGGCGTGTTGCAATTATGGAGCCGCAGAAGTGAGGGGAGCCATCCAGTAGGACATACCTTCATACTCCCCAAGTGACTGTGCCACTCAGCTGCTCGTAACACCCCTCCTAGAGCATTCACTGAGAAGATATGGGGAATGTTATAGCAGAACTATGTTCCCACAATTCTCCTTGTGACTCGTGGCATTTTGTTCAAAAAGACAGTGCTGAAACATCAGGATGAGGGCATGTACCTTGGTTGGGACATCCTGCATGGCTTTGGTGCATCTTAGGATGGTTGTTGGCATAAACTGAGGCCAAATACTTCAGAGTGTCTTCATTCTCAACTGAGTGGGGGGGAAGAAAAAAAAAAAAAAAGTCTTGTCATTCTAATCTGAACATTAAGACTGTGGAAAATATCTTTCTACATATGTAGCATATGTAGGTAATTCGAGGGTTTGCTCACCTGGCTGCACTGGCTTGCTGTAGGGGTAGGTGACAAGCACAGATCCCCCATCTAGAGCCACTGAAAGTGTGAAGCCCTTCTGGAGGATGAGGGCCATGATTGCTAGTGTCTCTGGCTGTGCCTTTGTTAAACGCTTGGAGGCATTCCCTGTGCAGCAGAAAATTGATCATCACAGAACACATTTGACATCCCAGAAACCCTCCACTCTAGAGAACTGCAAGAATCTATCATACCAGTGACCTACTGACCAAAGAAGTCTGTGTCAAGGTCCTTATGGTGGGCATTGGTCAGCCCTTCTGTGGAATTGCACTGCTTCTCCTGGCCCAGCTCCCGGCCGTCCGGGTTGATGGATGGCAGGATTATAATCCGAGTTCGGTTAATGAGCTATATGGTCAGAGAAATGGGCTTAGTCCATGACAGAGTGTGAAGAACAAGTCAAGAACCTACTAGACCAAGAACAAACCAGATCCTGGTGTTCTGGTAAATGTTACTGTCCAGAGACTCACCTTAGTGATTGCTGGATTTTTGCCATAGTTGAGACACAGAGTGGCAGCAAACTCCAGAAGGAGCTCTGTACCCACCGGGGCATTGCCATGGATGCCACCGACAAAGCGGATTTTAGGCTCATCTGGCTCAGATTCTTCTGGCTTGTTGGAGATCTCCAGGGCCCAAATGGTCCGAACCTCCCAGCTTTGGCCAAGGCTGCAAAAAAACATAAGAGAAAATTGAAACCACAGATTTCCCTCATATTTAAAGAGGTGACAGTTACAGAACCCTGAGGGTGAACATTAACTGTTTTTAACCCAGAACCAGTGCAAGAACTGGATCACAGAAAATGATGACGCTCACAAAATTCATTTAAAATGTTCTGCTGCCTATTTGGGGATTTTGGTAGTATTTTTAGGTAATGTACTGTAAAATTGTGTTACCTGTGCAGCCTGGTGATGCTGGGGAAGTTGAGGGTGAGTCCACGCAGGAACTCGGAGAGCTCCTTGTACCGCCGATAACGGAAGCTGCTGCTCTCTGTGGCAATACTTTGGACCAGATGATCGAGACCCCGCTCTGATGACAGCCCCTTGATGAAAGCATGGAAGTCCTCCTCTGATGGGTCCATCTCCTCACTGTGCACCCGTGTCAAACGGAAGTCCAACTTCTCGACACCCTCAGCTGGCACTGTGGCGTAGACAGTAACTGAACTGTACCTGCAGCCAACAGGGGTCAAGAACCATCACTCAATGAGTTTCATCAGAAGTTTGTGAAAGACAGAAGAACATGTGCAGAACCACAACCTCCGACTAAATCAGAAGGGTATAACCTAATCCAAGAACATTGATGGTTTTGTAGTAGTTCACAAAGGTAGCCTGTGCCTACTGGCTCAAAGAAGGTGGTCAAACTTTTCATGATGCCTTTCTCTCACCCCCGAGCAGAAGCAGTCACTGAGTATGTCCCAGGCACCAGCAGCCTCCAGTAGTCCCCGTCCTTGCTGGTGGTCACAGTATGATTGATTCCTTCAACGGAAATGGTGGCATTGGGGATGCCCATGCCATCCTTACTATCAATTACCATGCCTTTCACTCCACGATGGACCTGTGGGACAAGAGACAAGTTTTGGTAAGGCAGCTTTCCCCCAAAGCACACATCACCAATTTATGGAGAGACTGAAGACCTGATGGATGAACTGTAGCAGGGATCGGCGGTTTTGCTCCCAGTACACAGGCAGCTCTTTGGCAGAAGGATATTTGACACAGCCAAGTTCGATGGTCACCTCAAAGCAGTTAGTATTGAAGTAGTTCCAGTCCTGCATTCCCCCTGCAAGAAGCAACCAAGGAGATCAGATCTACAGCTTCAGAATAGCCCATGTGCCTGGACTGTGGAGGAGGCAGAACTCAAGCCTCCACAGCCCACACTTGCACTTGCATACAGCCACATTCCAAAATTTCATGACACCCAAAAAACCAAAAAAGTCCACTTTAGTCAGAAGATGGATGTGAAACATATTCACAATCCCATTGAAATTACATCTGAGTAACCAACACCCGGAGTTACAAAATGAAGGGATGAGGCAGACAAGTGTACAGTCAGCAGGTAGAGCTCACCTGTGACACTGTACCACTTTGCGCCATTGGTGATGCCCTCCTCAAAATACTCGTTTGGGTACAGTGCCTCACATGGGTGGCCTTTGTACATGAGCGGGTTTGCCTAGAAAAACAAAAACACGTGGACATCCTCCCTCTCTCAGAAACCATCTCTCTCCCCCCCAAAGGCAGCCTTTGTTCCCCCACAACACTATTTCATTGTCCATTTGTAATAGGAAAATAAACAGAATCCACGTTAATACTGTGGAAATTTGATGAACGACTTTATTCAAAGGCTGCCCAAGCTTTATGTCAGTGCTGCCCACATAGTATACATCGGCAGCGTTAGCACATAACTCAAATTTGCAAAGCTGCTTCAAGCGCTAGGCGTAAGGGGCAGGTAGGCTTTCTGTGATCCTCTGCTCTTACCCGCGAGTAAGCAAGGGACACCATTTTAAAAACAGCATCATCTGGAGACGTGCTGACAGATCCATTGTTGCTGTCATAGGGGTAGTTCACCACCAAGGAGCCTGGAAGAACAGGGGCCAGAAGATGAGTACTAGGGGGAAAAAGGGGAGGGAGAAAAAAAAAAAAAAAAAACAAACTCAATTCTATCTATGTGGTCTGAGCAAAACAGCTAAGCAGAGCAGACCTCCATGCAGGTTAGCCGACAGCACAAAAGGATGGCTCTTCATCCAGTTCATCACAGCAATTGTTTCTGGCTGCCTGGGGTCAGCAATGGGGGTGAAATGGTCAGGGAAGTTGCGATTCAAGTCAAAGTTGTTGCTGTTGTTGCGTCCCACATAGCCTTTGATTTCATCTGCAAAGGGTGAGAAAGTTCCTTGGCATTTTTTTTTTTTTTTTAAACAATCTGCCTTATTTAACATGGCACATCAGTTCGACCTTAAATATTTCTTAGGCCACAACTTCTGGCTTCCTGATAAAGGTGTGAAATAGAACCAGCAACTTTCTAAGAAACAAAACAACTTTAGCTGCAAAAATGATGCTACTTTTCAAAAGCTGAGCAAGTATTTGGTTATTAATCCTTTAAAATAACAGGATCGATCTGCTGATTAAATAAGTCCAAATTAGCCAAGACTATACTAAGCTCTCAACTTACACAAATAACTGGAACAGGAAGCCTATTATTAACTGGATCTGTTTGTAACTGATAAGCTGTTTTTACTATGTGTACATGATCAAAATAACAGACAGAAATTTTACCAAATAAAATGACACCAAAAAAACACAAATAAAGAAGTTTCCCAAAAATTTCTATCTCAAATGTTGCTGGCAGTACGCAGGTTCCCATAAACAAATCCACGGGGTGCCGAATGTTGGCGGCTTTCCGCTCTCACCCTCCTGGGCCATCTCATAGCCGTCAGGATTCATGGAGGGCATGATGTGGATGCGGGTGCTGTTGATCAGCTGTGTGACCTCTGGGTCGGTGCCATAGTTCCTGCACAGGTACTCGATGAGATTGAGGAGCAGCTCACGGCCCACCACTTCATTGCCATGCATGTTGGCAATGTACTTGAACTCTGGTTCACCTGGAAGAGGAGAACATTAGGGATGTGATGAGGCTGAAGCTATGGTGGGTTTTAAAACAGTTTAGTTTACAACTAATTCACAGAAAGGGGATGGGTGGGGTTGGCAGTACCTTCTTCGTGGACCCCGGGGTTATCAGATATCTCCATAACGTAGAGCTCTCTGTTTTCCACTGATTTGCCAATGGAGTAATGGCGGGCGATGGCTGGGTAGTCAGTGCTGTAGCGGAGCAGGAAGAGCTCCATGTCAGAATAGTGGTGGTGCCGGAAGTCCTGCGGCTGGATGGGCGAGTGCTCCGGTTCAGCCGTCGCATTGGGACTCTCACTAGTCACAGGCACCTCTCCCGTTTCCATGCTGGTGGTTGTGTTGGGTCTGGCAGAGGTTGTGGTGGTAGGATTGATGGGGCTGGTGCTGGTTATTGGGGTGGTAAAGTTGCTGAGGCCCTCATCCCCAGGAACCATCAAGGTGAAGTTGAGCTCCCTGGCTTTGCCCTCCACAACCTGCACACCTCGTATAGTCACGGGCACATACCTGGACAGAAAGTACCATGGTAGTTAAGGAAATGGCTATATAACCAGAAGGTTATACCTTATAACCCCCCGAGTGCTACAATCTAGGACTGTTTATGTGTCCCACTAAAGGTTCAAGGGTCACTTTGCCATTTTGCACTTATGCAAATGTACAAAAGAAAACAAAATGTAGTTTCCCCCAGATCATGGTACACTAAATCGGACAACACAAGACAAAACACATGGAACAGGTAAGTAGATGACTATGTAAATAATATAAAAGGATAAGTAACAAAAAAGGCAAGAATAGAATCAGTGGAAGCGGTAGCAATCGCACATTGGGAAGGTGGTCAATCCCTATGCTTTCCAGAATTCAGCAACCTGACAATCTGCAGGGAAAAGCTGTTTCCTATTTGACTTAGGACAAGTCCAAAATTTTAAACCTGCATGTTTGAGCTCTCTCTCCCTTCAGAACTGCTGAATTCCTTCAAACACTGAAAAATGGTGTCAGAACCCAGCTCTTACTGACCCACATCTCTCTTGACGTCCTAACAACTACATAAATTAGCATCACACCATCTGTCACATTCACCTTTGCATCTCCTAATTCTCACTTCTATACCCAGATACCATGTATCGTGTGCCAGTAAAAAATGGAGGTATCAAACAAGCTGTGCTTTGATATTATATGTCTGTCTAAAGCCGTTTGTTGTTAATACATCTTGTTTGCTCCGAGTTGTATTTTGCTTTGGAGTAAAACATCTTCCACACAGGTAAATATAACATTGCCTTTTTATGTCCCAGGAGTGGCTCTGCCATGTAACCCCTGGGAAAGGTGCTTAGCCCAAACAACTCAAGTATAACAGGGGTATTAATAGGTAACGTTCTTCTTGTTGCAAAAAAATGGGCTTGTAAAGTGACATCATACCTTTAATTCTTTCTCCTCCTATGTAATGCTGTTTGTGGCAATGAATTTGCCTTTCTATATACAGCTGAAGCTCCATTACACTGACAGTGTATTTGTGCTACATGGTACCCTGTATAGTCTCTCTGGGGAAGTCACATACCACTCACCCTTGAGCACTGGCTGTGATATTGTAGGTTCCCGGCAGCAGCAGCCGGTAATAGTCGCCAAACCGCCCTGTTGTCAAGTTGTGGTTGATCCCCTCAACTGTGATCCTTGCGTCAGAGAGAGCTGTCCCATTCTTGGCCTCCTTTACATAACCCCTGATTCCAATGTGGACCTAGAAGGACGACCACATAGATGGTAAGACAAAAGGCAAATCTACCCCCGTATCTCGATCAGGCAAGATGACAACTATGACCAGCAGATAACCCACCTTCTCCATGTAAGCCAGTAGAGACTCCCGGTTGTTATCCCACTCGCCACGTAGTTCGGAGGCCTTGGGGTATTTGCAGCAGCTGAGCTCCATTGTGATTTCCAAGCAGTTTCCTTTCAGGTAATTGAAGTCTTGCATCCCTCCTGAATGTGAACAAGTCGAGGCTTTGAGTGTCACTTAAGTTCAGAGAACAATATGCCAAACTTCACAAGGATCACAAGCGCTCCAGTAAGCTCAAGGCCTTCCATGCAAAAGACACAAGTCTTTGGAGCAGAGAAGTTTCAGAGGCAGAAAATATCCAACGTCAAAGATATGCCACATAAACTTAAGTTTACTGCAGACAAGGTGGAAACATTAAGAGAAAGTAGATGGCCACACCAATACTAAAGCTATGAGCAGAACTCCAGCAGTTCCTGTCTCAATATGAGACCATCAGACTCTCTGTGCGTGCGTGCGTGCGTGCGTGCGGTACCTCAGTCATGTTTACAACTGTCATATTTTGGTCTTGGTTTCTAAAGCTGAAATTACAAGTGCAGAGTATGGCCTCGTGCCATTTGTTTCCCTTTAAAGGTTGTGGGAATGTGATCGCAGGACTGCGGTACCACCTGACCCCTCTGTAACCTTGGTGGCAAGTTCTGGAGGCTGCTTAGGGATGCCAGAGCATCCTGGCATGAATGAGAGCAAGCCACAGGAAACCAAGCACTCACAGACAAGCTGATCTGTGGACATGGGACACTCCCCAGAAGACACAAACTCTCATAGTACAATAATGCAATAAGATGCAATTTTATTTATTTCCTGTGATCAATTTCTCTTTTAATAACACAAAGCAGAAACTGCCCTAGAAATACCTTCAAAAAAATCTGATGGGAATATCCTCCAGGATGCAGATGGGATACAAAAGGATGCTGTGAGAACAGGAGTCTTTGGAGTAGTAATCGATAACAAATAAATTAACTATTGGGACCCAAAGTGTCAAAATCTCATTAGTAAGTCATTAGATAATAATGTCCAAGGTTCAATTTCATTCTATTTGAGCTGCACAGACCAGCAGCTACTTAAAAGTACTAAAACACTGGGCTCAAGAAAAAGGTATTAAAACAAAAAAATTTTTATGGGCTTTAAATTAATTGAAATACGACATCTGGAACTCGCCTACATCTGTGAAATTGACATCAGCGACAGCCCATAAAAAAGCAGTCATTTGCTTCATCAGAATTATTACAAGTGAGAGACGCTGCATAAGTTAGGCAAATAACCGCAGCGCTACAGAAGTGTAGTTTAGTAAGAAGTTCATTTGACAATCTAACCAGGTGCTTCATAATATTTTATATATGTTTGTGAACCTTGTGAAATTTGGTATATATATATTTATATGTATCATAAATACACACACACGTCATATAAAAAATTAGGACATACTGAAACAAAAAAGTAGAATCTATAATAGCAGTTAATATTATTACTGCTCCTATATGAGCAGTTAGTAGAAACAGATGTTTTCTGGAAACAGGCAGCTGCCCAGACAGCTACACTCACAGGTTCAGGACCACGGGAAAGTGATAATGTAATTCAAAGAGCGAGTTTCACACGGAACCATACAGGAAATTACGGGCAACTGATGTGCCCAGAAACTAATGGGGAGCGAAAAGTTAACAGGTGAAAAGCAACCTAATCCGACTGTTTGAGTCACATGCTTTTGGTAAAAAGGAACTGATAGACGACCCACTGCAAACAACAAATCGCTGCGAGACAAGGGGGTCTGCATCCCAAAAACACGACAGGCCCCCCATTTGCTTTTGCTCCTCCTTTCTTAATCAGATTTCTTTCAAAACAGTGATGTCAATCACATAATAAAAGGCAGCAAGAAAAACTGAAATACAGGACTGATTAAATTTCAAATGATCCAAATGGTGATATCAGATTAAACAGCTAACAGAATATCACAATATTACATCAAGACACAAATCATGAAAAGTACCGATGGGCTTTTGGCTGTGATTTTTATGTCAAAATATCTATGTGCATTTTCTGACAATTCTTTGCTACAGAGCTAGATAAACTGCGTTAGAAAGATGGGGAAAAGCATGCATTATATAACTAATATAGTACTAAAACTTGATGTTGGATTAAATGAAGGGTGGATTAGCACTAAAGGGCAAAGCCTGGTTTTCCAGGCCTCTGGGCTTCCTGTAAAATGAGTTACAGAACACTGTATTTTGTTGAATATTAAGGAACACGATTAAATCAGACACAATATTCAGGCATCCAAAGGCTGAACTTGTCTGATCTTTTCACGCTATGATCATTCGAGCGTGAGATACAGCGGTACATCTATCCTCCTCCAAAACATGGTTATCTGCACTTTTACCCTGTTACTGTGATGCCTTTCTGAGAGCATACTGAAAATATTGAAACACAAGCAGGTGGTTTAGTTGTCACAGGGGTCACCTTTGGATCAGAGGTCCAAGGTTTGATTTGCTGCACATGTTAAAATACCCCTTGAGTAGGGAACTTACCCTCAGTTGATGCAATACATTACCCAACTGTAAAAATGGGTAAATAACTAAAATTGCTGTGGTTCTCCCAAAGCATAGCCTTGAAATCACACCTGAACTCAAACTTCAGCCTGCGTGTTGCGTTCTGAAGGTGTTCTGCTTTACAGCAACCCCCTCCATTCAGAGTGAAGGATCATGGGAGATGTTAGGCTTCTGCCAGTGGCGCGATCAGGGAAAAGACAATGGAGGAGCTTAGCTGTGATGCAGCAAACCTCTTCCCGGTTCCCGAGAACAAACTAGAAACAGGAGAACAAACAACCTGGTTCCTTGGCCTCGCCCCTCCGACCTCAGGTGAGGCAGCAGACGGCTGTAGCCACGCCCCCCAGACAGGAGGGCCCCCGCCAAGTCTGCGAAACCCAACTGCACAGCTGCAATGGCACCCAGCTATATCTCTGAGCGCACATCTGCGAAAAGGCTACGACAAAACCAGCACTGGGTAGTTTTAAAAAAGAACCCACAGATTTCACAGTCACAACACAAAACCCCAAAAACCTGCCCGTCAGAAGAAGGAAGCCCATCTGTGATTCTGAGTGAACTGCAGTAAACAAAATTGTTAAAAGCAAACACTTGCTTTTCTTGGGTTCACTGTTTGTTTGGAGGGAGGAATGAACTAAAACCTCAGTCCAGGACACACTGTTGGCTAAGTCTACAAAGCCCCCAATTGCCAAACTGTTAAACAGACTCCTTCAGCGTTCCACACTTTCCCTTTGAGATGTACCTTCAGCAATAAATGCTTGAGAAACAAAAAGATAAGTCAAAAAAAGGTGGTGAAACAGTCAATCCACATTAGGTCACTGGGTGGTTCTCCTTACAAGATATCCAAAAAGGTCTATATGTAGATCTACAGGTTCGGCTCTAATTTGGTGGAACGAGCTCCTTCTGTCCCTCAGAGCTACTGAATCCCTCCCTTCATTCAAGAACAGTATGAAAACATTTTTTTGGACCCACTTCACTCCTGATATAAAAGCCACATACATTAACATTACACAGTTCCTCGACGATGTGATGTGTTCTGGCAAAAAACGATGGTATGACCACAGAGCTGTGCTTTTAATCCTATGCGTGTCTAAAGCACTTTATCTGTTGTTGACGCACTTTTGTTTACTCCGAGTTCCGAAATGCCGAAGAAATAAACGTAAAGGCTGAACCACCGGCCTTTAGTCAGCCTGGGTCTGTAAAGGGCAGGATAACTGCCATCGAGTCGAACTCGACTCACAGCGACCACTTGCGTGGGTTTTCAAGTTTGGCAGGGTACGGAAGTGGTTTACCACTGTCCTCTTCCACACATGCCTTCAGACTGCAAACACCACGCACCCTGAGCCACATCTGGTCCCACCCCAGAACTTCCACCTCAAACGCTGAGGTACCAACACTCCTTGCTGTACCACCATGCGCTTATTTTTAGTAGTCATCTTAAAAACAGTTTTTTGAAACGGTCTGAATTGCACTTTTCATCAAACCATGATTCTCTATTGAACCACAACCTTGTCAAAGATGTCACTGTGACATCCGCTCCACCGCCACATTACAGAAGATGGTATGCAGAATCCCCGACTTTGCAACTCTGCATTTTCACACAAATCAAAATGCACGCAGGTTGGTACAGGAAAGCAAACTGTCCGCTTTCTGAAGGCAAGACTGTCAAAAAGTTGGTTAAAAAACAGGGTCACAGTTTTCCCAAACAGCCTGAAGGGTGTCATAGTGACGCCGCTTCTCGGCTCAGCTCGGCTTCCTGCAGTATACCTTCCTTCAGGTCAGTGAAGGAGGTGGCGCGTGGCTTTACATCCGTCACAAGACATTTACTTACAGAGAACAAACATTTATTTAAAGAATTTCTGCATACATTAAGTCACCTGTTTTTCAAATCCAGCAATACCTGGCAAGCTAAAGACCGTTTTTTTGAAGCATATAAGATTATCACTGATCTTCATTCCTGCCGCACCCACTGCGTCGACCAATTACACAAGTATGACTTCACAATCCTCCATAAACAGCACACAGGACAAGAACCAACAGTAGACATTTCGTGGAGCCTGAGCTTGGGGCAGGGGTGAGGGATTCGCATGTCAACAGAACCTTCCAGAGTTTGCAGTTCATGATCCAACCTGAAGGGCCACGTGGTGTCAGAGGTACCATAAAATAACCAGGAAATGAAACCAGCTGAATCGCTTTCTTCCATTTGTTTGTGTTTCAGATTCACTTGCGTTTTCCCTTAAATTTAACAGAATACACCCGAGTCACAGGGACACTATGCAATAGTTTCATGTTCTTGCCTGAAAACCACTTCCAACTTAAACAGTACATGTAGAACCCTCAGAACTCCTGAGATCATAAATCTGTCTCTCAAAAGGCCAAAACAAACTCTCTCATATCTCCTGTTCTACACTTGCATGACCAGTAAGACCCCCAAGACACTTTGGAATCAAAATACCAGAAAACAGTTCATGCTCCACTTTGAAGCAGTCAACCAAGTATTCCTCAGGGTAAGAGAGAAAACAAAAGATATAAAAAAATCTGGATGTGTGCTTCAAACAAATGAGAACAGTGCAGAAAACTTAGGAAGAACATGATGAACCCAACTTGCCTGTAAACAGGTAGCAGCAGACAGCAGGTGTTGTACTGATAAGGAGATAAGCAGACGCCGCATGTCAAATACCCAGGTTTGAACCCTGCTCCTGAACAAGGCACCTACCCTCATACAGTAAAAATTACCCAGTTGTACAAATGAGCAAATTCTAAATAGCTTAATGTTGGAACTCCAACATCTTGAAGACCAATCCAAGGTTACAATTTACTGAACCACAACATTACCCATGACCCGACATTTCAGGGAACTGATGTTGTTCAAGTAGAACACAGACCTAACTGGAGACGTCCCTATAAAGTACAGTATCTCCATTCAGTCAATAAACCCTCATTTATCATTTAGCTTGACAGATGCATCACAAGATGTGGGTCACCTTTTCACCCACAGACGGTTTTCAGTTTCCTGGACATGGAATACAAACAAAAGGTAAACATCAGGATCAGTTTTCTTCCAGCCCTCTGGTGGAGAAGACTGAAGTGAATGGATCTGAGGTGGCACTACCTGACTTGTAAAAATGTAACCAAACACCGGCAGATCATAGGGTCGCGGTTATGGGGGAGGGGTCACAACCTTCTATTGTTCTGCATGCTAGTGTGGTTTTATGGCAGAACTGACTGCACCGCACTGCCACTATGTATACACAACCCTACAGCAAATACTGGAAAACAGCACCAATGGGATGGTCAAGTATGAGCACAACATGAGGTCAGATCTTCGTGATACTGCAGGACAGAGCAGGATAAGGTAGTTCCACATCCTCATCACTAGTCAATACAATGATCACGAGAGCTGGGTGGACACTAGTTTGATCATCATCATACTTCAGTTTTGGTCTCATAATGGAACAGCTAACATCCATCTACCCAAGTCCTGTGGAAGATCTCTGGATCACAGCTGTTTAAGTATAGATGCCTTTGAACCCAGCAGGTTTTCATGCACTTCTTAAACCACCAAGTGGCCAGAAAGGGAGTTAAATGGGTTCAATTAAGACATTAAATTGAATCAGGTTGTTCACCACATTAGACTCTGTACAACATGAACATGGTGGTGGTGGCAGCAGCTCCATGATGGACAGGTTTGTGACGATGTAAAACAATGTGAAAGTGTGCATAGTATGGGCAAAAACAATATTCCCATATCACAAAAAAATATATACATATATATTATGTACCATGTTCAAAAGGAGACCATTAAAAAAAGAAATTTACAAATGATCTGTGGAACTGATTTACTTCACTACAGAAATATCAGACTGCTGATGCTTCTTTAAAGCAAACTGCCTATTTTTTCCATCTAATTTGAAACGGGGGTTGATATTATTTTTACAGTATTAGAAACACGATGCTTGCTTATTGCTGAAACGCCAGAGTTAGAACGATCTAACAGCTTTGTCATAAAATGCAGCACAATGTGATAAAATTAACACAGGGGCTCGGTGGGGGGGAAAAAAGGAAAAGGGTGTGAGAGTCCCTCAAATACGCCATCACCATAGCAACTCAGAGCTTGCTGTCAGCTTCCACTTGGGTGACTGTTGGGGGGGGGGGGGGGTTAGCAT